>JAQPZY010001082.1:0-145000 GCA_029931535.1 Margaritifera margaritifera
CCATTTGTTATTAATGTAGTATTACATTGCCATTTGTTATTAATGTAATAATTGCCATTTGTTATTAATGTAATATTACATTGCCATGTGTTATTAATGTAGAATTACCATAGTAATGTCATGCTGAAATACATGTTTGGAACTAGAAGTTTGGTATACCTGTCATAACACAACATGTCACACACAAAGCATGATTTTAGACTCTCTCTCTCTCTCTCCCCCTCCCCACCCAACATGATCATGCTTAAAAAATAACATTTTCAGTAATGCAAAAAAATGAAAAATGGAGAGAGATCTTTCTTTACCACCACAATGTGATGGCAGATCTAGGTCTGTACAACCTGTTAGGAGTAATCAGTCGAACAAACAACATAGACCCTGATCTGCCAGCACATTATGCGATTGCAGATCAGGGAATATGTTGATTGCAGCTGGACTTAGCTTATAAATGAGTATCGACGGTAACTGTTGTTTAAAGATGAGTACACAAAGTTTATTCATGAAGAAAACAAATTTACGGAATATTAATCGGCTACAAAATTGAAATTTTTATTTACAGCATCAGCTTATATTGAGAATAAGAGGATTGCTCTAGCTTAATAAGCATGATAAAATACCTGATATTTGACTTCATTATAAATTTGCATGACTAGTCAACAGGTTGGAACATCCACATAATCTATAGCTGTTATGCCTGCAATTTGATCATTATTCAGAGGATGTATAATAGAGCATTTATTCGAACCAGTGGGTTGGCTGTTCTGAACCCAAGCTGTTTAAATGTAAAATATGAGTTTATTGACATCTAAGCTGCAACTGACTTAATTAAGTCTTGGTTGTTTTGCATCTGAGGCTCACCATCTTCTTTTGATGTTATTTGTTTATTGCATCTTTAAACCTGTCTTTAAACTGAGTATCAATTTGTTGTGCAGATATTAATATAAAAAAAAAACAATGGCATGCATGAAAATACTGTTTCAAGACTATATAATGTCTGTATTAATCATACGATTAAACTTTTCCTGTAAGACTGACTTTGAACATACATTCGTCTCATTAAACTTTGATAATTAAATATTGATCTTTAAATTTCCATCGGATATTGAACGGATGTTTATTAAGTGTCTTGAGTCATGGTAGCTAAGTGGGGTGTATGCCAGACTCGCCTGCCAGAGGTCACGAGTTTAAATCCTGTTCAGATCAACCCAGGTTGGCTGCTGTGGTGTCTCTCAATAAGGCATTTTACTCATTGCCTCGGCACCATGTAGACTTTATGTGCCATTAAACACCATCAATGTCAATTCTTATAATATTCAGTCATTCAGTTTACATTCAATTTTGAAGTAAAAACCTTGACCCAGGTGTTATGTCACTCCTTTCATGCACAACATGTTTTCTTAGAGAAGACATCCAACTTTACACACTAGTTATTCAACCCTTCATTTAAATATATATTAGAGATTGCCCATGAACAACACTTTTGATTAAAAAAAAATTTTTTTTATCTGGATAAATCCCTTATGTCACAGTTGTTATGTTGTTATGTTCATCTCCTCTTGCTGTTCTGGCATGTAGATGGATGGATGGAGGATCGGATGGAGGGATACATGAATGATAAATAAATTATAATCAGAAAGATAAATAAATGGATACACCTGTAGATTGATACTTTGCTTCAGAGAACATGATACTAATAGAGGCAGTGCCATATTGAGTAATTTAATTTACATGAAGTACTCTGTAAGTCATATATGATTCATTATTGTTTGCTGTCTAAACCCACTGAGACATTGAAGAGATAGATGGTCGTAACATCAATATCATTCATACTGAAGCTTTGAAGAAAGAGAGTAGATCTGACAGACATCAATAAGCGTTCATGTTATGGTGACCTGGAATTCCCAGACCACTTGTTTTTAGGAACCCATAAAGCATTGCATATCGTGTTAGGAAGAGTTATCGTTAGAAACGATATGTTCCGAAATTACATTTTTTGCTGTTATAAATGTGGCCAATCAGATTGGCCATAACATTGTTATAATGTAGATTCCATGCCAACTATTGGAGGCCCCAGATAACAAACATTCAGAATCTTCATATATATATATTTATATTTTTTTCTTTCATTGTTTCTGGCAAGATAAGTTATTTCTAAAGGTAGAAGAATATTAATGATCTGGATGAAACTGACACTACCTGTACTAATACTTACCTGGGATGGACAAGTATTAATACTTACCTGAGATGGACAAGTACTAATAATTATACTACAGTAGTACAATGTAGTTACTGTATATACTTATAAGTTGGGTCCAACTTCAACAGCATAGACCATGATTTGCCATTACATAATGTGCCAACAGATCAGGGTCTATGTTGTTTGTTCTACTGATTACTTCCAACAATCTGCATACATTATCTGATGGCAGATCTGGGTCTATGCAGTTTGCAGTTGGATCCAACTTATGCTTATGGTACATATAGTAACCTGCCAAGCAGATGGTCATAAATCTATGCAGTTGGTCATGGATCTATGCAGTTGTTCATGGATCTATGCAGATGGTCATGGATCTATGCAGATGGTCATGGATCTATGCAGTTGGTCATGGATGTATGCAGATGGTCATGGATCTATGCAGTTGGTCATGGATGTATGCAGTTGGTCATGGATGTATGCAGATGGTCATGGATCTATGCAGATGGTCATGGATCTATGCAGTTGGTCATGGATCTATGCAGATGGTCATGGATCTATGCAGATGGTCATGGATCTATGCAGTTGGTCATGGATCTATGCAGATGGTCATGGATCTATGCAGTTGGTCATGGATCTATGCAGTTGGTCATGGATCTATGCAGATGGTCATGGATCTATGCAGATGGTCATGGATCTATGCAGTTGGTCATGGATCAATGCAGATGGTCATGGATCTATGCAGTTGGTCATGGATCTATGCAGTTGGTATTGGGTTATATGCAAGAATATACAGTATATATGGCCTCACTATATCTCAGCCCTTCTTTCTTCGTAGGTTCTAGCCTACAGTTTGGAGTGGGTTTCATGGCAACTACCCCCCGGGGGAGTGGGCTAAGGCAGCTAACTATGTACATGCATTCTAGCTAAAGTGTTTGCTGTTAGTTCATGACCATGTAGTTTATAGTTGCACCCAGTATACATACTTTTATACCTGAGAACACAAAAGTACTGCACCCTTATTGCAAAAAGAGGTCTGAGTGACCTATAGTTCACGCTCTAGTAACTCTTGAAATTTTTGCTTAAAGTTCAGTTTTTGGGTAACGTTGATGTTCGAGTTATAAAACTTGACAATTGAATGCATCTCTATTAGTCTTGCAGCCTTACAACCATATAAGGTTGCTGTGACATGCATTTTATGCTTTATTTACACTACTTTAAGTACTTGTGTTCAGGTCATGATCACAGAGATTTTTTGCATGCTATATACATGTACAAGGCTACATAGATTGTCCTTTCTGAAGATCAGGAATGGCTCCTGAGATTGTTAGATTCAGTCTTGTGAAAAATCACCTTTGATCAAAATAAGATGTAGTACAAATGACACAGTCTTCAGGAGTTGTTTGTACCAATGGTGCCCATTACCATGAATTCAGTTTAGTGGTACCGGAGTATTGATTCGTGGGAAAAGTTTATACTGCTTTTTGTATTAGGGATATTCTTAATGTGTGGTCTTATTGTCAGCTGAAAGCAGCTGTGTATCAATAGACTTGGAGAGCTTGATAGACAGATACTGTATATACTCGTTTATAAGTCGAGTCCAACTGAAAACTGCACAGACTCAGATCTGCCTTCTCATATAAGCCAATACCAATTGCAAACTGTATATAAGCCGATACCAACTGCAAACTGCATAGACCCAAATCTGCCGTCGCATAATGCGCTGGCAGATCTGGATCTATGCAGTTTGTTAGGAGTACTCAGTAGAACAAACAACATAGACTCTGATATGCAAGCGCTTTATGTAAGGGCAGATCAGGGTCTATGTTGTTTGCAGTTGGACTCATCTTGTAAGTAGGCATATATGGCATGTACCGTCTTTACCAATGTAGAATGCCTACCTATCTGCAAACAGCATAGACCCATAATGCACCAGCAGATCATGTTCTTCTCCATTCGCTTGAAGTCAATGATAGAATGAACTTGCAGAGTATGAATAAATAGATTATTCTCTGCCCCCCTTGCTCAAAAATTCCTCATGCCCTCAAAGGAGCTGCCCACATGCAAACTTGTTCCAATATCCCTGAAAGATTTCAGTGTTGGACTAGAATTACACTGGTACCTTACATGACATTATTACACGAACCACATGTGTGTAATATTAGAAGTATTAAGTAGGTTTATGAAGCATCAAGCCCCAAAAAAAGTTTTTTAAATTAGGGTAGGCAGGTAGGGGTTTTTTTGTTTTTTTTTAACATTATATATAAATCAAATAATATTTCAACCATTTCAAAGTACTGGGCAAAACCGGCTCAATTAGATGCACAAATCAATCTCAGCAATGTGATTTTTTTTGGGGGGTGGGGTGGTGGTGCTAGGGTCGGCAACGAGAAACAGGGACAGTCGGCCAACCGGAAACACATATATATTTTTCTTGCCTCATATATATAATTTTGTGTGTTGAAGTAGTTCATTTCCAATGCAGAAAAATGACAATTATTTGGGCCCAGAGGGGGACATTCATTTTGTGCAGAAAATAGGTCATCTGGATAATCAATTTTTAATTAATGAGGGATTAAAATTTTTGGGAACATGGTGGAAAGTCCATTCATGGTGGGAGTCCATACAAGCGTACACTGTGCATAATCAGTATTTTAGTGCCATACAGCATAACAGATAATACCAACTCATTGGAAGACATGGACTATTTTCAGGATAATTGATTGTCAAGATAATTGATATAAAGTATATCCAGGGATCCTATGATCAGAAAGTCCAAAGAAACTTAATATAATGAACATTTTTGTGTTTCTGTGAATTGGCTTTCATATGCGGGTTATCAATTTTTGTGGATTTCCTCATTGCTACAGGAACAAACCACAGATTGAAATACCCACCAAACAGTTATCCATCTGTGAAGACAAGAGGGACTCCCCCTATCCACAAATGTACTGTATTTATCTGATAAGAAGCCCACTCCATGCTTTTTGACAGCCTGGTCCTATCATAGAAGACGTACTGTAAGGACAGAGAAATTATTTTGTTTGCACAAAAACAAATTTTTTTTTATATCCACTAAAATATATGAATTCTCACTATTCACACTTTAAACTTACCTTTTCTTCCCTAGTGTACATTCCAATGTACCGTATATACTCGCATATTATCCGGGTCCAAATGCAAACAACATAGACCCTGATCTGCTGTCGCATAATGCACCAGCAGATCAGGGTCTATGCTGTTTGCTTAACTGATTAGTCCTTACAAACTGCATAGACTCAGATCTGCCGGCACATTATGCAACGGCAGATCTAGGTCGATGCAGTTTGCAGTTGGTATTAGCTTATATGCAAGTACATACGGTAATTTACACCTCTTTGATTGATTTTACATAACAATTAAGTATTCAGACTTGTATGACTTAATTAAGTATTCAGACTTGTATGACTTAATTACAAACAGCAATGCAAGAAAGGAATTCTGCTCTCCTCAAACAACTATTAAATATTACCCTCAGAAAGGATAACAGTTTTTGTTTTGATGCAATCTGTTGTCATGACAACATGTAAACAAACAATGCAGTAGCATGGCAACATATTCAGAAGTTGCTGAGCAAAATACACATGAAAGGTGACAAGTGTTTGATGCCAATCTTTAAAATACATTTTAAAGAGCTTGGTTAGTTTTTGCATGCATTAAGAAAAGTTTAAGCCTGCCTTTCAGAATGTCAGTTTTGATACTTTTAGCAGCCATTTGCACTGTCTACTTCTCATAACTTGGGAGATCATACACCTGGGGTTAACAATTTTTGTAAAGTTGTGGAATGGCATCAATTTCAAACATATATATTGCAGAACTGTTTGAATTAATTAATCATTTTCATTTGAGGCCAGATTTACTTGAAATGATTGGTTGTACACATAATCGTATTAAAAAAAAAAACAGAAGATGCCAGTTTTCATTTTGGCTAATGTCTGTTAATAGACTTGAGTAATACCCCTATCACAGCAGTGCACAACATGTATTGCACACACTTGTTCAATCTGTGTAGTCCTTAAAAGAAAGCTGAATATATTTACAAAACTTCATAGTCATCCAGTTCTGAAACCATTTATTTTTAGTACTTTGGAAGTATATAAGAGAAAAGAATAGTAGGGAAATAAAATGCTAAGAAACTTAATCCATTGTCCCAACAGAGTTATCTCTCTTGGAATAAAATCATTATTCGGTATTCACATGTGCTCCTGTACTTAAACTAATATAATGCATGAAACCTTTATCTTTATGAATTTTGGCTACTGTGTAAACTTAAATAAGGGAGCTATTCCTGTGTCTCAGTTACAGGATTATCATTCTGTAACAGGTTTTGATAAAACAGAAATGCAATTGTCTTTGAATGATTTAGGTTAATACTAATAATCTTAACATATTAAATATTGCAAACATAGATCAGATTACTCAGGATTAACAGCAATTAATGGCTTATAGCTAATTTTCTGTCTGTGAAATTGGAGTGTGATAATAATGATAATTGCCACTTTTCAAAAACAAACAAAATCTTAGGTTTTCATATTTAACAGTAGAAAAAAGTCAAACAGATATGCCATAGAGAGAAAAAGTACCAAGATAATAAAAAATTGCCATTGACCGTAAGATGGATTATCGCATAAAAGAAAAGTTAATGGCACTGACTCATTTTACATATTTTTGCATCTTTTAATCTTTTGGATATCATTAATAGTAATAAATTCATGCTACTGAATATCAATAGCCTTTTATGGAATACCTTATTTACTCCCATGTACATGCTGTTGTATGTCATGAATCAAATAGTTTTAATTATGGGTGTCCATGGGAGCCATAAAGTATACTGCCTTGTAGCAAGACTGTTTTATAATGAAGTACATGATACAATACTCATTATAACACTGTCCATGGGAGCCATAAAGTATACTGCCTTGTAGCAAGACTGTCTTATAATGAAGTACATGATACAGTACTCATTATAACACTGTCCTTGGGAGCCATAGAGTATACTGCCTTGTAGCAAGACTGTCTTATAATGAAGTATATGATACAGTACTCATTATAACACTGTCCATGGGAGCCATAAAGTATACTGCCTTTATATCAAGACTCCTGTAATGAAGTATATGATACAGTACTCATTATAACACTGTCCAAGGGAGCCATAGAGTATACTGCCTTGTAGCAAGACTGTCTTATAATGAAGTATATGATACAGTACTCATTATAACACTGTCCATGGGAGCCATAAAGTATACTGCCTTTATATCAAGACTCCTGTAATGAAGTATATGATACAGTACTCATTATAACACTGTTCAAGGGAGCCATAGAGCATACTGTCTTATAGTGAGACTGTCTTATAATGAAGTATATTATACAGTACTCATTATAACACTGTCCATGGGAGCCATAGAGTATACTGCCTTGTAGCAAGACTGTCTTATAATGAAGTATATGATACAGTACTCATTATGACACTGTCCATGGGAGCCATAGAGTATACTGCCTTTATATCAAGACTCCTGTAATGAAGTATATGATACAGTACTCATTATAACACTGTCCAAGGGAGCCATAGAGCATACTGTCTTATAGTGAGACTGTCTTATAATGAAGTATATGATACAGTACTCATTATAACACTGTCCATGGGAGCCATAGAGTATACTGCCTTGTAGCAAGACTGTCTTATAATGAAGTATATGATACAGTACTCATTATGACACTGTCGATGGGAGCCATAGAGTATACTGCCTTGTAGCAAGACTGTCTTATAATGAAGTACATGATACAGTACTCATTATAACACTGTCCATGGGAGCCATAGAGTATACTGCCTTGTAGCAAGACTGTCTTATAATGAAGTATATGATACAGTACTCATTATAACACTGTCCATGGGAGCCATAAAGTATACTGCCTTTATATCAAGACTCCTGTAATGAAGTACATGATACAGTACTCATTATAACACTGTCCATGGGAGACATAGAGCATACTGTCTTATAGTGAGACTGTCTTATAATGAAGTATATGATACAGTACTCATTATGACACTGTCCAAGGGAGCCATAGAGCATACTGCCTTATAGTGAGACTGCCATATAATGAAGTACATTATACATATAATATTACTACATGTACTACATAAGGAAATGGATCCATGACCATACTCATGTTACAATAGGGACTGTGTTATAATGAAGGGCATTATAGTCAGGAAGTGCTGTACTGTAATATGTTCATAAGCAGATGGTCATCTTTAAACTGTTCAATAGTGGAATCATTTTATTAACAGTATAGCAGCAAACAGTAATCCACAACAAACAGTAATCCACTGGGAACAAGCAATGCCTTAGGTAATTGTAATTAATAACAGAGGCAGGTAACTGACAGTCATTCCTACAGGTGACAAATGATATAGTCTCTTTGAAAATATACCTGTGACTGACTACTGATATGTACACTTTGAACTTACATTCCAGCAGATTTTGAGGTGTGGAAATAATAGTACTAAAAAAAAAAAAACTTTTCCTTTTTAATCATTCAACATCAGAAACAGAAATTAATGGGAGCTTTTCTAAAGGCTGGTGATGGATTATTGTTTTGTTTAAAATGGACTATGTCAGGTCTATACTAAGAGAATGGATATTGTCTAACGGCCTGTGTCCCAGTATTGCATTTATATTTTCTGTTTGCATTAAGTTGTAGTTGGCTGTATTTAACATTTTCAAGCATAAATGGTTTTTGATTCCATCTTAAGTACAATGTATTTTGGTATGCTAATTCTTTAATTTGACATTTTTAGAACTTTACTTTTAGTTGGCACCATATGATCATCATTGTGCTGAGGTGCGGTTAAACGCTAATACATACATACATACTAAAAAAAGTGTTTTTTGTTTGAGTGACCCTTAATTTTGTGTCAAGTATAGAACAATTATCAAGCTTTATTATTTTTTTTTCTTTCCTCTTCATGTAGATTATTAAATACTAATCAACAAACAGTTTTATTTTAGATTTTTGCTTGAATTTTGTTTATTTTTATGTCACCGTTAATAAGGTTTATCTACAGTTAAAATGAAATAACAGATTTAAGGCCTTCTTTTCCACATCTTTGCTAGTCAACTAGAAGATAATTGGGAATAACCATAGCAGTCAATGATAAATGCCCCATGTAAATTTATCCAGTTGAAACTCGTCATACATGTTTATCTTTGCATCAAAGCATGTGGACATCTTGGAAGTCACCATATTGGAAACCTAATAGGTCCTGTAACATGCTTTCTGATTGGTCAATTGATTTTGCTTGATTTGGACAGTAACTCTTTATCTGCAAGAGGGCACTTGTTCAAAACAGTTTTGGCTTGCTACATATGCCATGGGTCCATGTGGAAAAAAAGCAGATTGACAACCCTTGGCTGGTGAAGATGGTTTTTCCCCTGTTTTGCTATTTTTATTCAAATAACATTTTAAAATACTTGTTATGTTCTATAATGTAGACTGAAATATTTTGTAATTAGTACCATATATTTTTCATTAATTATTTATGGTCTCTCAGCATGATGATTTAGAATCAGTAAACAATATATCATATTTGTGCATGATGCTCACCAAATTGCAAATAGTGTAGAGCTAAATTTTTTGTCACATTGGGGGGTTGTGGGTTGTAATGGCACAGTGGATAAGGTGTTGGTCTCGTGACCAGGCACTGTTCACTACTTGCCTCAGCATTATGTAACCTTCAGAGTGTTTCTGTGCCATAACATACGTGCTCAAAAACACACACACATACACATGAAATCTCATGGAGAACTAATAACATAAACTCAATCTTCCTGCAAAAAATTGTGCCAGCAGATTTGAGTGTTGTTTGCATCATACATACATGGCTTTATACAATAATTGTCCTAAAAGCACAACAAAACTTTAAAGTACAGTAATTTCTCACTATAAAGTGTTTGAGTATAACACAACCCCCGATATAACATGGTCCCTGATACAACCCTGTCCGAGAAAAAACATGGTCCCTGATACATAGCATGGTCTATAATATAACACATATTGTCATGGAATTTCATTCTTCTGGTTTTGAGTATACCTATATAATCAGAGTATTTCCTCATCTTTTTGTACATCCTTTGACTTTGTTCTGACTGATTGATGTAAGATTATTTTGTATATTTCAGGATGATTTGCTAAAAATCTATTCCAAATATTTTATGCCCATTGAAGTGTGATGCAATTGGAATAATCAGTACTGGCATCTTGTTACTGTTCACATACACAGATGATTACCTGAAGGGCATTTAGAAACATTTTTTCTTTTATGTCTGCATGATTGAAAGCTTGCTGATGAATGGAGATAAATCATTTGTTGTGAAAAAAGACAATAATTATGGTATTTTCTTTCATATATTTTCTCTCTACACTCGCTTAGCACACGTAATAGGAGAGGCCACAGGTGGCCGTGTGATCTAAGGCACTTGCCTTTACAGATCACTCGTACATCTCACCTCTGTCCTTGTGAGTTAGAGTCTCAGCTCGACCAACATGGGTATGTGAGAAAGCTTGTCAGTAGCTTCCGTGGGTTGGCGGTTCTTTCTGGGGTCTTCCCAGGTTCTTCCTCCACCAAAATATACTGGCCACCATGTGTAGCCTATCATGTGCTGAAAAATGGCATTAAACCCCACAAAACCAAACCAAACATTTAATATGCTTAACTAATACCAGGTATAAGAGCTTAACTACATGTAGTACCAAGTAAAGTGAAATTTTATCAACATTTTTTCATTGAGTAAATATTTTTATTTTCTTCTTGTTGAACAAATGTTAAAATATGTTGTACCATAAAGACAACATTTTGTTCACATACAATTTACATTGCAAGTAATTTGTTCAGTTTGTTGTTTTACAGCACAGGAATACAAGTAGGTTATTTTTGTGCCAATGTAATTGGAATAAAATGCCTTGTCCTAGGACACACCACGGTAGCTGACATCGGCTGATATGATGGTCGTATTTGAACCCATGCCCTTTTAGTCACGAGTCCAGCATGCTGCAGCTTACTTACTCTTTCAATTTCAGTCAGTTTAGAATAAGACCAAGTTACCTTAAATATAAGTGATATGCATTCAGTGTTCCCATTCATGCAAAAATGTACGTGAATCACGCATTGGACATGAAATGAAATTAAACAAAACAAAATTATCATTATCATTGTTGGCCTCAAAGTGTGTCCACTTGAAACTTGGTAAAAAAAAATAATTTCTGTGGTATGTATATCTTTTCCCCTGAAAAAAATGGAGCATCACTATCCTTGTATTGCGGGTCGCTACTTGTGTTTCCTGATACAAGTGATAGCTGCAATTGTTCCAGACTAGATGTTGAAAATTTAACAAAACTCCACTTGTCCAGTCAGGCAAGTATTAAAACTATTTACTTACCCCCAAAAAAAACTCTTACTTGACCCAGCTGTTATAGTAATATAACAGTTGACAATATTTATGAAGTAAATTCACTTGTGTGGAAGGTTGTTTTCTGGAACTTATTCTGCAACCTTCTAACAGTTGTAAATAATTACAAATTGAGATCATGCTGCTTTGTCTTTGCAAAGCATTAGTATTGAATAGTGAGAGCAAAGCACTTGTATGAGCTTGATGAAAATAAATGGAAATGAAAACATTCTTGTAGAAAGTTTGGACATTCAGTGAACAAAGTTGGCAATATTCTCAGCAGAACATCCTTTTCCTTAAAGAGAAACTCTGGTCAGTCCAGAATCAGCACTCTACCATAAGAAATTTTCACTTTCCAT
This sequence comes from Margaritifera margaritifera, assembly GCA_029931535.1. Lineage (NCBI taxonomy): Eukaryota > Metazoa > Mollusca > Bivalvia > Unionida > Margaritiferidae > Margaritifera > Margaritifera margaritifera. Next base: position 12,039 of record JAQPZY010001082.1, read on the forward strand.
TCAAATAGGGGGAGTGATTTTCAGCTCCTGCAGACAACAAATGGTTGCAGGGTGTCCAAAAGCTTATCTTTATAAGAGATGGTTGCAGTAGGTCCAATATTGTTTAAGTAAAGGATAGCACACTACCAAATTTGGCTTCAAATTTGTGATAATACACTTGTAGTAGGATATGAAACTGTCATACAAGAGCATTTGCAATTAGAGTGTTGGCAAGGGCAGCATATGGTGGCTTTATAAATCAAGTTCTCATAAGCCCAAATGATTTTTGGCCACAGAGAGTCAAATAAATGTACTAGTATATGGCTACAGAATGTCCTTGGACTCTAAATTGCAGAAGGTCAGATAGTAATTGCTGAGTATCATAATGCTTGTGGCTGTGGAGTACCAAATAATGCATAATTGTGAAGTGCATGGCTACAGAAGACCCAATGACTCATGGTTGCTGAGGGCCAAATAAATTGTACCAACATGCCTCTGACTGCAAAATGCCAAGTGAGAGTGTTCAGTAACATTTAAATCCAAACTGCACTAGCAATATATGGTTTCAGAGTGTCCACTGACTTGTGGAGGCAGAAGAACAAAATACATTGTATTTGCAGAGTACCAAAATAGTTACAGTTTCATGGTGCCCAGTGTGTTGTGGCTGCAGAGTTCCAAATAACCTGTTGGTGCTCAGTGCTAAATATTATATGGCTGCAAAGATATCTTTGTCTCATGATTGCAAAGGGACAAATGAATACTGTAATTGCAGAGAGGTACAGAGTGGCTATAGATGTCCAATTTGCCTAGAGTACCATGTAGTTGGAATAGAATGCATAATCAGCTTGATTAAGCTTAATGTTGTGTACAGCTTGATTAAGTTTGAGGTTGAGTACAGCTTGATTAAGTTTGAGATTGAGTACAGCTTGATAAAGTTTGAGGTTGAGTACAGATTAAGTTTGAGGTTGAGTGCAGATTGATTAAGTTTAATGTTGTGTACAGCTTGATTAAGTTTGAGGTTGAGTACAGATTAATTCACTTTGAGGGTGAGTACAGGTTGGTTAAGTTTTAGGTTGTGTATAGCTTGATTAAGGTTGAGGCTGTGTACAGATTGATCAAGTCTGAGGTTCTACACAGATTGATTACATTTGATATTGTGTACAGATTAAGTTTGAGGTGTTCAGATTAAGTTTGAGGTTGTATACAGCTTTATTATGTTTTAGATTTTGCACAGATTAAGTTTGAGGTTGAGTACAACTTAATTATTAGTTTGAGTTTGAATACAGATTGATTTTTTTTTAAGATTGAGGATGAGGATGCGTACAGCTTGATTGAGATTTAGTACAGCTTGATGAAGCTTGAGATTGAGTACAGCTTGATTAAGTTTGAGGTTGAGTACAGATTGGTTCACTTTGAGCGTGAGTACAAGTTGATTAAGTTTTAGGTTGTGTATAGCTTGATTAAGTTTGAGGTTGTGTACAGATTGATCAAATCTGAGGTTCTGCACAGATTGATTACATTTGATATTGTGCACAGATTAAGTTTGAGGTGTTCAGATTAAGTTTGAGGTTGTATACAGATTGATTAAGTTTGAGGTTGTGTTCAGATTTATTTTGTTTGGCTGGGTATAGATTAAGTAAGTTTGAGGTTGTGTATAGGAGACAGAATTGCTAAATTCCTTAAATTGAGAGGTTTCTTGAGAAAGTTCAGTTGATTTCAGCTAGTGTTGCCAATATTTTTTTATTAATTTATTTCAGCAATGGTTAATTTATTGCTCAGAAAGTTTTAAGAATATTAAAATTGTTTTGCAGAGGTTGCCCCTCAATCAGACTTGATATATTTTTAAGTTTTTATTTCCTTGAAGGTATGACATTACGAGTGGCCAGGAGGACAAAATAACTTATTTATTTGTAAAAATAAATTGTGGCCTAATTTGATTTCAGCCATTTCATATATTTCTTAACTGATTTCATTAGTTGTTTTCCAGAACCTCATACAAACGTCCATATCAGGAAACCCATGTATAGAGTGTAGAGGAGGCTCTATGTAGGTTTGAGACTATTTTTGTTTGCAGGGGCAAATAGGACTAAATCGGTAACAATCTCAGACTTGGATAGGGGTAAAATAAGATTATGTAAATAGACATGCTATATTTACAGAAGTCTGTAGATTCTATACCTGTTGCATGATTGGCATTTTTAACACACTGTACACTAAAGGCTTTTGATTACGACCACACACTGGGTAAGTAGTATTTGTCTTCTGTTCTATTTTCATACTACTGTGGAATGTAATTCATGCAGGACAAAAAGATAGACAAGCAAAAGTATTTTGTCACGCCTATCAGCAGCAGTATTTTGGATATAATCCAAATTGAATGTAAAGATAAATGTGTCAAACTGTAAGAGAGAGCAAATGACAAGCACACTTTTAAGGTTGTTGTAAATTTTGGAGTTAAGTCCATTTTAATTTCAGGAGGTTTGCATTTGTCGGCATTTAAAGAGATAGCTGAGTAAAGAGAATGCAAATTGCATGGATGTAACTAAGGGCCTCTTTAAAAGTCTTTACAATCACGTAAATATCAAGAAGTTATAGAAGGAAATGCATCTAATAATACTCATTGAGAAAATAATATTAATAAATTCATGAGAGATATGAAATTTCTTGAGGCATCAAAAGCTGAATGTGACATGAACAATTTATACTTTCTTGTAAGCATTAACCTGTCACTTGGATGCTTTCATTAACTACAAAATATTATGCATGACATTTTCATTTCAGTAGTTTAGGGTATCTGTATTAAACTTCATGTACCAGTAATTATCCCTGCCAATCCTGTAAGACAACCCATGCTGTATTTCCTATTGCATAATGCATGCCCAACTGCCAGCCAAGTAGACAGAAATGCTCTTGTGCCAACAGATCAGAGTCTGTGGTAGCAGATCAGAGTCTGTGGTAGCAGATGAGAGTCAGAGTCACTGCTAACAGATCAGAGTCTTTGCCAGGACAAGACAGTGAGAGTGTGCCAACAGATCATAGTCTTTGCCAGGACAAGACAGTGAGAGTGTGCCAACAGATGAGAGTCTGAGTCTGTGCTAGCAGACCAGAGTGTGCCAGCATATTTGAGTTTGTGCTAGCAGATGAGAATCAGAGTATGTGGTAGCAGAGCAGGGTCTGTGCCAGCATATGAAAGTCAAATTTGTGCTTGAAGATCACAGTATGTGCCAGCAGATACGAGTCAAGTGAACAGCTTAGACCCACAGAGCACTAGATAAGAATATAATGAATTCTGCATTTTATTCCCCGATTGGAACTTTAGTATTTTTAGAACACTGAATCAATATATTTACGATGCCTTTGAACATACATCAGATAGCTTAGTTTATTTCAGGGTGCACTCTATTATATGGTTCTATTGCAGTGAGTGTTCTACAGTGTTTGAGAACTATCATTACACACTTGCAAGGCTCAGCTATAATCTGTCCCAGTCACTTTTTTATATTGGTTGAATGTACCATCATAAGACACTGACTTTGTTTACAGCAGGACAAATATGCTAAAACTTTCATATTAAATGCTTAAAATTAAATTGTTTTGCATACTGGGAATGTATTTGTACATTTCTGTATCTTTTTTAGTCAATTCATTTGCTTAGCATGTGCCAGTATGCCATTTATCTATACCAATATCTGTTGGAGCATTATGCAATGACAGATATCAATCTAATACTTTGTTCACAGAGCGCAACCAAAGGATGCAGGTTAATATCCTGATCAGACTGGACCACATTGGCTGCTGTGGTTTGTTTCTGGACAAGGAACTTTACTCCAAAGTGCCTCAGCACGCTATAATATTTAATATGTTGATTTACTATTAAAATATGAAGAAAGAAACATACTTTGATTACAGTTGGGTGTGTGCGGTACATGTGGAAATACAGTAATATATTATTGTTTACCACTATAAAACATCTGATATACAATAACTTTGATGCATACAACTTGTAATTATAGACTGGAATGTTTCAAGTTAGTGATCTTCAACAGAACTTAAAATTCTTTACCGCCCATGCATAGGTGTGAGATGTAAGGTGTTGTAGCTGGTATTGGACTAATTGTAGTACAGTATATACTCGTGTATAGGCCTAGTCCAAATGCAAACAACATAGACCCTGATCTGCTATTGCACAATGCACCGACATATCAGGGTCTATGTTGTTTGTTCAACTGATTAGTCCTTGCAAACTGCATAGACACAGATCTGCCGGCGCATTATGCGATGGCAGATCTGGGTCTATGCAGTTTGCAGTTGTATAGGCTTATACACGAGTATATATGGTATGTGGTTTAATTCTTGTACATTGGTCCCTCATTGCAACACTATTCATGGGAGCCACATATACCTCGTTATAGGTCAGATTGTCTTATATTGGGGTACATGATACCGAATAATAAAATTCACCAGTATTGTGGAATCCATGACCATACCCATGTTGTATCAGGGACCAGGTTGTATCAGGTACCATGTTATACTGACATGTTTTTATAGTTAGTGACCAATGCTGTAATTCTGTTGATATACAACACATATAGAGCTGTGAACAGTGTGGACCCAGATTTGCCATTTCTAAAATTCACTGGAATATCAGGGTCTATGGTGTTGCTTATACTTGTGACTTCAAAACAATATAGCCACTCTTGTGCTGTAAAACACTACATACATGCATACATCATATATTGTAGCTGTTGTGGTGATGTGTAGGCTACATGGGGAAATTAGCAGGTAGAGCAAACAAACAAACTTTTAGGCTACATATTTAATAGTTACCTTTCACTACACCAAATTCTAATTCTCCCTGTGATAACTATTGCTGCCCGATTATATATCACGCTAGTAGACTTCTCTAACTGTCTTGATTGCTTCTTATATAGAAATCCATGTTTCCTATGTTAAACTAAACCTTTAATTTCTCAGTAATGATTTGTCTAGAAGCTGATTTGTTAATGTGTACATGATTACTACGTCTCTGATCACACTCACAATCATTTTCAACCTCTGCTACAAAATATAAATGTGAAATAAATGTGCTTTAGGTGTTGAGGTCTGGCAAAGATTATCAAAGTTTAAGTATAAAATTTATATTTCCTTTAAAACTATATAGAAGTTACTGTTGCCAATTAATCTACTATCTTGTCTCTAATATCATTAGCATTTTCAACATGTAAAGTTTATGCTAAGAACTGTAAATAGCCCTTTAGTTAATTTACATAAACACACATACCTGTTGTTTTCTCTACTACATAGACCAGAGCTGATCTAATAAACAAAAGGATTTATGTCCGGGGGGTGGGGGGTGGTGGTGAGTATGCTGTAAAGATTCTGCTTGTATGTTTTAGACTTAAGTAGAAGCAGATTTCTTGAAATGTGGATTCTAATCAAAGTGTAAAAGACTTGAAAAAAAAAACTGGAAACAGTTAAATCACATCAATTGTCCCTACAACTCATACAACATACCATAAGAACTCGCATATTAACCGATACCAACTGCAAACTGCATAGACCCAGATCTGCCGTCGCATAATGTGCTGGTAGATCTGGGTCTATGCAGTTTGTAAGGACTAATCAGTAGAACAAACAACATAGACCCTGATCTGCCGGCGCATTATGCGATGGCAGATCAGGGTCTATGTTGTTTCCATTTTGGACTCAGATTATACACGAGTATATATGGTAGATTCTTGATCTGCCAGCACATTTTCCCATGGCAGATTGGAGTCAGTGCTGTTTGGTTTTGGATATGCATGATACTGTGGTCCCTTGTTATAAAGTACCTTATTATAACACCGTCCCTGATACAACACTGTTATGATCAAGGATACCATTTTACTGAGCAAATTTTATTATTCCATATGATTTATTCCAGTATAAGGCAATCTCACTTACTGTATATACTCGCGTATAAATCGGGTCCAAATGCAAACAACATAGACCCTGATCTGCCGTCGCATAATGTGCCAGCAGATCAGGGTCTGTGTTGTTTGTTCTACTGATTAGTCCTTAAAAACTGCACAGACCCAGATCTGCCAATGCATTATGCAACGGCAGATCTGGGTCTATGCAATTTGCGGTTGGTGCTGGTTTATATGCGAGTATATACGGTAAATCAGTTCTCTAAACAGTGCAATATGGATGAACTGGCGAAGTATGAAACAATTCGATTTATGTTGTAGCTACACAAGGTGTCTACTCATAGTTTGTACTTTTATTTGACGGTTGAATTTAATACATGACAAGAATATAAAATGGATCTGTTGTAATCATGGATTTCCCTAGTGGCCGGTAGATTGCGAATTTAGACACCACTTTTGCCATATGTCACCTGGTGTTCCATTTAAAGACGGTATTTTCAGAAAATAAAGTTCCAGGAATGCTTGAAATTACACCATTTTTGTCTCTTTGATTTCGATTTTTCCGGGGGAGCATCCTCACTGAATTCTCTAGCAAACTCACTTGATTGCCTGCATAGCTGCCTGTTTTTCATGAACCTGTTTTGAAAATTAGTGAAAGCCACACTTAACAATGCCACTATATAAAGCATTGTCTATATGGACAATTAAATTCAGTCAGACTGAAGGAGCCTTGTTTAATCATTTTTTTTGTAATCAGAATTTGATTTTGAAAATAAAATATTTAATAATTTGTTTTTCTTGGTAAAGTTACTCAAAATTCAATACTATTTTGAATGAAGCTATTATTTTCCTATCAATATAATACTGTGTGTGAGAATGGATCTAAAATTAAATAAAGAATGTAATCATATGCAAATTTAAGAAAGTCTTTCCTTGCACCTGGTTGTGTTTGATAGATGGTATGTTGTAAACAAGAGACAGTGCAAATGTCATCTGCCAGTCATTTTCAGGCAAACTCGATGTCAACATTTAAGCAAGGCAAATTTTTGCAGTGAATCAGGCTTAACTCGTTTACCATATTTGAAGTAATACATGTACTTGAACATTCCGCAATAAATGCACACCCTTCTTTTGGGGGTAAAAAAAGTACATAAAAATAGCCACTTCTGTTCACTAGCTTAATCCCAGCATGCCTTGTGAGAAGGAAGTGGCTGCTAAAATATGCCCAGAACATCATGATTTTTGCAGAACCCAACCACCATGTATGCCTGGTGTGTTGTTACCACCTGACATTGGAGATTAGATTAGTTTCAAATACAGTTACAACATGTGTTTTATTGGAAATGAGTCTCCAAACTGGAAAGTTCTCAACATAGGCAAAGGGAGCTAACTCGTTTATATATATATATATATATATATATATATATATATATATATGGCCAGGACACTTTTATGACATCATCATTGCATCATTGTGCTCTTTTTATGATGAACTTTAACAAAATTAAATTTGCCCAAATAAAATTTTTATGTGAATACCAACCTGGAAGTGAGTCACAACTTCAAAATCAATGTATTTTTATACTCGTAGTCAACAACTACTGGCCTTCTGGCGTGACAGAATTATGAAAAAAGTAGCATCCTGAAATACCTCAAAGTTATAATTTAATGTTGTGTTTATCCGAATGCCATCTGTAATATCCTTAGAATTTGTGTATTTATCTTTTTTGCCATGTGTAAATTGACATGTTAACCTGAAAGACAGATAAACATCCTCCCGAATATCAGGGGAACATAGCCTAGATTCACTTGCATCCAAGCATATTGTGTGTGCATTCTTAATTTACTCTGCATTTCGCATTTTCTGCATCTTTACTCTGACAGGTTGATTAGTACAACTGAGCAATGGACAAAGTAAAATGTGCTCGGAGCAGATGTGGTTTTTATAGCGTTGGTGGAGGTAGAAAATTTCAGAAATTAAATTGAAAATTCTCACTGAGAGCACATCCAGAACCATTTACCGTAATTTTGCAGGTAGATTGGTTTGATTTGGTTTGGTTTAGTTTGGTGTTTTAAGGCATAGTAATATAAACAGGTTATTTAGTCCTGAGGCAGATGGAGTACATTGCCTTGCAGGATGTACCACAGTAGCTGACCTCAGCTGATCCAATGGTAGGATTCAAACCTGCACCCTTTCGATCAAAAGTAAAGTACCATCCTCATATTTGTGCAATAATAAGGAAGCTTTATCTTGCTAAATACTGTAGAATCTGGACAACTCAAGCCTTGAAGGAACCAAGTGAATCATTTTATCAGATGTACGGTTCAGGTCAGTGAGTTTCAGTATTATTATAAATATTCTCCCAGAGTCATTACCACCAGTTTGAGTAATCCAGAGTGTTCAAGCTAACAGATATGTTGGAGCTAATGAGATTCTGGTGTAGTGTTAGTGTTGCCAGCTCAATCATATTGCAGTATATTGTGATATAAATGACTGTTTTACAATATTATCAATACATATATACTATTGTGATATAAATGACTGTTTTACAATATGTATCAATACATATATACTATTGTGATATAAATGACTGTTTTACAATATGTATCAATACATATATAATGCTACCAAGCTAAACATTTTGAAAACTCATGTGATACCAACTGCATGATTTTCTGGGCTTGTTTTATTATAATTAAAATGTTCTACCAACTGTGGTTCTCATTATTTTGGAGAAAAAAAATAGAAGAACTGAGTATACGGCTAGAAATTTGCAGCTTAGAAATAAGTAATGTTCATCTTTCAGAGATGGATGATGTCAACGCATGTGCATAGCGAGATTACTAGCAGTCCCTGCAGAATAGCCCATGCTATAAAAGTATCTACATTTATCAATTTCACCACGGCAGCCTTTGCTTGCTTATTGAGTATAAGATCTGGTTCAGACATATTCAATAGTGGCTGACCGTCAGCCATTACTAAACCAATGCATTTGACTGGTTATGATGTAATTTTGTAATACCAAGTAATATTTTGAGGAAACAAACAAAAATGTTCCAAAACCAGTCTAACTAATAGACAGGGTTAAGCTACTGATACAGAAAATCTTGTACTAATACAGATTTCAATACGGTTGTGTCCCAGTGTGTATCAATATATCAGTATATCATTAGAACACTACACATAGAGCCTTCTTTGTTCCCTTTCATAGCAATTTTAGGAAGTCTGTCAACATTATAATAAGCCATATATACTATATAAACTCGTGTATAAGTCCGTTCGCATATAATCTGACCCCCAAACTGAATAGGTAAAAACATTAAAAAGTGCATCACCCATGGAAAAGCCGACCCATAAAACAGCATCCATTTTTGTCTAACCTGAACCCTCAGGTCGTCCTGTACTAAGGTTTCCTGGCTAATGGCTTATGTCTAACCTGAACCCCCAGGACCTCTTGTACCAAGGTTTCCTGGCTAACAGCAATATATACCAGTTATCAACAAGAAAGCTTAAAAATTTTCAAGTTTAGACCTTGTACCGCGGATAAGCCGACCTCCCTTGTTCCACACTTTTATTTTTTCTTTAATTATTCGGCTTATATACGAGTATATACAGTAATTTACACCCAACTGTGAATAGCATCAACACAGATCTGTCATCACTTTTTATGCCAGCAGATTAGGATCTGCCATTGCTTATTATGCCAGCAGATCAGAGTCTGTGCTTTTAACCTGTAATTTCTTGTTAAACAACATGATTGTAATAAGGATTTATGATGTTAGCAGTTGAGTGCACATTATACACAAGAAATATGGTAATTTGATCAACCTTTGGTGTTAAACAGCACATCATCACATGCAAGGTTATATTGTGCTGAGGAAATTGGAGTTAAGTGCCTTGTCCAGAGATACACCACAGCAGTTGACCAGACTTGGTCTGGACAGGATTTGAACCTGCACCCTTACGGTCAGAAGTCATGAATGCTGACCACTGAGCCACTGCACCTTGTTGCTATCGAGTAACCACCAAGTTAATTTCATGATAAACTACTATGACATTGTAGCAATTTAGTCTGTTTCAAACCGATATAAATAAATGATAAGATTTCAGAAATATTTTACAATATTAATTAATTCTTTATTGTTTTTCTTTCAGAATTGCTTAGAGATGGAAAGATATCTAAAAAATGAGCCAAAGTTAACATCCTTCAAGAGGATCCACTCAGAATTTGATCTTGTGGGTCCAAGTAATTGGGACAACTGTTCTGCATGTTCATGTCCAACAGAAGATGAAGAGAATTCAGAATGTTCTGGAGGAATTAGTGATCTATTAGATGAAGATTCAATTCCAGAACCAGGATATTTGTTTGAGTATGAGGAGGAGGATGATGATGATGGTGATGATGATGATGATGATGATGATGATGAAGGGGAGGAAACAGAGACAGATGATAGGTTAGAAGAATTAGCACATTTAAATCTTAATGATAGGACAGCTGATACTATAAGTCTACAAAGCTATAGTTCTGTTTCTAGTGGTGTATCATGGGATAGCAACAACAGTGATCCTCCTTTGTCTCCAGTAGCACCTAAATCGAATGATCCTTTTGCATTGAGACTCATAGCGCAGCCAGGTCGCACAACAACAGTGGCTGTACGTTTGCATTCAGCAGATTTGATTCACAAACAGCAGCGGGTTATCGTGAATGGATCTGGCGTAACTCGTTCACGGCCTTACTCAGCGGTCCCTGCAGCTCAACGTCCCCCATTTCCTATGACAACAAGGAGAGGTTCAGATCAGAGTCCTGATGCAAAACGAAGAAATCACAAATGCCCATACCAAGGCTGTAAGAAAGTCTACACCAAGAGTTCACATCTGAAGGCACATCTTAGGACACACACAGGTAAATATTTTACTAGAATGTTCACGTTGGTTTTTAAATTGTGTAAAAACATATCCGAATTGATGCTGAACTACCAGACAAAAGTTTGTACTTTTTGAGGGAATGCAGTTTATGTAACAAAAAACACTTAACATAATTTTGATCATTTATTGTAATTTTTTTATATTTTTCACTTTTATCTTTTATTTCATAAACCTTTTAAAGAATTTTAATAAATGTATCTTTTTTTTGCTGTCAACAATTTTTTACTTTAAATATTGTTAGAGTTGTGTCATATGTTTGTTGCTCCATCCGTCAACTATCCACACTGTAATTTTCGTGTGAAGAACTCAAATTTTTTTGAAGATATCACTATGAAATTTGGTACACTTATTGGACTAGTGGTGTACATGTAGATGTGCCTTTATTATTTTCAATGCTTTAGTTTCAATACTTTTAACATTCTCATCCATTAGTCTGTTCATCTATCTGTCCATCATTCACACTTTACTTTCTGGAGCATAACTCCAAAACCATTCAAGATGTGTGTATGTGTATGTGTGTGTGTGTATTTATATATATATATATATATATATATATATATATATATATATATATATATATATATATATATATATATATATGAATCTTAGTACAAATTTGAATAGACTAGTTGTCCAGAATCAGATGTACCTTTTACTATTTGCTATTCTTGAGTTTCAATTTTTTACCATTTGTTTGTTCTTCATGCATCCACCATTTGTACCTTCATTTTTGGAGCAAAATTGATGATGCCTCTCACATTCCTGTATACTTTGTATGTTCAACAAAACTTCCTGTATACAGAGTAATTTACAAATCATTCTGTCTCCTAAAGTTTGATGGGGCATGGGATGTAGAGGACTCCTTCATCTGTCTGTCCATCCATCTGTCTATCTGTCTGTCTGTCCATAAACAGTTTTTTTTTTCTGGTGCAGAACTCAACTGTTCAAGATAATTAAACCAAACTTGGTACACATGTCAAGCAAGTGGTTTAGAGATATCTTGTTGCTTAGAATTTTCTGCATTCAGTATTTTTTTGGCACCAAAGTGTAGCATAGGCAATATATAAAGTGATAGTGCTGCACCATAAGGTACTACCATAAGTAGTATAGTAGTACAAAAGGAGCCAAGGTAGCGCAGTTCGTAGTGCATTGGAGTTGTAATTGAAGGGTCATAGGTTTGATACCCTTCCAGGCCAGCCAGAATCGGCTGCCTCGGGGTGTCCTTAGGAAAGGCACTTAGCTTCCATTTTTTCAGCATGATATATCCGATAATATGTTATAAGTGCTTTTAAAACTAACAGAAAAAAGCCGTATAAAAATTGAGTTCTGGACCACGTGGTACTTCTAGTAGGAGTCTTCACATACATGTAAGAAGGGGGACATGTCATCTCTGGATGATTTTTTTTTTGGTAATTGACGCAATATTCATGTAGCCATGATATGCAATTAAACCCGGTACATACATTCATTCAGTTTAACCCTGGACAGTTTTTTTAAGAGTTCCCTCCCTTTAAAATATTTGAATTGTAGACGAATGTGTTTATTGTGATTGAATATCATGTTAGCACTATAATGGCTGTGCGCTGCCTATTACAGGTAAAGTGTAAATGTAAAGAATTGCACACAAAAATATACAGAAGATAAACCCTTCCAAATAAATGTAAACGTGAAATACTAAAAGATAGAAGATAAACGGGAAAGATGTTAAAATTCTGTAAAATGTCAAATAAAATAAAAAGATTAAGATACAGAAAATATAAAACCTTTAAAACATAGGTCAAAATTTGTTATATAAGCATCATGGCCTAAAAAAGTCCAAGATTTCCCCAGTGGGTACTGGTACATTATTGGCAGATGAATTCAAGCACAGGATTTTTTTCGTAAGGTTACCTTTGATCTGATTATTTTAAGATCAATTCAGGGATGTTTTTTTATGTTACTACATGCTATAATGTTCAGTTATTAATCATAACACCATGTCATAAATAGTTTAGGTCGGCTCTTATAATAACAGTGGGCATTTTCACTTGGAAACATCATATGTTATTAAATACTGTAATGCTTAGTTATTAGTCATAACACCATGTCAGATATTTCATGCCAGCTGGCAGTGTCACTTAGCAACAACATTGAATAATATGAATTTTTTGTGGTTGTGCGAGAAATGCTGATAGGTTTGGCTTGGTTTATTCTATGACACAGCAAAAATACAGTTTATTTAGTGTTGAGGCAGATGTAGTAAAGTGCCTTGCCTACTGACACACGTTCGTTCGTTCGTTTGATTAATGACGTGTGCGGCCATTTATGTCGAGTAACTGACACACCTGATACTGACACACCTGAGCTGATCTGATTGTAGGATTTGAACCTGCACATTTTCAATTGTAAGTTTAGTGCACTAACCACTGTGCCACCATAGCTCCAAAAATGCTCTTATTTATTAGAAGCAAAACTTGTACTACCAAATTTACCATATTTACTCATTTACAAGTTGAGACCAACTGCGAATAACATAGACACTGATCTGGTGTTGCATAATGTACCAGCAGATCAGGGACTGTGTTGTTTATTCTACTGATTACTCATAACAAACTGCATACACCCAGATCTGCCAGCGCTTTATGCAACAGCAGATATGGGTTTGTGCAGTTTGCAGTTGGACTCACCTTATAAGCAAATATTTGAAAATGCAATACATTTACAAAAGTGTGCCTGGCATTATTAAAAAGTGATCATTGACTTGACCAAACTTATGTTTTCACCAGCTGGAAATTTTTTGTTGTCGCAACACAATTTATAAAATAAAACATTCTCCTTAGTATATGATCTTTCACAATTTGTTCACCAAAACAATTAGCCATGTGCATGGTTGTTTTGCCCGATCAACATTATTTTCTCCAAATGCAAAATTGGCAATTGACAGACTGGCTACTGTATCATCTACAGCTGTTGCTTTGTGGCATAATATATGACTCAGCTCATTTCATGAATTAATATCTGGTAAACACTTCCAAACTGAAAGCAAAACAAAGAAGTTAAATAATTACTTAGCCAGTAGCCAATTAATGTTGGTGTACTATTCCCTCTCAGAATATGATTGATAAATTTTCATGTGACAGCTAAATGAATATTTATTAGCATATTACCTAACATAAAAATGTTGAGTTTTGTCAGAAATTATATTGATTTCAATTAGAAATGCAATGTGAAATCCATGGTATAAAAAAAACCGATTTCAATTAGAAATGCAATGTGAAATCCATGGTATCAAAAAAAACGATTTCAATTAGAAATGCAATGTGAAATCCATGGTATCAAACAAAATAAATTAAATTAACCTACCATATATCCTAGCTGATAAGTTCAGTACACCTGTCACTGTAGCTTAGGAAAAATTACAAACATTTAGTTAACCTCAGTTTTCATCCTTGAACATCACTATACTGCATCAAGAGAGTTGCCATATAGTGTTACCTGTCTATTCCATCACCACTTAACTGTGGCAGATTTGGTTTCTGCCCAGTAACAATTAGGACTCAGTGAATTGTAACCAAATTTGGTATGAGGTTTTACATTGAAAAGATCCAGGTCAGGTGTGATTTTCACCAATTTCTGACAATATTTAATGGAGTTATTGCCCCTGTTTGACTTGAAATTTTGCCCTTCAATTGCATCATCATCTCAGGGGCATTCCTGTTGTATAGCCACATTTCTAGTTGCTATTGCTTTACATTTGGGATTTTTTTAATTCTAGTTGTCGTTTTTATTGAAAATGTCATGTTTATTTTTCAGGTGAAAAACCCTACAAATGCAACTGGGAAGGTTGTGAATGGAGGTTTGCACGATCAGATGAACTAACAAGACACTTCAGAAAACATACAGGGGCCAAACCTTTTAGGTGCAAATTCTGCGATCGATGTTTCTCACGCTCAGACCATCTTGCCTTACATATGAAAAGACATGCCCCATCAGATCTATAGTGAAATATTTTCTTAGGTATTTAAAAAAATGAAATTGTATCCATACGGGCATATTATACTGTAATATTCCATTTGTTATGAAAACATTTTTCTCATTGACTTTTATGCCTTGGTATCTCCTCAAGTCTGACTGTTTCTTCTTTTTAAAAAATATTTCCTTCATTGTTTCATACATTCATTAAAAAAAATAAAACCATTCAAAGGATCCAAGATTTCCTACAGTGAGAATTCCCTATTTGTGTATTGTACAAGTTACCTCCCTTTCTGGTAATGTATTTTCCTTCCCTTAGTAATTACACTAAACAACACCTAGCTACAAGAGCCTTTTTCTGAATTTAAAATGACTTTAAACAAATAGTTGTCAGTCAGTTGAAATGAAGTTGCGTATTTATATAAAATAAATAAAACTTTGTAGTTATTTTTTTTAATATGGTATCTATAATCAACTAAAAACAAATAAGGACGTTATTTATTTTAACTATACAATATATACTCGTGTATAAGCTCATTGCAACTGCAAACTGCAGAGACCCTGATCTGCCGCCGCATTATGCTATTACAGATCAGGGTCTATGTTGTTTGCGTTTGGGCCCGGATTATACACGAGTATATATAGTATACCAAATATGTATGGGTAGACGATTGTTAGAAAGGGAAACAACCTATATGTTACTAAAATGGTCAATGGAGAGAGCAGTAGTTCTAGTTTTGATTTATTGCAGAATACAACAGTTAATGAAATCATAAAAATTATGTTGACATTGCCAAATTTTTTTTATTCACATTGAAGAGGTCTTACCCCTAAAACTGTCTTCAGAGCTGCATGAGATGCCAACCATTCCAGACTTTGCAGAATTTATTACAGTTTTTTTGTCCAAGTCCCCATTCTGAATTATATTGGAAAATTTCTGGAAAAATCATGATTTTATGGGATAAAATATTAAACAAGAGTTTTTGTGTGGACATGGGTAGGAAGAAAAAGTACTTGAACTGTAGTATGATAGACTGTTACACAGAATATAGTTTCTGAATGTAAAACATAGAATGCGCAAGGGAAGAAACCAGTCATTGAGACTGTAAATAGATCAAAAATGGTGGCAGAAATGATGAGGAAAGACAGATGCATGTGATTCTTAAGAAAATATTTAAGGTTACTATCTTGACCAACTGTATTAAAGGTATTCAAGCTTTTGGAATTGTAGGAATGGATAGACTATTATTTCTGATTGGACCATTATTTTTCATGTGTACAGATTACAGGTATTCAAGAATTTGGAATTGTAGGAATGGATAGACCGTTTCTTTTCATTGGACCATTATTTTGACTGTGTACAGGCCTGCACAGACTCATAGCAAGCAGTATAAATATGATTGTAGAAGTTTTTGGTCCTTTTTATAAACACTTGTTAATTCTGTATAAGCTACCTTAATTCTGAAACACTGATGCTAGGTTATTGACAAGCATGCACATGGGTTGGCATCTCTAAAGCTTTTCACTGTAAAATCTGTATATATTTTGGAATCGTGAACTTTTTTAAAATTTAGTAAATGCATCATATGTGCTTTTGCAAACAAAGTTTTTGCTAATTATAGAGTGAAGACGTAGATTTAAAAATAAAATTTTTTAAAAAATCTAATTCTGATAAAATTATGTGATTTAAAATAGTTTCTTTATACTACTTCAAATACTTTTACAGAAAACACTAGAGTTTAAAAAGCTTTATTATCTCGGGGTTTTTTTTTGCAAGGCACCAATTTCTCCATAGGTTTCAACAAAATCATGATGTGCAGTTTCTAATTATTGTAGCTGGGTTGAGCTGTCATGGGGGTTTGGTTTGGTACTCAACCTGGACTAACCTGATGGCAGGATTTAAACCTGCACCCATCTGGTCATCAGTCTGGCATGATAAAAACTGAGTTACACAGACCTGCCAACCCTTACGATTTGGCTGTAAGTCTTACGGAAATCACTCTCAAAATATGGACTTATGGAATTAAATCACAACTTACGGAAATATGATTAGCGCGGTAAAATCCGGATTCTGTCTTGTCCGTGTTTCAATCGGATCCAGGTTTCATATTAGATTCAGTGGAGTTGATCAGGGAACCAGACTAACTTTACACAAGTACCTCAGCCGCTTTAAACTGCACATATTTGATCATGCAAAATGTCTGCATGATCAAGCTGTTGTTTGTCGAATTTTCAAAAAAAACAAAACAGCATCTAACAAGTGACATGTTCATGACGCAAGAGGCAATAAGCCTCTTAAAAGTTTTAATAATCAGTGCAGAAGAATAAAAAGGAATATACAGATTCTGGGGGGGGGGGGAGGAGGAAGGGCAAAAATTACGTTCACTGGACATCATGTGTTGATTTGAGTATGTCTCATAGCAGGAGAGATCATGAGATGATTGCCATCACCACGTAAAATTGAAAAAAGTCCAAGGTTTACGGCAGGTTCAGAGATAACAATAAGCCATTGAGCTCCATAGGATTTGGAACTGAAATTTGTGAAACTGTACTGTAGGTAATTAAGGTCTAAGTGTACTTTACTAACTTTTAGTTGATCATAATGTTTACCGTCGCTGCATCAGTCTTGGTTTGCACTGGTGAACTTTTTAAATGCATGTTTTCTAACTTGGCAATAGTAGTAAATGATATTTTGTTACACCTTACTGAAAACTGGTCTAAGTTATGGAAACAAATCGACTGCCTTACTGAGAAGGTCTTGTTAGGGTTGGCAGGTCTGAGTTACAGTACTCTAGTTATGGGAGATATATTCTGTACCTCTGACTCTACTCTTATGGGAGATATATTCTGTACCTCTGTTCCTACTCTTATGGGAGATATATTCTGTACCTCTGACTCTACTCATATGAGAGATATATTCTGTACCTCTGTTCCTACTCTTATGGGAGATATATTCTGTACCTCTGTTCCTACTCTTATGGGAGATATATTCTGTACCTCTTTTCCTCCTGTTAAGGGGGATATATTCTGTGCCTCTGCAACTCCTGTTATGGCATATATATTCTGTACCTGTGTTTTTACTGTTATGGGATATATATTCTGTACCTCTGTCCTGATAAAGATTGGAGGTCTGTCAGATTTCAAGGTAAAGTACTTGCAGTTTTAGATGGGGAAATGTCCCCTGAGCTCACCCAAGGTGCAACATTGAGCAAACAGACATATGCAATTATAAATCAAATTGTGGTCAGTTTTTTAGATCGATGAAATGATTAGTGCTTTGATAACAGATCCTGGATTTAGAATTTTAGCCATTCACATTGAGTCCAGAATTTTGGAAGGAAAAAAAAAAAGGGAGCAAATATGAATGTAAAGACTGAGATTTTTTTTTTTTTTAGTTGTACATCATTATGATAGTGAAAATGAATTAAATTATTCAGACTCTTGGGGAAAAAAAATAATGGTCATCTTTGGAAAACTAATTTCATTGAAAATCAAAGAAATAGAATATCATATGGCATGGATATGTATACCTAGATTTATGTGATCAAGTTCCAGTTTCTTGCCAAAATTTATATTTTGTGCTTATTTCATGGTAAATACAGTGAATTCGTTTATTTATTTTTGTGGGTTTTTTAAGAATTACATTTTTGTTGTTACTTAAATTGTTGGACTGGGAAAGTAGTCCTATTCTTACAACAGAAAGATCATTCTTCATCTGTGCTTTAAATTCATGGTTTGAATCACTGTTACCATGAATTCTACTTAAAATGGTAAACCATTAAAAAATATCGATGAATACCACAAAATATAATGGTGTAGTGAATTCACAGGGACAAGTGTAGATAAAATTACTGGGCCAGTGACACTTTTTCATGATGTTCTGAAAAAATGTTATGCATCTATGATATTAGTGAATACTTCTAATTACTGGCACCAAAAGATTGAATGGATTTTATGTATCTATATTAAGCATACAATGTAAATACCTACATGTTGAAATATACTGCACATAAGAAAGATAAGGCCCACATCTTTCTTGTGCCAAAAACGTCTGCATAACATGTGTTAAAACAAACGTTGGTAAATAGTCCTCATTTTCCAGTTGCAATTTCCAAGGTTTACATCCTTACAAAGGGACTACAAATTATCTGATACATTTATATTCTGTATACCGTATGTACTCGTGTATAAGCCTATACCAACTGCAAACTGCATAGACCCAGATCTGCCGTCGCATAATGCGCCGGCAGATCTGGGTCTATGCAGTTTGTAAGGACTAATCAGTAGAACAAACAACATAGACCATGATCTGCCGGCGCATTATGCGACGGCAGATAAGGGTCTATGTTGTTTGCAAATGGACCCGCTTTATACGCGAGGTATATACGGTACTAATATATTGGGAGAGATGGGGTAATAAATGCAAGAGAGCTTTAACTGTTTAAACTGGGCCACAAATTCTCTTGAGCAAAATTCTCTTATTTTAATGAAATGTAAAAATATTCTAACAGATAATCAACACCAAGAAAGAGAAGAATAACACAGTATTGTGTAAAGAAAATTGTCAGGTAGTCAAATGTTACACAGATAACTTTTACTTTCTCATTTCAAGGGCTTTTTCTTTCTTTGTGCTTTGCTATATTAAAGGAAGTTTGCCATATGGTGTTGATCAAATAAGAAGATAAAAATTACTTCTTTCTTGTTTAAAGAAACAAATTTGGAGCAAGTGAGACTTTTTGAAGATCTGTTTTGTTAGTTATGTATCTGTTTACAATTTGTGCTAATTCATACTTTGAAAAAATATGGTGAAAAATGGAACTTAATTTGTTACTCAAAGTTTGCAATATACACAAGTTAAATGTGTATTAATTGATGTTATCTTTACAGAGGTTATCATTGTTTTGTGATAATTGAAATTGTGGTATGGACTCCGTTGTTAGTCACAGTCATTGTTAAGTTGGTCAGTGATATTTTGTACTATGTTTGATATGTGATTTTGGTATTGCTTTGTAACTTTATTACACTGTTTATGCACTTTTATCCTGTCACATTTTACAAGTGAATTATTTAAAATAGCAAAACAAGAAATTTTTACCATACAAGAGGTTACCATGCACAGGATAGATGTTCTTCTCCGATGATTCATTTTGAAATGGATTTCCTCGGTTTTAATGCACCGTGTATACTCACGTATAAGCAGATACCAACTGCAAACTGCATAGACCCAGATCTGCTGGCGCATAATGCAGCAGCAACAGTACCGTTTATACTCGCGTATAACCTGATTCCAACTGCAAACTGCATAGACCCAGATCTGCCAGCGCATAATGCGCCGGCAGATCTGGGTCTATGCAGTTTGTAAGGACTAATCAGTAGAACAAACAACATAGACCCTGATCTGCCGGGGCATTATGCAACGGCAGATCAGGGTCTGTGTTGTTTGCATTTGGACCCAGCTTATACACCGCATATACGGTACATATTGCATTAAGTTTTGTATGATACAGAATTCGGAGCATATAACTAATACCAAAGTTTTGTCAAATAATTTCACATTTAGTGAGAAGAATATTTTACATGTTAGGAGAGATTACCGGTAAAACACTCGTCGCTTACAACTTCTGCTCCTTCACTCGGGATCAGCAGTATTACACTTAACATTTTTGCACTGATTATATGCCCCCACCCGAAACCTTTTAATTGTAAACCCTGAAAGTAGCAAATTGCTTGTATTTTTGTAGGGTTGAAATTCAAAACTTCAAAAATTCAAAACTTTCCTCCCAACAACATTTTCTTTTGCAAGTAAAGAATTTCTGATAGGTCTCAAGGTGGAAAGGTCAAAGGTAGAAAGGTCAAATAGCTCTTTATATCCAGGGGTAAAGGTCAGTTGTTGTTAAGCATCAGTGTACTAAAGCATACAAATAACTCTTCACAACTACCGGGTAATCTTTGTATTGTTTCTTGGTATTATGGATATCTTTGTTCTGTTCAAGGTTTACTTACGAATAATATAGTAATTTTTTTCAATTTTGTTAGGATATTGGAACTTGAAAATATTGGATGCCCATAAAAAGATGGCATATATTTAAGAGATATCTTCAACAATAACATTTTGCCAGCTGTAGGAAACATTTTAATTATGCATGCAAAAAGCCTTTTTGTATATGTAGATTTGCTCAGAATTAGTTATGCACATAACAAAGCCATATCAGTCAAAATTATTATTATTTACATAGCATCATATAAACTTTATACAAGCACCATCATATACCTTTTTTTCCTTCAAAGGGAACCAATGTTTTCAGGTTATAGATAAGTGACAATACAGAACATATACAGACAGGGATTACATACATACAAGCAAGATCGATATGAGATCATGAAATATCCCTTAATATGCCTCACATTTTTGTTGCAATTTCTGTCTCCTTCCCCAGCTGACCTAATGCAACTGTCAGTCATCAATTAGTTACTGTTTATTGGTAATTAAAGTGGACTGCTAACCAATCAGACTCCAAGCCATCTGACAGTCATTACTCAATTACATCTCTAAAACTTGTTTGTATACACGATTTCTTAGCAAATGAACTTTTACACTTAAACATTTGCCTATATGAAATATGCCAATTAATCTTGCTATAACTTCTTCATCTTTTTGCCCAAATTCATCAAAACTTTCAAGAGATATGGAGCAATCAAATGCAAAGTGAAAACACATTTTTTTTAAAGAAATTAAATTTGCCTATGTGGTGACAATAGCATAGTTTATAGGTCACTTATTATAGACATGGGACTTTATTTAATTCTTTTAAACAATTTTCATTACCGTGGTATCTATGTCGCAAGTATTAAGAGTTAGTTTTGTTGGTTTTGGATTGCTTTGTTTTCTTTTTTATGTTATATACCAAAGAAAGTAGAATAAAGTGCCTTGCCCAAGGACACAACATGGTAAACAAGTGTCTTGCCCAAGGACACAACATGGTAAACAAGTGTCTTGCCCAAGGACACAACATGGTAAACAAGTGCCTTGCCCAAGGACACAACATGGTAAACAACCAGGGCTGATCTTATGGTGGGAATTAAACCTGCTTCCTTCAGGTCACAATTCCAATGCCTTGACAACTGATCCACAGTGGCTTTTGATTACGAGTTTGCAGTAAGGCAAGATGAGCGAAGTGGTCAGAATTGCAGAGGATTATGATAATAGAATAGGGATGAAAATAAAAAAATTTGGTCTTATTTAATGAAGTTGCATGGCCCTACTAAGACTTGTTGTCTATGGCTGTGATTCTGTCGACACAAATGTACAAATATACAGTTACCTTCATCATGGTTTGGGGACATTTTTGGAAATTACATTTTAATTATGACATATAAAAATATATAAAGATGAACATCTTTTTTATGCTTTGTATTATATTTAGATCTTCTTTGTTAGGTTTCTATGAAATATAGATCTGAATTCCTTTAGCATAATTTCTTTCATATGACAGACCCTGTTAAATGTTTGCTTGGCTGTTTAGCATGACAGAAATATGTTTTTGATACCAAGTTATATTCCTGATGCTGTACAGTGTCATGAAGAAATATGTTTATGAAGAAATACACACATTTTCAGATTAAACTTTCAGATTGTTGCTTATAAAGAATCTTCACTCTGGGAATTCTAACCCAAGGGGGTAAGATTTATATCATTGAATTCTAACCCCAGGGGATAAGATTTATATCATTGAATTCTAACCCAAGGGGGTAAGATTTATATCATTGACCAGGCTTGTAGAGTCCCTGATACAGATCTTACTTCCCAGCAGTTAGATTTCCTTATGGTGCCACATGTATCTGGAAGATTCTTTTCCTCACCCAACACATGCATCTTTTTTGCAGTGAAAACTTTGCAAAATATGAAAAAGTATACATACAAGTTGTGCATTACAATATGTGTGTCAGTGAGTGACGTGTGTCTAGTGAATGTCATCACAAATGAAGCGCATGAAGTTATCTATCCCTATGGTATAGATTTATCAAGTACTGGGAAAACTAAGGTTATTTACTATATAAATAAAATGGAATGATGACATCAGTTGTTTGTCCATAATTGATATGTTGGGATACATTATGTGCAGATAAGTATATAACGTTACAGCTTTGTGCATGGATCTAGTTCAAGAAAAAATTTATATCTACCTCACCTTATATCTCCTAGAACATGTGAATTGAAAATCACTCATTGCAAGTCTCATAAATTATAATTTTATTTTTGAGTTATTATTTTTGTTCTGTAATAATTATCCATGAAATATTTCTAAACATGACCGATTAACATGCTTTACAATGTAAGATTTCCTTCACTATTTTAGCTGCATTTTTCAGGGGAGATAACTTGGTATCAATGAAAATGTTTGATATACTGTTGATGGAATATGACTACAGGGCCCTAGAAGTAGCCAGTAATAGAGATCGTTATTTCCATTTAATTAATTGCCTGTGATAATTGCAACATACATGTATATTTAAAGGTCTTGTTTTGCTCAAAATGTCATATATCCTTCCAATTAAAATCATGTAGATTGTTATATCAGGCATCATGACTAATTAATTGCTGTCCATCCTGATTTTTTGTGTGTTAATTATATTATTAGCAATTAATTTTTTTTCTTCGTCATACTTGATTTTTTTTTTTGTCTGAAAAAAATGTATCACTGGAATTCAGGATAGTTTCAAAATAGACATTTGGATCATTTTTTCATCAAAAGAAAGATATTATCATTGATTTATGATTATATTATCCATATTTTTATGATGTTCATTTATAACTTGTCTTTAAAGTTAGCTTAAAGCAGATACAATTTTGAAGATGAAACAAGTGTGGTTATTTTTTCACAGTTTTTGGCTTTATACAGCATGATTCAATTTACATTGCTAAGGTCTTATTCGTATGATATTTTACTTGATAGGTTGAATTATGACATATATGGTATCAAGTTAAGAATATTTTCATTTTTGTTAAGCCAACCTTGCTGGAAGCTTGGCAATATAATCACTTTGCTGTCCATATGTGTTTTCGTCAGTCCGTACAAACTGACACCCAAGATTAAGGTCGATGTTAAAGTTTTTTCTATTAAGCACAGCGTTAAAGTTTTTTCTATTAAGCACAGCGTTAAAAGATTTTTTACTTTTCTAGTTAAAAAGAAGCAGACTCAATAAAAATGGAGGCTCTTCTATATGGAAGAGATGGCTTGAATCTACCATTTGAAGGATGAACATGAAAATGCAATGTTAATTTACAATGGTTTTAAAATCATCTGTGACATACTACAATACAGATCCTGACAATTGTTTCTTCTTTTTTCACTTATAAATCATTTCTTGCATCTACATCTTGTTTTTTTGCTTGTGATAGTTTCCATGTAGGAATGCCTTCAAATCAATTTTCCAGAAAATGGTCTTAGTTTGCATAGATTACTTGGATTTTCTAATTATGCCAGTACGTAAAGAGAACTTAATTCTTAGATGTCAGATGAAAATCATTTGATCTTTGTTATGGAAAAGTCTCACTAACATTTTAAAAACTTTTTCAAAATTGTTATTTCTGCTCATCAGCTTAGCAGTTTTATTCCCAACATTGAATCAGAATAATATTCTTTCTATGCAAGAATTTTAAAAAAATAAAACTAATTATTAGAAAATTTAAGTTCAAGTTAGATTCAGGTTTCACTCTCTCACTTTAGTTTTCTTTTTTGATGACTTAAAAAAAATCACCTTCTTGAAATGTAAAGAACTGATCAAAATAAGCTGCAAGCAGTTTCCCTCAACAGTGCATGAGACACTAAAAAACCTTGCAGTACACCCTCGGTACAGAAGATGGATTGCACATGTTCTTCTGGACTTTTATAATTGTTAGAGGATGATGTCATGAGAATTTTTTTTTACCTAATTTGGAACAATTTGCTGTTGTGAAACACATTTTTGTTCTAATAAATTTACCTGCAGTGATTTGGTGGACATTTTACTATCCAAAACACTTGTGCAATGCATTTTTGTTCCAATAAATTTACCTGCAGTGATTTGGTGGTCATCTTACTATCCAATAACTAGATCTTAAAATGTTTTTAGTAGCGAAGTAAGACTAGTATATACACAAAGTAGTTTAAAGCTTTTCATGACCAATCATAAAATGTCACCAAATATGTATGCAGAAGACCTCAGCTTTAACTGTCCATGTGAATAATTTTAGCGAAGACAAATTAGGGTGAAAATTTAACTCAGTTATGAAACTTGACATTGTCGAAAAATTATTATGTTGCACTTAAATAGAAGATAATGCTCAAAATAACTAAGATCAGATTAAATGTTCTGGTCCCAATTCAGCTGAAAAACTCCAATACAGAAATGATACAGTTTTCATCCAGTTTGCATCTGTCAAATCAGATTGCATGCTAATTTGTATTGTGTATTTGCTACTTCTGATTTAAAACAAGAAAATGAATATTTGAACTAATTGAATTTTGTGTGAAGATTTATAATTATAGCATACAAAACATGAGATAATCTACCATAGAACATATAGGACATATAAACATGAGATAATCTACCATAGAACATACAGTACATATAAACATGAGATAATCTACCATAGAACATACAGTACATATAAACATGAGATAATCTACCATAGAACATACAGTACATATAATGCTGGACAGTAAAGAAATTTTTTGAAAAAGATGAAAATAGAATGAATGAAACTACCAGTCAAAATGCCACCAATACTCGCTCATAAGTCGAGTCCAACTGCAAACTGCACGGAATCAGATTAGGAGTAATCAGTAGAACAAACACACAGACCCCGATCCGCCGGCACATGATGCGACAGCAAATCAGATTAGGAGTAATCAGTAGAACAAACAACACAGACCCCGATCTGCCAGCACATGATGCGACAGCAAATCAGAGTCTGTGTTGTTTATAGTTGGACGAGACTTTTAAGCGAATATGTATGGTACATGTATTGAATAAAATATCGGCTATTATATTTATCAGCTTTTTTATAATAACGCTGTTCAAAAGGTTTGCACAGTATTATAACCAAGTGACAGGTGAACATTTTATGAACTTTAACTAGATGTGCCTTCTTTCTTTTGTATGCAATTTCACATCAGCGGTAGTCATGTTGACATAGGGTTTTCACCAAAAGACTTATTATGATGCATAGTGGGTCCTAAATGAAAATGGTGTTGATCTTACATCCAATATGGAAGTCACAGCAGTCCCTTTGAGGGATTCTGGCTTTTGTTATGCAATTTTGTTACTTCCTTTTCTAAAAGCCAGCTTTTTCATTCAACCGATTCAATTCCATGCTGCACTTTTATGATCTGCTTTGAACTGCTTATTATGTTTTATAATCAAGGATTGGGATTTTGTATCATAAGGTTGCATTAATAGGCAGGTGCTTTAAGGATGCACTACATCATTGTGTAAAGAGTACACTACACCTTTATGGTGTATGAATCTGAGAGGTGAATAGATTTAGTAATCTAATTTTTTCAAAAGCAGACATCATGTTTACTTTCACACAAGTATTTCTTTTGCACCTCGAGTAAATAGTTTTGGGCAAGAAAAGAATTTGTCACTAGAAGCTAGTTGATTATAATTTGTTTTTGTATGTTTTGTAAATTAGTCATGATGCATGCAATGTGGCAGTTTGTTCTATAAATAATACATACTAAATTACCTTTAATACTGTCCTCATGAACTGACTCTACTCCATAGCCTGTGCAATATTAAGTAAGCTGTGTAGAAACTGAAAGATAACGAAGACAGTTTTCTTATTTGACTAAGGCACAATCGGATGTAGTATTTCATACTCAAATATCAGATGAAGTTTCAATCTCATTTAATTTTTCTGTTTATTCAAAAATGAAATGTACTCTACTTTGCAATATGATACAATTCTTATTATACCGTTTATAATCGCCTATAATTCGAGTCCGAACTGCAAACAACACAGACCCTGATATGCTGGCACATTATGCACTGGCAGATCAGGGTCTATGTTGTTTGCATTTGGACTCGACTTGTAAGTGAGTATATACGGTAGTAACTACAAAACTCAAACAAATCAGGTTAGAATGTGGTGAATAGTTTTCATAAAATTTTCCGAGACTATTGGAATAGCAGACGGACATTTTGTATTGACTTCTTGCGAAATTCGTCGCACACGTCTATAATCCAAAATCTCTCTCTCTAATCAGGAAAGTACTCAAGAATGACTCGTAATAGTGAAAAGAATGGCATACATTTCTAATAATGAACCCGACTCCAATTATTTAAATCTTTAAAAAGTTTCATGACATATGTTGTGTATTTTTACTGTACATTTACACCCAAGAGAACAATATTACGTCATTAATACGAACGAGCTAAATCAATGAAATGTGCTTGTTACAAATCGTTTTTGCAATACAGTCCTATTTACATACTAATTCATTGGTGCTCACAACAGTGCTGTCAAGGGAGTCATAAAAGTTGACAATGTTGTATTTAGGCTTTCATACACTGACGTACATAACAAGTAAGGCTTTGTAATAAGTGATATATTTTATGCAAAACCATGACATGCTCTGTTTTATGTGAAATCACACTATAAGTCAAGAATAAAGTGATATGAATTACATAGCGATTCAGCAATGAAGTTCGTCCAGTATAATGGGACCATCCCCATACCCATGTTATATCAGGGATCGTGCTATACCGAGCCACCTTACAGTAAGAAAGTGTAATCCATTTAAACTCGCAGATACTAACTCAGAATTTCATCCACTTTGTATTTCATCCTTGTAACTCGAGCAGTCATAATTTGGCAAATTGAATGAAGCAATCACAGTGAAGTTAAATTATTAATCACCAGCAATTTTCTGTGAGGAGGATTTTTTTTTTTTTTTTTTTTAAAGATTTACAAGCCACCATTAAATTCTCTGTGTGAGTAGTAAATGGTGTTTGAGGATTGTTTGGAGGAAAAGGGCTTTTATTTTTCAGTATTGTGCATACTTTTAGAGTTTCAAATTCAAAATGTTATCAGCAAAATTTAAAATAGGAAATGTAACTCATTATTCATATTGCACGGTATTGCGATATATATTATCAGTCACATTGTCAGTGCCACAAATTCATATTGTTATCTCGTTTCATATTAATCATAGTTTACCGTATGTTGTTTAGATGATTATTTAATGGCCCGGACTTATATATTTGTTTGAATTTTGAGACTATATTTGTACTTTCGCATACATTATTTATCGTTTTTGACAATGTGTAAAGACGCTTATTGTATACAATCACAGAGTCAGTAAAACTATGAAATAAAACTATATTAAAATTAGAAAAGGTTTTTATCGTGTATTTATCAAGATCATGTGCAAGGACAGACCATATAATTTTTAGGCTGGGATTTTCATTTCTTTCTCTTTTATTTTTTTTAAAAACTAAATTAAATTGTTATAATTGTTTCTTTCTTCTATAAATCAGAGCAAAATTATCTTTTTCAATCTATTCAAGGGTCAGAAACTGTTTTTCAAAAAAGTCCCTGGCTCTGCTATCTCGAGTATTAAATGGTTGGTCCCTAAAGGTTTGATAACCCAAACATCGGTCAAAGGCTTCTATCGTATATTCGTTGAGAACATGTACAGTAAATCTTTGATAACCCAAACATCAGTCAAAGGCATCTGTCGCGTATTCGTCAATAACGTGTACAGTAAAGCTTTGATAACCCAAACATCAGTCAAAGGCTTCTATCTTGTATTCGTCAAGAACGTGTACAGTAAAGCTTTGATAACCCAAACATCAGTCAAAGGCTTCTATCTTGTATTCGTCAAGAACGTGTACAGTAAAGCTTTGATAACCCAAACATTGGTAAAAGGCTTCTATCTTGTATTCGTTAAGAACGTGTACAGTAAAGCTTTGATAACCCAAACATTGGTAAAAGGCTTCTATCTTGTATTCGTTAAGAACGTGTACAGTAAAGCTTTGATAACCCAAACTGAAACATCAGTCAAAGGCTTCCATCTTGTATTCGTTAAGAACGTGTACAGTAAAGCTTTGATGACCCAAACATTGGTAAAAGGCTTCCATCTTGTATTCGTTAAGAACGTGTACAGTAAAGCTTTGATAACCCAAACTGAAACATCAGTCAAAGGCTTCTATCTTGTATTC
Source organism: Margaritifera margaritifera (assembly GCA_029931535.1). NCBI lineage: Eukaryota > Metazoa > Mollusca > Bivalvia > Unionida > Margaritiferidae > Margaritifera > Margaritifera margaritifera. The sequence continues at coordinate 41,013 of JAQPZY010001082.1, forward strand.
GTCAAGAACGTGTACAGTAAAGCTTTGATAACCCAAACATTGGTAAAAGGCTTCTATCTTGTATTCGTTAAGAACGTGTACAGTAAAGCTTTGATAACCCAAACATTGGTAAAAGGCTTCCATCTTGTATTCGTTAAGAACGTGTACAGTAAAGCTTTGATAACCCAAACATTGGTAAAAGGCTTCCATCTTGTATTCGTTAAGAACGTGTACAGTAAAGCTTTGATAACCCAAACATTGGTAAAAGGCTTCTATCTTGTATTCGTTAAGAACGTGTACAGTAAAGCTTTGATAACCCAAACATTGGTAAAAGGCTTCTATCTTGTATTCGTTAAGATTGTGTACAGTAAAGCTTTGATAACCCAAACATTGGTAAAAGGCTTCTATCTTGTATTCGTTAAGAACGTGTACAGTAAAGCTTTGATAACCCAAACATTGGTAAAAGGCTTCTATCTTGTATTCGTTAAGAACGTGTACAGTAAAGCTTTGATAACCCAAACATTGGTAAAAGGCTTCCATTTTGTATTCGTTAAGAACGTGTACAGTAAAGCTTTGATAACCCAAACATTGGAAAAAGGCTTCCATCTTGTATTCGTTAAGAACGTGTACAGTAAAGCTTTGATAACCCAAACATCAGTCAAAGGCTTCTATCTTGTATTCGTTAAGAACGTGTACAGTAAAGCTTTGATAACCCAAACATCAGTCAAAGGCTTCTATCTTGTATTCGTCAAGAACGTGTACAGTAAAGCTTTGATAACCCAAACATTGGTAAAGGGCTTCTATCTTGTATTCGTCAAGAACGTGTACAGTAAAGTTTTGATAACCCAAACATCGGTAAAAGGCTTCCATCTTGTATTCGTTAAGATTGTGAACAGTATAGCTATGATAACTTAAACATTAGTCAATTAAGCATTGATAACCCAAACGTAAGTCAAATGCTTCTATGGTGTATTACTCAAGATCATGTACAATAAAACTTCGATAACCCGAATATTAGTCACTTTAATACACGGCACCATTAGGATGATTTTCTAAGCCCCAGCATAAAGACTTGTGTTGTTTGTTACCTTTAAAAACAAAAGAATCGAAAAAACCGAAAAATTCAACAACAACAACAAAAAAAGTTTTCGAAGATTTAATGTATTTAGAACTGGCTGCACAACATATTGGAAATGTCGGAAAAAATTGCAAAATAGGAAATTTTCATGGGCTTAATTAATGTGTGTGTGTGTGTGTGCATGAAAACAACTTATATTTAAAATATTACATGTAATTTTATATGCCCGTGGTTTCGTTTATATATGGCACCATTTCGTTTGGGCTGTGAGTTCAGGATTTACCTGCTCCACGAAAATATTCAGTCATAAAGAAAATCTTCTGACTTTGAGATATGTTCACAATCTTACAGAAGTTGTTGAATTAAAATCCTAATGTTTTCATTTGTTTCTTTCTCTCCTTCACTTTCGCGCACATTTACACACATTTCACACAAGCACAATACAACTAAGGAGAACTCAACTCCACCGTCTTTTCATCTCTTTTCTCCTGGATTATGACGAAAATCGTATTTCCAATCCTTTTGCATACACCTTGGCTTCACACCCAAACGTATTGTACATGTAACTTAGATGTTGAAATTAGTGTCGTACAAGTAGTATTCACGAGTTAACTTCTGAGCAAGATTATCAGAGTACAAGCTGATTGGACTCGTAGTCCAAGGATCACGAGTTCGAGACCCGCCCAGGTCAGACCTTGTCGGCTGCCTCGGCGTGTCCTCGGGAAAGGCGCTTAGCTCCCATTTCCTCGGCATCATATAGTCAATAATATGTTAACAGAGCCGTTAAAACAAACAAAAACAAAAACAATCTATTCTGAAGCAGAATACCCACGGCCGTGCACTGCAAAATGCTATGACGAGAAAACCTTAAGTGGTACATTTCTGTTACACATGAGAGGGATCAAAAATACAAACTATACATGGAGTTGTTCTCTTAAAGTGGATATCTCTGTTTATGAATAAGGTTTCAAACATCATCGAATTTGAGTCCACCCGTTCGTCAACGTCACGCTATTAAGTCAGATACCTGGATTTGCAGAATTAACACATGAAAACAGGCTGAGGAAACTTGAACTACCCACACTGGCTTATCTGTACGTGGGGATATGAACGGGATGTGTATAATATAATTTGAGGAAATATATCATCCGGTGTCAAATGCTTTATCCTACTCAGACAAGGTAGCGGTACAAGAGATCATAAACTAAAGATATACAAGTAACCAAATCTTTGCGGGGGAGGGGCTTAGCCGAAAATCAACAAACAGAACAATACAGCTTGAAAAATGCGGTCTGTTAGAAGGGTCAAAGATTAGCATTTAATTCATAATCTTTGAAACATTCCCTGTCTGTTTACACATTATTTTTGTTTAGCAAAATTCATAGAAAGTATTTTCTTGCAAATGAAACACGTTGTTTACTTCTCTTACATTAGTTATAATATTATCATTATTAAACATATAATCTATATATAACAACTAATAATGATGATTGCTATAATTCAGATGCGGTTCCTAAATTCCAATTATGAAGTAATGCCTACATTCCAATTATGAAGTAATGCCTAAATTCCAATTATGAAGTAATGCCTAACTTCCAATTATGAAGTAATGCCTACATTCCAATTATGAAGTAATGTCTAAATTCCAATTATGAAGTAATGCCTAAATTCCAATTATGAAGTAATGCCTACATTCCAATTATGTAGTAATGCCTAAATTCCAATTATGAAGTAATGCCTAAATTCCAATTATGAAGTAATGCCTACATTCCAATTATGAAGTAATGCCCAAATTCCAATTATGAAGAAATGCCTAAATTCCAATTATGAAGTAATGCCTAAATTCCAATTATGAAGTAATGTCTACATTCCAAAAAAGATAGTAAGGCCTAAATTCCTAAAAATGAAGTCAATGAACACAATTAAATGAAAATTAAGGAATAATCACCAAATGTTGAACGAAACTGAACAAAAAGGAAAGGAATGATAATGAGCAAAAAGAGTATAGCATTTATTTTTTTTATTTTTTACCTGAGACTAATATACATATGTTATATACTGTACCTGGTATTAATAATTAAAATATACTTTCATTAGTTGAAAATTACTAATAGTTAAATGCGAAGAGTATTTTAAAAAATGAATTTTAAAACTTGCAATGTCTTCTGGGAGCATGCAACCCTGATCAACTGGAGCATACATTCGAGAGGCGGCCGATTTTAAATGAAACATCGTTTGCAATTTAACCGCCCCCACCCAACCCTCACCTCCCATCCTCACTCCACCCATTAAAAATGATCGCTCCGTTTCATAAGAAACTTATTTTACAGTGAAGTAAATTACCTTTCGAGTTTACTCGGGTTTTGCTAGTTCACAATACTTCTTCATATCACTCAAAGTAATTATTTTTATCAAGCGCTGTTAGATTACACTTAAATTTATAATTTCTGTAGTAATAATTCCTTTACGTTCACTCGAGTTCATATTTTATTCCTTTAACTTCATTTTCGTTTCGTTCTTTTGTGGCTCTTTTTAATTCTTGGTGATTAGGCATGTTGTGCCTACTTCAGCCATGTACCCTTAAGGAGCTTTCCCATCCCCCTCGCAATATGAGTTAATTATCTTGGCGAGAACCCTTAAGGAACTTTCCCATCCTCCTCGCAATATGAGTTAATTATCTTAGCGAGAAAATCAAGAGTACATCTGGAGAGGAAAAGACTAACATGCAAGTGATCTTACTTTTTCTAAAATAAAATTATTTGGTCAGTTATATTTGCAGTGTGTCTCAAAAATCTACCAGGTGCGCAAACTGCCAGAGTGAAATAGTAGTTGCACTGCCAACTATGCTAAAGTATCTATATTCCAATACTAAACAAGAATAACATTGGTACTTTAGAAAAGTACCAAGAAAGGATTCGAGTGAAATTGCATGAAACTGAGTTGGTAATGTGTTTCCCTTCAGAGAAATCAATCCAAAATAAATATCTTGTTCTTCGTTCACATTTATTATTCACACAAATGTGAAGGGGGGAATTCTGTATGCCGTTTCACCTGCTTCGCCGGTACATACTCCAAAAACTTTCGCTTCCAGACCCTCTTCATCAAGCCCATAACACTGCGGCAAGACCAGACGACGTCCATTATCAACTTCTGAAACACTCACCTGACAGAGCTCTCAATACACTAATAAACATTTTTTTAAAAATTTGGGAAACTGGCGGCTTCCCGCCGTCTTGGCGAGAAGCAACACTGATCCGAGTACCTAAACATGGAAAGGGCCATACCGATTCTTCCAACTAACGTCCCAAATCACTAAGAAGCTGTGTTTGCAAAACCATGGAACGAATGATACATGCCAGTCTCTTATGCTATCCAGTTAGACTTGAAGCATTTTTTTAGAGAAGCCTTCTTAAAGAATGAACATATAGCAGCCATTTTTTTATTTTATTTTTTTATCTGGAGAAAACTTATGACACCACTTGGAAGTAAGGCATAATGAGTGACATATTCAGCGTAGGTTTCAATGGCTGACTACCGTTCTTTATATTCAATTATTTAACAGATGGAAATTTCAGAGTTAAGGTAGGTACCACCCTTTCTGAAAGCTATCCTCAGGATGCGGGTTCAAGATCAAAATCAACAACATATTTAAATGTCTTAACCCAGAAACTTACTGCTCATGATATGTCGACGAATTTTTGATCTGCTATAGATCAAAGAGTATGGCTACTATTGAGCGGCAGGTACATACATGTTTAAATGGAGTTCAGAAACCGGCAGAAAATAGAACGGGTTGAAATTTTAGAAATCTAAAACTATCTGTATGCACTTTTGCTAGTTAAATAGAATGCACGATGAACACAACTCTATCTTGACGGTTCTCAGGTCCCTGTTATGGAGGAGACCAAATTTTTAGGACTTCTTTTTTACCATAAACTAATCTTCCTTCCGCATGCTAGATACCTCAAGGATAAATGTTAAAAAGCCCTGGATTTAATACCAGTCGTGGCAAACGCAGATTGATGAGCAGATCGAAATTTCTTACTCCGATTATGCAGGAGTTAGTACGATTTGAACTTGACTATGGCTCGATTGTGCATGGATCAGCTTGTAAATCTTACCTGCAAATTCTTGATACACTACACAATCAGGGACTTCGATTTGGTCTGGGAACATTTAAGGACCTCCCCTTCAGAAAGCCTCTATCTTGAAGCAAATGAATCATCGCTTTGTCTCACACGAACGAAATTAGTTTTTCAATATACTACCAAGCTGTCCTCTAATCCATCTAATCCCGCATATCGTCTTTAGGCCCAAATAGCAAATCTTGTACACTCAAAAACCAAATCTCAGTCCACTTTTTGGCATACGAATTTCTTATCTCCTAGAAGCAGCAAAAACTAAATCTTGCAAATATTGCAATATTCTATATTCCCAAATCACCAATATGTGGATACCAAAGCTACTCAAATTAATATTTGACCTTTGTGAATTCGAAAAGTTCTCAACAAATCTGTGTAAATTCAATGAAATCCGAGTCTGCTAACGTGGCTATTCGTCCGTGTATACAGACGGTTCGAAAGGTGGAGACACGATTGGAACTGCCATTGCAACACCCCATGGCACCACCTCGAGCCGGTTACCTGATGAAGCCTCTAGTTTTAGTGCAAAAATTACAAACATACTCACATTTTGGAACTACCTTAAAACCTCCCCAAAAGCAGATTTTGTCATCTTTTTTGGAGTTCTTTTCCTCACTGAAAGAATTGAAAAACCCTGAAATTAAGGGTAATGAACGAAAGAGCGTATAACGCAGACACAGCTCTCTGAAATCATGTTTTTCATACTTGGCAAAATGTGAGGAATGAAAACTCCACAAACAAGCTTCATTGCAGAGTAGTTTTCCTAATTGAGAATATATTTCTGAGATGGGATGGTATTGTACCAATTGCGTATAGGACACTCATACCCGACACGTACATACTTCTTGAAGGGTGAACCTCGACCAGATTGCATACCCTGTCAGTGTCAACTAACAGCGGAACACATTCTTTTCGAATGTGTCGACTTCCGCCCTGTGAGACAGAAGTTTTTATGCGAACTCAATGCAAAACTTTATGGCGATGTACTGCCAGAGAAAATCGTGGCTTTTTTGATGGAATGCGGTTTATATAACGCATTTTGATCATATATTTTTAAGGATTTACCTTTCTCTTTTATATTAGGTACCTTTTACAGAATTTTAACTTTTTTATGCCGTTAAACAAACACTTGTACATACGTGGTGTTGACATAGTTCAAACTATCTCAATCACAACATTCTTGATATGTGGACTGAGATCACAATTATGTTTCGTATAAAGTCCCTTCGTTTGTTTGTCAGTACTGAACTTTCCAGTGCGTCCAAATCCTAATAAATCGTATGTTAACATAACGTATATTCAAAGATGAACTCAAGGTGAAGTTCTTGTTATAGGTTATTCGGCATTTTTTGGAGGCTGGACGGTAAACTAAACAACGTGCAATGGGTCACAGACTTCACTTCCGGGCTAGCATCAATGCCTCAGTACTCACTGTGCACTTTCGATCAAATACACATAGTCAACCATATCATGATGCTCATATTCAAACGAAAAAACAATTACCTAACAATTAATTCCAAGAATGCCTAAATCAAACTCCTGAATCACCTCCAAAATGAGTGAGAAAAAATGCTCTAAAAATAGACTGGGACTACAATCGTGGGTACTTTCCCGGAAGTAATAACTGTGACCTGAGTCCATGTAAACTATGGGCCATTTTCCTTTGTTTTCAACTGAACTCTCGCGTGACTTCTCGCCAAGTCTATTGGGCAAAATGTTGGCCATTAATATTACCGCTTGCTTGCTGTTTGTGTAGCAAATAAGCGAGCGCAGTAGGCATCTGGGTACCAGTTTAGAGTTCAGGGTACACCATTCTGTTATCAGAGTATGAAGCTGAGAAAGGCCGTCCAAAAGAAGAACCTTTTTACTTCAAGAAGTAAAAACAGCCCTGAAATACCCGTATCTAATAAATCTAAAACAGATGACTGGCGTCCTCTAATATCCGATTTCAGGAACGTTTTTTTTTAGCTGCGCATCTAGGTACATGTATCAGTGGAAAAAAGGTTCAGATTTTAGTGTTTGAAGACAAGATCGGTAAATGAAAGTGGTGTTATCATAAATAATAATAGGGATTGAATGGTTTGATAAATATTGAGAAAATAAACAAATAAATGAAAATAAATAAAGTATGAGCTGAATTATGGTAAGTTATAATGGATGTACCTAACTGCCAGGTTGAATTTACCAACATCTGCCAGTTAACTATGTCAGCAGATAGTGAGTTCATGTGGATGATGCATTTGGGGAAGAAAGAGCATTTATAGTAATTTGTAGAAATCTGGATCCGTCTATAGGCAAAAATTATGGTAATTGTGGAACTGTCTCTGTGGAGATAGCAGCAAGGTCATTGGTGATTTTATTCACATGGCTCGGTCTACCGTTCATTCTTCGTCAGTCAAGTCGTCTCCAATTAAGAGATTGAAACATATTTGTAACACTGGATGTTTGTCCGTAATCTTGTTTTACCTATAGGCAACACATCTTTGGACGGATACAAGTTGATAGACATTATTTTCTGTGTGAGGGGACCAGACTGTAAACAGATGTTTTGTTGGCTTTAGGTTTTCATTGATTTTGGTGTTTCATTTTAGGAATCACAATGTTTTCTGTGCTTTTTTGGTTATATGCGATGTGTGTATGTTGCAGGTAGGTTATATGCGATGTGTGTATGTTCCAGGTAGGGTTATATGCGATATGTGTATGTTCCAGGTAGGGTTATATGCGATGTGTGTATGTTCCAGGTAGGGTTATATGCGATGTGTGTATGTTCCAGGTAGGGTTATTTGAGATGTGTGTATGTTCCAGGTAGGGTTATATGCGATGTGTGTATGTTCCAGGTAGGGTTATATGCGATGTGTGTATGTTCCAGGTAGGGTTATATGCGATGTGTGTATGTTCCAGGTAGGGTTATATGCGATGTGTGTATGTTCCAGGTAGGGTTATATGCGATGTGTGCATGTTCCAGGTAGGGTTATTTGAGATGTGACCAACCAGGTATTAGACAGAGATTACAATTTGTAACTGAATACCAGGAAAGGAATAACTGTATTGAGAGAGGTTTGCGGCAGCATCACGGTAAATATAGACGATTTCAAAAACGAACTTAAATAGCAGAACGGGGACCCACAGCAATATATATATATATATATATATATATATATATATATATATATATATATATATATATATATATATATATATATATATATATATATATATATACATATATATATATATATATATATATATATATATATATATATATATATATATATATATATATATATATATATATATATTCTTTTTCTATAGGTCAATTGTACCACGGATTAATAAATCAGTAACTTTACATGATTAATTCTTCAGTTCGGATTGGCCCGCTGCAGGGATTTAATTTAAAACAGTACAAATGCCCGCTACAGGGATTTAATTTAGAACAGTACAAATGCCAGCTACAGGGATTTAATTTAGAACAGTACAAATGCCAGCTACAGGGATTTAATTTAGAACAGTACAAATGCCCCCTTTGACTACTGGGTACTGTTCCTGTATACGGTTATTGTGCTGCGCCACAGTGCAGTACATAATGTATTTTTTGTTTGGACAGATGTGAGCATGCCCCATGTTTGAATTTTTTGTAAATTTTTTATTAGAGATTAGCTACCTACTTACAGAAACAAACTCGAAATGACCGAATCACACCGGGAGGTATAAAACGAAAACTAATTGTAGTTGTTGGCGCAATGACAAAAATAGGACGTAGCGTAATGAATCTGAATTTGAATGAAGAAGTACACGCAAAGAGGAAAAAAAAACAAAAAAAAAAAAACAAACATATGTAACAGAGATCTAAACTATGGAGGGTATATAGTTAGATCTATCAAAGAGATTTGTCAACACATTTTCTATTGGATGAAAGGCTTGTTTATGGTTGAAATAATGAATAAAAAGTTAGTGTCTTCAAACTAATTTTTTTCAGAGAAGGCCACGAAAAGATGATGACCTAAGTGAGACACTCAATGCTAGGAAAAAGATGAAATAAAACATTTTCTGAAGAGAAAACTCATATATATTTTACTCATCAATTCAGGAAGTGTTCCTTCGTTGAGATATTCATATTTGTTGTTGAGATAAACAAGCTTTTAATATACTGGGTAAGCTAAATTGTTGCTGAAATTTTAAAATCTGATCCATTTCGAGAAAAATGAAAAGATTAAAATAATATGTACCAATTTTTTTACAAAGATTTCTTTTGTGTACCGAGCAGAGTCCTTAATTTCCAAAAAGTATCATAAAAATTTACCCTCACCGTTGTTAGTCTCAAAATAACATAACTATTCTTTTCACTATACTGTCTATTAAACGACTCGCGATACTAATTATTCGGACAAATGGGAACCAGTCTTAACAAATGGGTGAATATAATGGGTGAAGATAAAATAGAGCAGGGGTATCAAACATACGGCCCGCCAGACTCATTTTTTATTATTATTATTTATTATTATTTATATCAAATCTGGCCCGCCATAGCAAATGAGTTTGACACCCCTGAAATAGAGTATATATCGGTTTGGCTGGCCATGATTGATTGATAATGAAAAGTAAATTTGTTTAGTGCAATGACTCTTTTAAGAATTTATCCTATTTGTAACTGAAAAAAGAGACTGTTTTACTGATGGAATTTCAATCCTTTTTTACAGATTTGACTTTGGAACACTCATTACTGAAATTAGCACCTGATTCTTTAGGTGTGGACTTTAAAACACATGTTTCAAACACATGTCGATAAAAAAAAATGCCACGTGACATCGTTTTCATCGTTTAAGAGGTTTGCATCAAGAATGGGTCTATACTAAGAAATATAGGTTTGATCATGGGCATTCAGAAATTTAAAGTTATCGAATTTTTAATATAATGGTGTTTCCATAAGTTTACTATGGGAGTTGAATTAGTACCGTGAGCCCTAGACCAAAATGGTAGGTTTGTAGACTGGCTGCACGACTAGCAGATACTCTGAACCACAGCAAACACAAAAAACTATTAGCATACCGATACCGTGCTGAAATAGCCAACATCACGGCCCCAATTCAGTTCTATTCCACTCTACTGCAAGAGTGTTCTTCTCCTAGGTACTGTCCCATCCTTATTATAAGTAGGTGTCTGTAGACACAAAGAATTACGGAAGAAACTACATGGTTATATGAACATAAAAATATGCTGATGAATCCAGCTTTTTGACTATGTATCAAACATGTTTTGGTAACTTACTACTTTGTCACACTGATTATCTGAGTTATCTACCTCGCTGTTGGTTTGGGTAGCTGCTAACACGGGTTTTGGTGGCGTCAAGGCTGAGAATTTGGTTTTACCTTGTGGCCAAATAATGTCTGTCTGCGCACAGACAGAATTTGTGGAAGGTTATTTCTCCACCTTAGCTGCGCAGGATTTTCCAGCTGTGTTAAGTGGAGCTGTGGCTTCCACAAATTTCCTGATGCTTTTCTCCTGTTTCACGCGTTGAATATCCTTCTATAGTTTTCACTTAGGACAGTCTCTAAGACTGAGAAATGTTCTGCCTGGCAATTCGCACAAGAGATTTTCTCTGAGCAGGACGATGCATCGTGACCATCCTGCCCCTATTTTGAACAGTCTGGTTTCCTCTTGCAACCATCTTTGTGGTGGACATATTTTTGGCAGTTGAACGAACGCAAAGGTTTAGGAGTGAAAAGGGATATTTAAAACCCCGGCTTTTATCGATGTATGGAAAGTGGCGCAGTTGAAAGCCAGTATGTAACTGTTTGTGGGAATGAACTTTGGATCCTTTTAGAATCATTGTGTCCACATCTGGAATAGACCGGCTACCTCTTGCAGCCATCTTTGTGGTGGCCACGTTTCTGGCAGTTAAGCACCGCAAAGGCGTAGGGAGGGACGGGTTGACTGGAAAATTACAAAACCCGGTTTTTGATCGATGTAGGCAAAGGGCGCAGTCGAACGTAAGAATGTAAGTGTTTGTGCGAATCAACTTGCCGTTACGGTGAATATTGATTCGTTTCACTTGGCGACTTTCTGAGTCTGAGATTTCCAAGCATCTCAGTCTCACTGCAGCTATCCAGACCTCTAGGTCGAACAACACCTCTTGAGTAATTGAGATATATGTGTGGAAATACCTTAATAGCTATCTACACAAATCGCTGTGATTGAAGCAGATTATCAGAGTGAGCTTTTGAGCTGCATTCAACACTTAAATTGGAGTGTCCTGCTGAAGTGTCATGAGCTCGATCAAAAGAGTATTCTAACTCTCCGAGATTTATTATAATCTTCAGAATTAGATTAGCACACTTGAAATTCGAAGGAACTTTTTCTTTCAAGTTTTTGATACGGTGGAAGTTTTCAGAATAATTTTCTTGTGAGGAGTTCTTCGAGAATGTTTCGGCTTATGTATTTGAGATTTCTGATACGGTTGCGACCATTTCATCAGATTTCTGTAAATGCTTGATACAGCTGCCCACTTTTGCTAATGATTTTTCGTACCATATTCCATACTGATTTAATAGAGGAGCGCGAGTTTAACCTGCAGACATAAGATATCCATGTATTTTTCTTTCTCGCACAAATGGGACGACGAGCTTTAGCTCCGTAGATACGGTAATTATTCAGAGTTTTGGTTCTTGGACTGATATTAAAATGTTTAAGGACCTTTTTCCGTTCCCTAATAGTGTTTTTGCATGCATCCTCAAACCATGGTTTGTTGACACATTTAGGAATCTCGGAAGGTTTTGGTATTGTATCCCGGGCAGCACACTGGAGTATCTTTGTAAATAGGAGTATTGGATCTACTACGTTATCGAAACGTTCATCTGTCAGTTTTGACTCGCAGAGTAATTGAAACGTTTCCCAATCTGCCTTAGTTAATTTCCATCTCTGCCGAGTCCTTGAGGTTTGGAAATATTACTTCTTAAATATATTGGAAAGTGGTCATACCTACATAGGTCATCACCACCTTTTCAAGAGAAGTCAAGTAAAAGAGACGGACTACAGATCTAAGGACGAGTTGGATCCAGTGGCAGGATGCAGGTAGGTATACGGCTTATCATTAAAATGGCAAATATTGTGTTTTAAAACAAAGGCTTCTATCTTATTTCCTCTCTCGTTGATATCTTTACAGTCCCAAAGTCTATGGTTAAATTCGCCAAGCAAAACAAAAGGCGCTGACAACTGTTCAATAAGATGGTCAAAATCAGATTGATTTATTTGAGTCCTTCGGTGACGATATATTGCATAAAGTGAAAGAGTTTTATGTAACGACACACGAACGGCTACGGCCTGTAAAGTAGTATTGAGATTAATATGGCTGTGAGGAGTTTTATTATTTATGATGATGGACACTCCTCCAGCAGCCTTATCCGTATGTCTTGAAAAGCTGCTCTACTTAGTGAAGTTTTCAAGATTGACACTATCGTTTTCTTTTAAGAAGGTTTCCTGAAGACAAACACCTGCTGGATCGTGTTCTGTAAGTAGAAGACTAATTTCGTCAATATTTGCCTTTATTCCACGGCAATTCCAGAGCATTATCGTGTTAGACATATTTATAAATGTGACGGGAGTACGGGACTTCTGGGAGTCTTCCCTGGTGCAATATCAGGGGGCTCTCCAGTGTCCATACTCTCTAGAATCCCAAACGTATTAAAAAGCTTGATGGGATCGTCAGACCCTTTGGAAAGTCTAGTAGATTCTTTAATCCTCCCTTTGTTTGGTTTAGAGTATACATTACCACTGCCATCAGTGATCTGCTGCTCTTTTGGTGGAACGGATTTAAACAATTTCTTGAGAGGAAAGGTAGAAGTCTTCTGTGGTACACTGATTCTGTGTCCACTGGGGCCAGTGGTTTGCTCATCCTTTCTTGGACTGGATATTGGCGATTTTTCTATTGTACCATTATATGTTCTAGTTGCAACATTGTCAGACTGATTATTTGATTTATCTACTTCACAGTCGGTTTGGGTAGCTGCAAGCACAGGTTTTGGTGGCGTGAGGACTGTGAATTTGGTTGACCCTCGGGCAGTGTAATGTCTGTCTGCGCAGACAGCATTTGTGGAAGTTTTTTTCTCCACCTTTGCTGCGTTGGCGTACGATTTGCCAGCTGTGTTAAGTGGGATTGTTGTCTTCCACAATTTTCCTGGCCTCAGGAAAGCTCATACTTTTCTCCTGTTTGACTCGTTGGATCTTCTTTTCCTGTTTCCCGTTAGGGCAGTCTCTTGAAGACGAGAACTATTCTCTCTGACAATTCGCACAAGAGATTTTCTCTGAGCAGGACGATCTATCCTGACTCTCCTGCTAGCATCTGGGAGAGACTGGTTTCCTCTTGCAGCTATCTTTCTGGTGGCTCTATTTCTGGCAGTATAATCTCCGCAAAGGATTAGGAACGAAAAGGTCGACAGGGATGCTCTCAGGAACCCGGATTATATCGCTCTAGGCAAAGTGGCGCAGTTGAACGTCAGTATATAGGTGTTTGAGGGAATCAACTTGCCGTTACGGCGAATGTTGATTCGTTTCAAATGTGAGACGTTCTGAGAGCTGAGATTTTCGAGCATCTCAGCCTCACTGCAGCCATCCAAATCTCTAGATCGAACAACACCTCTTGACGAATTGAGAGATTTGTGTGGAAATACCTTAATAGGTATTTAATAGGTATCTGTGTACGCAGCAGATTATCGGAGTGAGCTTTGCAGATACACTCCACAAGCAGTTGGTCCAAACTAAGTTTATTATTTTTTATTTTTTCACTTTACACTTCTTGGCTCTCCAGCCAAGCCTTGACGCCCTATGGCTATCACAAATGGTGACAGCTTGGTTAGTTTTTGATAATCATAATTTTATTCATTGATGAGAAATTGTGGCCAGTTTCCATGACTCAGACGAGTTTCCTCATCCGAGTCACTGCTTGAATATTGGTCCTTTTGAGACCAGGTCTCACACTACTGGTTGTTTTGGTTGGTTTTCCCATTGTGGCATAATAACTAATTCGTGACATGTGCTGTCCACCCACCTCGGAGCCCAACAAGAGGACAGAGATTTACGTCAATTTTATGCGTTTCTCAGATCAGGGCTAAATATGTGATATACCCAAGTAAGGTATAAACTTTACTCAACTGACCCTTGCCACCGCCCTTTGCAAGGTTTGGTCAACAACACTATTTTGATTAATCACAAAGGTCACTTTTAAACTCTATGCTATATGCTGAAAATGAATATCGTTAGCATAGTCCCTGAAGCCTGGCGTGACTAGCCAATTGATCAGACCGGGTCTTTTTGACCACCCGTCTAGCTGAAGTTGAAAAGTAGTGTGATGCATCAGAGAGGTAACCTTCGGTTTCTCCTTTATTCAACTACCAGGATCCTCTCCTGCAACGACACGGGACGCAACCCACGGCAAACAGGTTGCCTCCACTCAGTCGCCTCTTACGACATGCAGTGAGGACGCATCGGGCCTATTCAACAACTCGAAGAGTGAAAGAACAAGATTGATGCATGCTATATCTATACTTGTTATAACACAAGAATGAGTTTAATTGGAGGCCAACATAACAATTATACGGGGAGTGAGAAGTAACTTTGCGAATGAATAAGGGGACTTGTGTAAATCTTCGGTGATGGGGTGTGATCTTTTCATATTTTAAAGCAACTGAGAAATAATTTTGTTCTGTGTCAACATTTTTCGCTTGTAAAATACACACAATTCTAGAATATGTTAGGGGTCAGCTCTGGTCTTTTGTTTTAGTCATAACATCATTCGCAACTTCGACTTCAATCCTACGGATTATACCTCGAATGCATGCCAATAGCTGCCATTCGGACCACCTCGGCTTTATATGAAACAAGGCTTAGCCGAGGTAGTCCGAAGAGATTGTGGTTTCCTTTTTGTAAAGAAATTTCTGTCAAACAAAATGAATGATTGTTCTGTAAATTACTGTGCCTACGTACATCCAACGCATATATTTGCCTCGCAGAAATATCCAAAGTGGTCCGAATGGTCATAACATGTGAACATAAAGTATGTAACCACAAGTAAGTTCCCAATTCTATAATCCCCTTGACTTACAAAGTAAATGCTATTTTCTGTAAAAGTTGTAGATACAATACTACTGCTACTTATTATTATTAGTAGTAGTAGTAGTGATGAATTCAGGTGATATGAGAGCGCTAAGCACTTTCATTTATTGATCTCTCATCAATTATAGCAAAATTAAATGCGTAGGTAGTACTAGACTTCGATAACAGTGATACATTATTTGTTCCGGTAAAGGTTGATAGCAAATAATTAACTTTGGCTCATTCAATATTCAATAAATATTTTTTTTTTGGTAATACTTTTGATCTTTTTGAAAAATATACATAAATGAATTTCGTTTCCTTATTTCTCATGCGTCAGGCACGCGTCCAAAAGATAATCATTCTCTCGTAAATTATACAAAATATTGAAGCATCTTAGTTTTGTCGATATTCTTCAATCTTTATACACTACGAGTCTTCATAAACATCCTTCTAATTTCAGAACAAAAGATCGAAGAAAATAGTTCACCCAGACACTTTTAAATATTTTCATTGGTTTTAAAATCTTCTTTTTTTTTCTTCCAGCACGATCACTTATAGCCCAAGTTTGTATTTACCCAGTTTAAGTTGCTGCTTTGGAGGTATTTATTACAATTCTCCAACTCCCAACAATTGGAAACCCATTTTGAACTGTGTAGAAAGAAAGCACCTATCAAGCTGTGTAAATCGAATGAACAAATTAAATGGGCTTACCTCAAGTGCTTTGACTCGTTCAGGTATTTACAAACCAAGCATATATGTAAATTTTCTTGCCGGAATTCCTTTCCACTTTATTTGAAAAAGGTAATGCTGTTTTGAATGAAAGTAGATTTAACCAAATGATTTATTGCTTCAGTCACTCCCGCCTAGATTTTATCAAGAGCTATGCACGTCAATTTCGGGTGCAGATTAACAATGTCACTTCGTCCACGTAAAGTGACTTTGAATCTGTGAATGGAGATGTTTAAGTTCACTGCCTATTTGGACTTTTATAATTAATATCTTCCTGGACCGAGTTACCATGTTCATATTTTTTATTACTGATCACTGGTGCTTAGAATTATTAAACCGCTCTTCAGACATTCTGGATGAACTATTTTCTTTGGTCTTTTGTTCTGAAATCAGATGCATGTTTATGTTGATTGGTAGCGTATACAGATTAAAGAACATTGACAAAACTACGAGGCTTAAATATTCTGTATAATTTGCCCCCATAGAGAATGGTAATCTTTTGAACGTATGTCTTTTGTGTGCTGCGTTATCACACAGAAGAATAAAACGGGTTCTATTAAAGTCAATCGTCCTCTACAACTTCATATTTTTACTGAACTGTGTAAATAAGGGTAATCCAAGACATAAGTCTCTCTTATGTTTCGAAGGGAAACCGATACAGATGTCAAAAAGGATTAACTCTCGCTTACCTATCTAATTCATTCTAATTAAATGAATCTGTAACCTTCAGGAAAATATCAGTATTTCAATTGTTATGGTTGAAAACAAATTAGCTGAGAATATCTGAGAATATATTCACAAAACGTTATGCCGCCTATTCTTTTTTCTACATGTTTTGTTGCTTATTCTATTCATTAGCGGAAAATAAAAGGTCTATTTTGATAAAATAATGATTCTCTATCTACCTAAGCTCCCGAATAAACTGCAACGCTGTATTGCAATAGCTACATTTTACATATTCATGATAACGGCTGCATTAAGTAAGGAATACCTCCGCTGTCGTCCGTATCCATTCTGCAGTATTTCAAAGTCTACGAGGTAAGCATGTTACAAACGCGAGCTGCTCAAATTATTCTTAAAGCTGAAAAGCTGATACTTTATCTTTTTTACATTGCATGTAAATAATTCCTCTACCCATTGACGATATCCAGAATCCAGACTTAGGTTTCTACTTCTTTTTTTTTTTTTATTTATTTCTAACAAAATAAATATACATATGAAATTACAGTGAAACATATGAAATTACAGTGAAACTTATGAAATTACAGTGAAACTTACTACAGTGAAACATATGAAATTACAGTGAAACTTATGAAATTACAGTGAAACATGAAATTACAGTAAAACTTATGAAATTACAGTGAAACTTATGAAATTACAGTGAAACTTCTCTAATCCAGACTCTTTTAGGACCAATGATTTGGCCAGTTTATTGAGGTGGCCAGTATATAGAGGACTGATTATCATTACAACTGCCATATTAAGATCATAATATGTTGTCAGTTTGTAGAGAATGCCGGTTACAGGGCGGCCTCTTTAAAACGTACAACAATTTTCAAATATTTCCTTTATAATAAACACTTGTGTAACGGCCGTACTCGTGTACAAGTCGGATGCAATTGCAAACAAAAGATCAGGGCCTATGTTGTTTGCAGATGGAACCTATATGTCAGTGTATACGGTAAGGTTCTTTGTATACGGCACGATGTTTCCCTAATTTCTTCTCTCTCTGTGAATGTTCTATATGCTTGGCAAAACATCAACCCTATTACTGGAGAGTGACATTCCTCATACAGAACAAATTGCAGAGATGATGTGGTGGTATTGTACTGATTACGTATAGCACACGCATATCTGTCTAATACATGAAGGGTCTGCCTCGACCTGACTGCATACGCTGCCAGCGTCCAGTGAGAATGGAACACATTCTGGTCGAGATGTCGACTCCACAATGTGAAACATAAGTGCCTTTGATGTGAACTCAATGAAGATACTTTATAACATAAGAGAGACTTATCATGTCTTGGATTACCTATATTTACACAGTTCAGTAAAAATATGAACTTATAGAGGACGACTGACTTTAATAGACCCAATCTTAGTCTTCTGTTTGATAACACAGCATACAAAAGACATACGTCCAATTGACAGTCATTCTCTATGAGGGCAAATTATACAAAATATGTATGCCTCGTAGTTTTGTCAATGTTCTGTAATCTTTATACGCTACCAATCAACATAGTCATGCATCCGATTTCAGAATAAACGACCAAAGAAAATAGTAAATAGTAACCAGATCAAATCTTGGACTTGTTGAGGGAATGCCATTTATATAACACATGTTGACCGTATACTTTAAAGACTTTATATGTGTTGCCTTTATATTTTGTTTAATATACATTTTAGAGACTTTTAACATCTTAGCCATGTATATTTTATCTTTTACTACTTCATGCTTACATTTATTTTGAAGGGTTTATCTTTCTAAAGTTTTTTTGCAATTCTTCAATTTGATATTTTTAGAATATTACTTATAATTGTCACCATATAGCCGTTACTGTGTTGAGGTGCCCTTAAACGCTAAAACATACACACATACTTTCTTTGTCTGCGCAAGTCATTATCCTATTCTAAGTCACGACAAGTTGTTATAAGTTTCCATCTCATTTGCAGACTCTTTCTATAGTATTTCTCAGCTGCTCGTAAGTTGCTATTTTGGCAGATTTTACGATAAGCATATCGTACCGTTGTACCGTATGTTGTGATGTGTCCGTCGTTCCCTGAATAATAAGCACTCTTTTTTATTTGGAGTCCCAAAACCGGTAGGTACTGTTGAGTTGGTTCAAGGTACAAGTCTATCCTAGAGATGTTAGAATTTTAAAGTTTAGGTTTGTGTGGAATAGTCATACTAGGCATCTCCAACGATTGTTGTTTGATTCAATCCTCCAAGCTACAAAGAGTTACAAATGTGTGCTCGTGAATCGTAGTGACTGATTTCCTCAGTGCCACTTCACTCGATCTGTAATAACCTTACGTCTAACCACAAGGCAGATGACATATCCGTGTTCTTTATTATGCCTTTCATGCAATTTAGTTTCCTTTTTGTTTCCTATGTAAACTCCAGAAACCTCAATATTCTTATACCTAGATATATATCTATTTATACCTATTAAATAAAAAAAAGTATGAAATTGATTGCTTTATATCAAATATTTCTCAATTTGAGCCTGGGTGGCAAACAATTGATAAAAAAGTCAATGTCATCGCAATTGCCTTGCTGTATGTTCAAGATCATTATGGAAAATATGTATCACAATTACTTCCCCTTAGTAATCATCGCATCTTAACGAAAGACCCAACTATAAATAATCTGAATTCATTCCTTGAAGATTTGAAATGATCTCACTTTTTGATTTTATTCTAACTGTATGCCTAACGCGCATCAGCACAATTTTCATTCATTAGTTTTAGAAAGAAAGGAAAAACGTGATCAATTCCATTCCAAGAGTACTTGTAAATGAGACAATGTTTGGATTCGAAGACGCCAAAGATTTCCTGTAAATAATATATATGAACCTTTTTCCTTTCCATCTTATTTCTTTGAATTAAGTTAAGGTTCGACCGTAAAGCATTACAAAACTCGGTTTATAACCCTGTTGTCAAATGAATATGGGGTTTTTTTCTTTTTTTTTTTTTCTATGTAGCAACAAGTGCTTTAAAAACGTTTGCATTCGTTTCCTATTTTGGACTGGTCTCTGCCGCTTTGAACTAAAAGAGCTGGGAAATATATTACCTACATTTGATTTGTACAGAAAATGAAAATAAAAGCCATCAAAGCTAAATGCATCCTTTAAAAAGTCTTGAAAAACAAGACACGTTTTAAGATATATAAAATGTAACAAGACATATTTTAAGATATCAAAATGTAAAAAGTCTCCAATATTTTATTTGTTCCAATAAACTCTGTCTACAACACGCTGTCCTTGTAGTATAAGATCGATAAATATGGATCACATACATTAACTGTAAATTACCATGATCCATTCTGGACTTAAAGGTACGTCTCTACTAAATCTGCACGACTGACAATAATGTGAATGACATTTTGTTTCTCAATATAAATCAATTTCTTTTCCCCCCCAAAGAAATCAATGATAAGTGCATCGATACTGCCGGGGAAGTATTGATAATCCAAGTCTCACTCTACACCGTGGCTATACACATTGATGCCGCTGGGGATGTATGGATAGTCCAAATTTCAGTTTAAAGTGTGGCTAGATACATCTCTGGATGGAAAAATGAACACTAAATCACAGTTAGGACAACTATAATCATTTAATGTGCACTGTATATACTCGCTTATGGTTCAGGTCCAACTGCTACCTGCATAGACCTAGATCTGCCATCGCATAATGCGCATTCAGGTCTGGATCTATGCAGTTTGTCAGAAGTAATCAGCAGAACAAACAACATATACCCGGATCTGCCATCGCATTATGCGACGGCAGGTCAGGGTCTATGTTGTTTGCAGCTTGACCCGACTTATAAGCGAGTATAGGCGGTATTCAATATCCTCATTTACTGAAGAGCCAATATACTTTCTAAAAGATTTGACTGGTTTATTATTTTGATACAAGACAAAGGTCCACACCAAATGCCAGGGGAGTCTGAATACCAGTCTGAATCAACGCATTCAATCATAGGTCAATAAATTACAGTACAACATAACAGGGCTGCTCGTACATGTAAAATGTGGATGGTTGTGGAATGAAGAAGTTTTCTTTGCAGCCAATAATTTACTGATTCAGTATGGAAATTTCCATGATAAATGAGATCGGGTATCAACTTTTACTTATTTTCATAAAACAGCCAAACAGGTGCCAAGTTTGCTTGTAGCTAGTTCTAGCTTAAAGCGGTCTTGAAATAACAATTTTGTTGTTGATGGTTTTAACTTAACGCAATCTAGCAATGTCAAGCATTTTAAATGTTCTAGCTTAAAGCGGTCTAGGAATGACAAGTTTCATTCTGGTGCTTCTTGCTCCAAAACTCTCTAATAATGTCAAATATTCAAATGTTCTAGCTTTAATGGGTTTAGCAATATGAAGTTTGATTTTGATGGTTCTCGCTTAAAGTAGTCTGTCAATGTCATGTTTGTTGCTGATGGTTCTGGGAATCAGTCTTGACATCATTAATTTCTGATCTGTACAAATGGAAGATCATGACACAAAAGGGAAGTTGGGTTGTCCCGCCGAAAATGCCATTTTCTTATCAGGTCATTTTCTCTTGATAATGATCGTATTAGCTTTTCAACCAATCAGATTTCAATGAAATGCTGATTGTTCACTTTGTCAGCCAATCAGATACTCAGTAGACCCTGCAAGGCACTTTTACTGCATAAAATACATGTTTACACTTGCCGAAGTCAATCACCTTTATTAGTGCGTGTGATCATTTTACTACGATGTTTACGGATCTGAAAAATTAAGCAGTCTTTCATAATATCATTTTGGCACGTATCCAGCAATCAAATTAACTTTTAATTTCACTTCTGCATTAATCGATCGATTTCTTGAGATGTAAATAACATAAAGGTACATTCCACTCTGTACATATTTCATGAAATATTTTTAAATCCTCTACTTGTAATAGAGATCGTGAGGTGGGTAGGGGTATTGTTCAAACCGCGGACCACTTGAATACGAGTTAGAAATTTACAAAAGTCTCGCAATGACGCAAAAGAATTAACCCATTTTAAATTTACTGGTTTGTATTCACATTGTTTATCAACTTGAGACTTAAGAAATGATTCGATCGAAATTAGACACGGCTTTTACAATAAACATCATAAATTAAAGTTGCTAATATGAACTAGATCTGATGGGACAATTCTCTTTTTCAGAATAAGCCGCAAGTTTAAAAATTAAAATAAAAAACAACGATTTTAAGTGTGGTCTTAATGTTACAAGTCTTGCACACACAACACACATATCTTTCATTTCTCCGAATTGTTCATCTAAACATTATTTCACTTAGATCGTGCAACATGGTTCTTGAGGTTGCTTGAGATTTATTATTGAGGTTTGAGGAAATTAGAGGTACAAGGGGAGATATAAAAAAAACCTACAGGTGTTGGCACATATATGAAACACATGGATCCCTGATGGATGACTGCTTGATCTCACACATGTTGGCACATATATGTAACAGACACACCGGATGGAAGACCATTTCACCTTACACGTGTTGGAAACAATGACGCCTACTGGATGACTGCTTCTGGTTACAGTGTTGGCACATATGTGAAACACATCAACGCCTATGAATCTACAACTGACCTTCTTTTCGGAAACGAAATACCACTAACGATTTTGTAAAGTTTGAACACCATTAATGGGTGAAAGAGTTTATGATGCACAATAGTCTAAACCTAATCACTTCTCCCTACCATTAGATAAGTATGTAGGTAAACACTAACGTCTGACATGTACAAATATACATCAGGGAAAAAACACGTCTAGGATTTAGCAATATAATTCAATGATATGCAAGTAAAATCTATGCCAAAAGCAATGATTATTTTCATAATTACATTTAGGATTTGGCTGAACATACTAAATGGTTTTCTGGTGAGATGATCTAACAATTTGGGCAATTTGTTGTATATTCCAACCGCTTGTACAGAATGTACAGAATGCCACAACGACAGGTATAAAATATTTTTCTGAATCAAGATGTAGAATGAATGTGCAAAACTTTATATTACTGTTCAGAATAGAACAATAAATACAATTTTTCATTTTTTTTCTTCTTCAGATTGCAGTTTGCGTAAATTGGCTGAAATTGTTAAGACTAAATACAAATATGGAATTACATATATGTTTTGAACTATCAAGCACATACATTCGTTATTTATACGCTAGCTTTTATGTGACATTTTTGTTTATTATCTGATGATTTGATTCTAAAATACTGAAACGAAAACAAAAGCCTGATATTATATGCCACTGCAGGGATGATGCTCTGGTTTTCTAAAAGGATTTACTTTGAATGAAACAGAAAAAGATACAAAAAGGAAAACGGATAAATAAACTGCTTATGTAGCTTTTAAAATCATGCATATTTATGTGTATATTTCTAGTTCAAAATTATGATGCAATATATTTCCGTTTGGCGAATAAGCTAACTTATGCAATTATGAAATGGTTGCAAAAGTGCGAATCAATCTTAATACAAAGATATATTTTCAAATGTGGTAATATGAGCAACGTGATGATTTAAATGATCCGAAATACTAACTTTGTCCGTATAATTTTAGTTTGTTTTGCACAGGATTTCAACTCAAGCTTGAAATCTGGACACTTCACCACCACCATCATTATCATCATCATCAAAAATAACATCATCTACATTCGCTTCTCCTCTGCTGCAAAAACAGTGGCAGCAACAGTGGCAGAGGCGCACGATTAATCAGCAGCAAAAATTACAATAATAATAATAATAATAATAATAATAATAATAATAATAATAATAACAACAACAGCAATAAAAATAACAATAACGAAGATGACTACAGCAAAAACAACAATAATAACAATAACGAATATGACTACAACAACGCCAAGAAGAGGGACACATGGCAATATAAGGGAAGATTCCTAGCAGGCCTTCTAATAGCAACGAAGAAAAAACAGATACTAACACAGAAGAAGAAACGAAAGAACATCAGAATGGTGTGAAAAGGAATGCATGGACAATTTAAAAAAAATGAAACCACTGGCACATGGGGATACCTCAGGATGGTTTCAGCTTGGAGAGTTAAAGAAAGACAAGTATCAGCTTTCGAAAAAGCTTGAAGGTTTCGCTATATCTAATTCATTCTTTGGTTTAGAACTTTTTCTGAACTTTACTGGAAGGGGCAGTGAGTTAGGTCAGGTATTCTATTTGAGACATCTATATTCTTTTCATACTGAGCACGTGTTGGGTAACTTTAATGTGTTGTTTTGTTTTTGTTATTGTCATTGTTTGACGTAACTAGATTTATAGGGCTAGAGACACTCCTATATCGTGAAGCTTAACAGTACGTATTGGATTACATCTCAAAGATAACATTTCGCAAAGTACATCTAGCCTAATTATAGTCACATATATGGGCATACATGTGCGTTTGTTATAATGCAACTAATGCAATGCGGTTTCTTGGCTTGGCCAAAATATACTGACAGAAGGGAGAACCTATTGATTGTTGTTTTTTTAAATTTTATTTAGTGTGTCACAAATCTTAGTGCTTTCAAGGCTTGTCAGGCATTGGCAGATATTTATACCACTTTACTGTGGCAATGTTACATAACATGCTATTAAACTGACGGATGTGGATTATTTTCAAGGTGAGGTGTAAAATAGTACTTCCAGTACCATCCTTGCGTGTATTTTTGATGGTGGATCATTTCAAGAGCACAACATGTATTTTTTTTTCCACTTTGTCATTTTATGTATCTAGGAAAAATATGTGAACTGCGGTAAAGAATAATTTTTAAATATATTTTCTATTTTTGATTTCAAACAACTTGTATGATGACATAAGAGTATATTCAAAACCTTGCTTGAGACCTCTAATTAGACAGGCTATTCCAATCGAAAGTTGCCTCCCTTTGTAGACGTTTCGCGCCCAATGACCCGCGAATAGTTAATGCAAAATTTAAAAAAACCGATGCGGATTCTGTAAATTTTAATTTAATCAAGAATCAAGATACTAAAGACTTTTTGAAATTTCCGAATGCAACGTCGATTGGCATCAAAAGGTCTCGTAAGTATACATGTTTTATTGGTGTGCACATAAAATACATATATAACAGTTTCATTCTGCACCATTTTGTGGTTGGGACCTTCTTATCCAACTGAAACTGCTGTAAGAAAAAGCCTCGCATAACACGCCTACAACGACGACAAGAGACAATAATTAAGTTCTGCACCGGTATGTCTGTGTGTCACTTCAACAAACCAGGTGGCCTTTCTTATGTGGATTTCGGGTACATTTTCAACAAAGTGGCTGAAACACCTTCCTAAATTAAAATACTCTGCGGTTTAACGCAGAGCAAATAGGGAACTGCTGATATCAGAACAAGATCAGGCACTAGTGGTCAACAAGGTTCAGGCGAGTGTACAGAATCAAGATTTCGCACCAAAGTGCACGATGTACTAGAGCAAATGTGACAAGGGTTAATTACTTAATCAGTGAGTTTAGATAACTTACGCAGTGTAAGTAAAAGAACGGACATGACAAACAAACCTCTTGGACATATATTGGAAATCCGGGATGAAGTGCACAGACAAGTTGATGGTCTCGAGGAAGAGAAAGTGATTGAAAACAGTAAGCTGAAAATAGCCAGGGACTTCGACATCCAGAACTACCACATGATACAGCACAGGGCATAGTACTACTGGCCGACAAGAGCAGGAACCTGACCTGCATCACTGGCAAGCTATACCAGGGGAGTCCCACCTGGAACACGAGAAAGCAACAAAGTACAGTATTATTGCTAGAGAACTTAGAAAGGTCTGGAAATAGAGACAGAGATGATACCAATAGCTGCGGAATCATTTGGAATAATACTCTACAAGCTGAGAGAAAACTGGAAATAACACTGAAGACAATCCCACAGCAGAAATCTGTAGTCATCGGGAGAGCAACAATACTACACAAAGTTCTTAGGATCTAAGGCCACACGAAGTAACTCGAAAACAAGATAACAAAAGGTCATCCACAATAGCGCATTCGTAAGGGCTTCGAAACAGGACAATACAACAACAACAACAACACATGCTACTATTAATACTACAACGAAATTTGGTAGTATTAGTATCAACATATGTAGTAACAATATCATCATCGTCAACATCATCATCATCATCATCATCATCATCATCAACAACAATAACAACTAAAATATACAAAATGTTAGCATATTCTTCACTTATAAAATGAGCAATTTGCCGAGATTTGTTTCTTACTTTCCCCTTGCAAGTTCGGGGATGTGGAAGAAGCCCGATGCGTACTCGCTGCATGTCGCAAGAGGCCACTAAGTCGAGGCAACCCGTTTGCCGCGGGTTGCGTCCATTGTTGTTGCAGGAAGGAATCCTGATGGTTGAGTAGAGGAGAGGCCGAAGGTTGCCTCTCTGAAGCAACACACTACTTTTGCCTCAACGTCAGCTAGACGGGTGGTCAGAAGGGCTCGGTCTGATCAATCGGCTAGTAACGCTAAGCTTCAGGAGTTATCTTAAAGATATTCATTTAATGAATAGAGTTTAAAAGTAATCTTTGCGATTAATCAACATGATGTTGCTGACCAAACCTTACAAAGGACATAGCCCCTGAGGGCGGTGGCAAATGTCAATGGAGTAAATTTTATACTTTGCTTGAATATATCGCGCTGTGCAGCCCTGATCTGAGTAACGCATAAAATTGACCTAAACATCTGTCCCCTTGTTGGGCTCACAGCACAGGTGATGATTTATTTACTTATTATTATTTACTATGTCACTATGGGAAAACTAACCAAAACAACTAGTAGTGTGAGATCTGGTCTCAAAAAGACCAGGAATAATTAAACCAGTGACTCGGATGAGGAAACTAGTATGAGTGATGGAAATTGTCAGAACATTTCTCGTACTCTCGAGACTGCTCCAAATGGAAACAAGAGAAGGAGATCCAACGAGTCAAACAGGAGAAAGGCATGAGCTTTCCTGAGGCCAGGAAATTTGTGGAGGTTACAGCCACACTTAAAACAGTTGGCCAATCCTACGCCAGCGCAGCTGGAGTGGAGACAAAATCTTCCACAAATATTGTCTGTACGCAGACAGACCTTACATGCCTCGAAGGTCAAGCCAAATTCACAGTACTCACGCCACCAAACCCACACTAGCAGCCACCCAAACCAATACTGAAGTAGAGAAATCAAAGAATCAGTGCGACAGTGTAGCAATTAGAAAATATAATGATACAAACGACAAACCACCCAAATCCAGCCCAGGAAAAAAGCAGCAAACCTCTGGCCCCAAACCGACTGTGAAATAGATAAATCAAATAACCAGTGCGACAATATAGTAAGTAAGGCTACAAACGAGAAATCGCCAAAATTCAGGCTAAGAAAGGATCAGCAAACTACTGGCCCAAGTGGTCGCATAATTAGTTTACCACAGAAGACTACCAACTCTCCTATCAAGAAGCCGATTAAAAATCCGGTCCAACAAAAGAGCAGCAGGCCGCTGGCACCTGTGGTAATGCATGTACTAGACCAAACAAGAATCTACTAGACTTCTAGTTTTATGCAGTCCATCTCTTTTACTTGACTTCTCTTGAAAAGGTGGTGATGACCAATGTAGGTATGACCACTTTCCAATATATTTAAGAAGTAATATTCCCAAACCTCAAGGACTCGGCAGAGATGGAAATTAACTAAGGCAGATTGGGAAACGTTTCAATTCCTGTACAAGTCAACTCTAACAGCTGATCGTTTTCACACTGTAGTGGATCCAATACTCCTATTTACAAAGATGCTCGATGATGTTGCTGGGGATACAATACCAAAAACTTCGGCGATTCCTAAACGTGTCAACATGCCATGGTTTGATCATGCATGCAAAGACGCTATCAGGAAACGGAAAAAGGTCCTTAAACATTTCAATGCCAATCCAACAACTGAAAATCTGAATAATTACCGTATATACCGACCTAAAGCTCGTCGTACTAATAGAGAGAGAGAGAGCAAGAGGAAAACATGGAGATCATATGTCACTAGGTTGAATTCACGCTCCTCTATTAAATCAGTATTGAATATGGTACGAAAAATCATTGGCAAAAGTAAAAGCAGCTGTAAAAAGGATATACAGAAATCTGATGAAATGGCCACAAACGTACCAGAAATCTCAGATACATTGACCGAAATATTTTGGAAGATCTCTTCACAAGAGAATTATTCTGAAAACGTCCGCCGTATCAAAAACGTGAAAGAAAAGGTTCCTCTACGTTTTAAATGTGCTAATGCTATAGATTACAATAAACCTTTCACTCCCAGAGAGTTACAAGACTCTCTTTATCGAGCCCATGACACTTCAGCAGGACCAGATGATATCCACTATCAACTTCTGAAACACTTACCTGTCACAGCTTTAAAGAGACTGCTAAACATGTTTAATAAAATTTGGGAAACTGGCGACTTCCCGCAGTCTTGGCGAGAAGAAATGGCGATACCAATACACAAATCTTGAAAGGTCTAAACCGAACCTTCCAACTATTGTCCCATAACATTAACAAGTTGTATTTGCAAAACCATGGAACGGATGATAAACAAGTGACTAATCTGATATCTCGAATGCAACAACTTCTAGTCTGACGTTCAAATTGTATTCAGACTCTACCTAGGCACAATAGACCATCTTGTCAGACTTGAAGCATTTATTAGACAAGCTTTCGTAAAGAAAGAACTTATATTTGCCGTCTTTTTCGACTTGGAGAAAGCCATATTGAAGTACGGTATAATGAATGACCTATTCAACATAGGTCTAAGGGAACGCATGACTAACTTTATCTCCAATTTTGTGAAAGATAGAAACTTCAGAATTAAGATAGGTAGAACCCTTTCTGAAAGCTATTCTCATGAGATCGGTTAACCTCAGGGCAGCATATTCTCAGTCACCCTGTTCAACATCAACATTAACAGGATAGTGAAATGCCATAATCCAAAACTGACTGTTCATTGTATGTTGACGACTTTTTGATCTTCTATAGATCAAAGAGTATGCATACTATTGAATGTCAACTACAGATGAGCACAAAGTTCAGAAATGCGCAGAAGAAAAAGGGTTCAAATTTTCGAAATAAAAAACAAACTGTATGCATTTCTGCTGATTACCTCGCATTCGTGATGAACCAAAGCTCTATCTTGACGGTTGTCTTGTTCCTGTTGTGGAGGAGAGGAAATGATCGAACTTTCCTTCCACATATTAGATACGCCAGGGACAAATATCAGAAGGCCCTGGATTTAATACGAGTCGTGGCAAACACAGAGCTGATCACAAGGTCTTGCTCCGGCTATACAGGTCATTAGTAAGATCGAAACTTGACTATGGCTCGATTGAGTACAGATCAGCTTGTAAACCCTACCTCCAGATGCTTGACCCGATACACAATCAGGGACTTAGACTCTGTCTGGGTGCATTTAGAGCTTCCCTATCAGAAAGCCTCTATGCTGAGGCAAATGAACGATCATTTGAGACGAATGAAATTGGCTCTTCATTATGCTACCAAACTATATTGTTATTACTCTAACCCCACAAATGATGCAGTGTTTAGGTCTAAATAGCAAACCTTGTACGTTCCGGAACCAAACTTAATTCCACATTGTGGCATACTGATTCGTCCCCATTTAGAAACAGCAAAAATCAATGTAGGAAACATTGCACAATTCTGTATTCCCTAATCACCACCGTGGTTATCTAAACCGCCTAAAAAAAATTTTGACCTTTGCGAAATCACAAAGTCTTCAACAAATCCTCTCCTTGTTCAGAGTAAATTCAATGCAATCAGAGCCTCCTATTGTAGCCATATATCCCTGTATACAGACAGTTCTAAAAATGGAGACAAAGTTGGAGCTGCCAGAGCGACACCGCAAGGCACGATCTCGAGCCGATTACCGGATAAAGCCTCAATTTTTATTGCAGAATTTACAGCCATACTCATCCCTTTGAACTCTATCGAAACCTCTTAAAAACAGAAACAAATTACATCATCTTTTCGGATACCCTTTTCACATTGAAAGCCTTGCTGAATCTTAAATTTATCAACCCGTTAATATCCCAGATTTTAGAGAAACATGATGTTCTCATACAACCTGGGAAAAGTGTTCTGGACTGTTGGCTGCCTAGTCATGCCGGCATAAAGGGTCATGAAAGGGCAGATAAAGCAACCAAATCTGCCCTACAATCACCCATTTCCGAATGGAAGATTCCATATACTGACTTGAAATATTGTATAAATCAGCATGTTCGTCATACTTGGCAAACTATTGTGTAATGAAAGCTCCAGTAAAAAGGTTAAGAACATCAAATCCACCATAGGTGAGTGGTATCAATCGTATAGAACAAACCGGAGAGATTAGGTGTTGCTGTGCTGATCGCGTATCAGACGCACATACTTGACTCATGCATACCTTCTGAAGGGTGAACCTCGACCGGAGTGTGTACCCTGCCAGTGTCCACTGACAATGGAGCACATTCTTGTGTAGTGTGTCGATTTCCACCTTGTGAGGCTGAAGTATTTTGACGTGAACTGCTTGAAGAAACTGTACGAGGACGTGCCACCCGAGAAGTTCTTGGCATGTTTAAGGGATTGCGGTTGATACAAGAACTTTTAATCCCGTTTTAGGAATTTTAAATGTGTTACCTTTATCTGTTATGTATGCATTTTACAGAATTGTTACAATTTTATGTTTTACAATTTATCTTCCTGTGCTTAGTTAGTTATACGTTTATTTGGATGTCTTTATCATCCGAATTTTTTTGGAATTCATTGAAAACTTTTGGAACATGACCTTTTGTTTGGCACTACATAGCGACTTTTTGTGCTGAGGTGTCGTAAAGCACTACTACATACATACATTCTTACTTTTTAAACTCAAATAAAATTTAAAGAGTGGTGTAGAAAGCGGGAGGGATGTTTTACATGGACATGCTTGCAAAATTAGTGGCTACATGGATGGATTATTCAAATTTGGAGACAGCAAATAAAAATGGAGCAAGGCCTTCTAAGTCTTCTTCACATCTCTTTTGCTATTTGAAAAAGATGCACGTGACGATTTGACGTCACCATGTGTGGTGAAGATAAGAGATACCATACAGAATATGTATGAATGTTGAGATGTTCTAGATGTAGTTATATTAGCTCCCTTGCATAATGTATAACATAAGACTTAATTACACTTGAAATTGCAGCGCAAAGTCGTCACATTGAGAAAAAATAAGTTTCAGATGCAGCAAAGTTAAATTAATTCGCAGATAGAATCACGTTCTTGGATCTTTAAAACATATGTATGTATGTATGTATGTATGTATGTATGTATGTATGTATGTATGTATGTATGTATGTATGTATGTATGTATGTATGTAGCGTTTTAAGGCACATCAGCACAATAGTGGTTATATGGTGCCAACTAAAGGTACACGTCCGAACATTGTAAAAATGAATTGTACCGAAAAACTTTAGGAAGATAAACCTCAGCACAATAATGGCTATATGGTGCCAACTAAAGGTAAATGTGGTTATATGGTGCCAACTAAAGGTGTATGTCTGAAAAATGTAAACATAAATTGCACAAAAAAACTTTAGGAAGATAAACCTCAGCACCATAGTGGCTGTATGGTGCCAACTAAAAGTAAATGTGGTTATATGGTGCCAACTAAAGGAAAATGTTCTAAAAAAATTATATATCAATTGCACCAAAAAACTTTTAGCAAGATAAACCCTTCCAATAAACGTAAACAAAAAAAGTACAAGAAGATAAAATATAAAACGTAAAATTGTTCAAACTCTGTACAATTTAAGATAACGGAACACATGTAAAATCCTTAATAGATATAGTCACAATTTGTCATATAAACCGTATTCTCTAAAAACAAATCCTAGCTTTTATAGGCTGTAGATCATCATACAGTTTCTTCATACAGTTGATATCAAAATGCTTCTGTCTCACAGGGTGGAAGTCGACACATACGTCTTACTTGGTCGAACCACTGTCGTCTCCATTAGGGATCTCTCATGCATAATCTGAAAGTTCCCGCCCACCGTTTCACTGACATAACATTCATTCCCGCGTTTTTGTTAAAGTTATCAGAACTGTATGAAGCACACTGTATACGTCTCATATATATTGCATCTATATATAGTCTGCAGACTATTGAGACTATGATACTAGTTATTACAGCCATTTTTGTCTCGCCTTTGAACGTTGAGATATAGTAATAACCTTACCGGCGGCGACGTCATTGTCATTGTCTTTGTTGTCATTGTCTTTGTCGTCATCGTTATGATTCCATGTTAAAAGTCTTGAAAGTCACATATCTTCCAGACTAGTTGCTGTATTCAGCTGAAATTTAGATATTACGGTTTGCTTCAATACAAAGTGTATTTACGATTTTACCAAACAGAAGAGAAAAGAAATATGACAACATTTTCAGTTTAGGTCTATGTTGCTCTTCAAAGCCGTTGGATATTTAGTACAATGTTATTCAAAATTCTGTTTTGGGTAGACCCCAAGTTTTGGGTAGACCCCGAGTTTTGGGTAGACCCCGAGTTTTGGGTGACTCCGAGTTTTTGAACAGACGTTTTAGTGTTAGAGCACCATTGCAATCGGTGAAAACATAGACATGTTTACGGCTTGTGTACAACATTCAATAAAATGCTTGGAAAATCAAATGCAAATCTGTCTGAATTTCCTCCCTAGACTGTGTACAGAACGAGAACTAAATGCTTGGTTTATGGAAGAAAAGTTCGTCTGCACGAAAAGAAAAATGGATTGAATTCATTCCAAATTTCAAGAAATCATTGAGGGAAAAAGTCTACATAAATGCTAGTGACAATTTGATCTCATTATCTCGTGTTTTTGTTGTTGTTTTTTTTTTTTTTTAAATGGATAAAATGCTAAAATCCACTACAGGTCTACATTGAAGGAAACAATAGATGACTGCATGTCTAAAATGTATCCTAATATACTAACGTTTTCTGTCTCTCCTTCGTAAGCTATAAGCCGCATCGTCATCCCCCCGTTCACAGGCGCAACACTGCGTTTCGCGAAACCTTTGTCTTACTGTCAGACAATTTTGGGGCAACTCATACGTTGAAATATCCTTTCTTCTACGACAATCGTAGACGAAAAGTTAATAAAGCGAGGTCCCACCTTCCACTATTACGAGTAATTGTGAAATAAATCGTAAAAGGAAAATATAATGAACATGAAATTAAATTGGGCATAGTTAGTTCAAGATTTATTGTCAAGATCAGAATTCTGTGAAGTCTGGGTTAATCAAGGGGTCATATTTTTGTACATTTTTTTTAAAATTAGGGCTATAGGACAATTTTATCCAAAATTGGATGGATCGTCTTAAGAACAGCAGTCGAGCATTATTTTATGTAAATATTGCACATTTCAGATCAAACCTTTACCTAGACAGCAGCTATTCTTTGAAATATAGAAATGCAATTGCTAAATTTAGAGTGTCCTCTCACAGGCTTGAAGTTGAAGCTGGTAGATGGGCGAGACCGTGTAAACAAATTCATGAAAGGCTTTGTTCTATTTGTCAACTCCTTTAAGATGAATATCATTTTGTACATGTGCTTATTGTATCAAGATCTAAAAGCCAAATATATAGATAAATATTTCAGAAAAAGACCAAATATGTTTAAATTTATAGAACTTATGAATACCCAGGATACTAGAATTTTGAATAATTTGGCCACTGACATTTATAAAGCTTTTAATCATAGAAATAACGTCGTATATTGACTGATCATTGCTTAAACATACATTTTAATTACATAACTTCTGATTTTATCTTCATATGATTACCCTTAATAATGTAGATATATCCTTCTTCCTACGGAGATATTTTTGTGAATTAACCTGCTTATTGCATTTGCATTGATCTAAATCTGCATGCATGTGTAATTTCGTTTCTTACTATGTACATTGTACACTATAGATGATGATACCTTGTTGTGTATTGTACTATCCGCCATTCGATTCAATTCAATTGATTGAAAAAATGTATCCACACAGCCCGTTTGGGTTACTGGAATGAATAAAGACTCTTCATGAAAGTGAAACGTAAACAAAAAGTACAAGAAGATAAAATATAAAACGTAAAATTGTTCAAATTCTGTACAAAATTTAAGATAACGGAACACATGCAAAATCCTTAAAAGATATAGTCACAATTTGTCATATAAACCGTATTCCCTAAAAACAAATCCTAGCTTTTCTAGGCTGTAGATCATCATACAGTTTCTTCACACAGTTGACATATAAATGCTTCTGTCTCACAGGGTGGAAGTCGACACATACGTCTTACTTGGTCGAACCACAGTCGTCTCCATTAGGGATCTCTCTCATGCATAATCTGAAAGTTCCCGCCCACCGTTTCACCGACATAACATTGCCTACCCATGAGATTGCTGACCGTGGTAAATGTAGAAATGTAAATTTCTACTGTGGTCTAGCTAAAACAATTTACCCCACAACAGCTGACGTTACACCATGTCAATTAACCTTACTCAACACCACCTTATCTCACTGGCGGGTTAAAGCATGTAACTGCACACGCACACACACACACACACACACACACACACACACACATATATATATATATATATATATATATATATATATATATATATATATATATATATATATATATATATATGTGTGTGTGTGTGTGTGTGTGTGTGTGTTCTCTATCTCGAATTTTAAGGAAATTTATCCAAAGTAATTAAATTTACATCAAACAATAATCAACGAGTCCATATCATTCGATATTACACAACGAGTTGTATTTCTTGTCGAATTGCAGTAAAAATTTCAATGTGCTCTTCTTTTACAAGTTATGGGACAAAATATAAAAATGTATAATATCACCTTCGCATTGTTGGTGTTGGTTTCGTACGGAAGGACTCGACGCGTACACAGTAGTAGAAATTATCAGTGTGTAAAATAACTTGTATACAATATGAAGATGGATCAATCCACTGAACGATACACTACATACTGCGCCGCTGACCTTGTTGAAATAAATATGCGTCACGAAGATTTCATTTCGGGCAGGTTAATGAGGCATCAGGAAAAGAGAGATGTCCTGAAATCTTGTATTACAATAATGAGTTGACAGAACTTAAAACCAGATAATGCTAAGGGAGTAGCGTGACTTGCTCCAGTAAACTGTGGATTATTTGAGTACTTAGTCAGAAAAATAGTATCCAATAATGCGTGTACCAGCGTGTACTTAGAACGATAAAAGCAATATTGGTTCCATTATGAAAGTATAGCATTTGCTCTCATGTGTAGACTTTATATCTTCATTAGAGAAATCATCTGGAGTCATTTGGGGCAATAATTTTTCGATACGATAATGACAAGTGAATTGCAAATTCAAATTAAGATAAGATGATATAAGGTAAGGTCACACAATATAAGCTAAGCAATGCTAATATAGGCTTTATTTTAAGTCGGTATACGGCAACAATAAAAACATAGGACTTGAAGAGCATTTAAAATTGAGTAAACATTAAAACTACTACAAGTACATTAAGGATACCTAAGCAACAATGCAAGCAATATCAATAAACTCAATATAATTACAGCCAGACATATTTAAGACATAAAAACATATTGAAACTATAACACAAAATATACTGCTTGCTTAATACAACGACATAGTTACAAAAGACATAACATAAATACATACATCGACGTACGAAACAAAATGAACATAACAAGTAAACGATAAGTTAAATTACTTGCTGGTATGTTGAATGTGTCCATAAGCAAACCGAGTACCTTCAGTAAGACAAACATTTGTATGTAGAATGTGTCCATAAGCAAACTGACTACCCTCAATAAGACAAATATTTGTATGTAGAATGTGTCCAAAAGCAAACTGAGTACCTACAGTAAGACAAACATTTGTATGTAGAATGTGCCCATAGGCAAACTGAGTACCTTCAGTAAGACAAACATTTGTATGTAGAATGTGTCCATAGGCAAACTGAGTACCTTCAGTAAGACAAATATTTGTATGTAGAATGTGTCCATAAGCAAACTGAGTACCTTCAGTAAGACAAACATTTATATGTAGAATGTGTCCATAAGCGAACGGAGTACCTTCCGTAAGACAAACATTTGTACGTAGAATATGTCCATAAGCAAACTGAGTACCTTCAGTAAGACAAATATTTATTTAAAAAAAGGAAGAATAACAAGATGATCAACGATATTTGTGCAGTGGAAAAAAAACTTTATATAGGTTCTAAATTCATCTGAGGACTATTCAAACAGTGACTTTTGTGTATCTATATTACTTTATACCGTAGTGTGTGCTGTCTGTTGGGGGAAACGTCAATACCATTTGAATATCGAAAACAATATTTGGTTACTTGGGTATTTATTCGATCGTGCATGCATTGTGAAGCTTACCAATTCAAACGTTGTAAGTTTCAAAGGCAGGACACCCTTCCTATCTGCAGCGTAGAGATGTAACAATAAGTGACGTGTATTGGGAATATCAATATTTTCTTGACGATATATCGTATTGCCACCCCATATCGCAATACGCACGATACAACTTGAGAACTTGATATAATTATGTAATTTTTAAAAATTCTTTCACCCTTAATATCGGATAGCATTTTAAGATTAATTGACTGCTTTAGACATTTTTTTATACTGTATAAATTTTAGTTTACGTTCTGTCATATAACCTGTACTTTGCATAATAAAATACACCTTGCATTTATTAAAATGTTTAAAAAGCTGGTAATAATAGGGTGGTACTGAATTGTGATGACAAAGTGAATCTTACCATATGCTTAACACATGAAAATCAGCTCAGGATATGTAATGGAATACATATCGTATTGAAACCTATATACCATGACACGTATCGTATGGCAGAATCATTCGCGATACACCCCCCATTGCAGGGATGGTACATTAAGCTTCTGCTGAGACGTTCATAGTTACATTTAAAATTATCATAATGGAATCTTAACCTAAACATTTCCAGGTGAGTTCAATGAAAACATTCCATTCAAATAGACGAAATTTAAAACTTTAATTACAACTTAAAACTATCCAGCAGTTAAGTAACAGATAACTTCGTGACAGAACAAACCTCCAAACGCCATCCGCCAAAACAAATCTATACCAAAGTTCATGTTCACCAGTCTCTTGCGGAATGGAATCTTCTCCCTATGGAATTTAAAACAGTCCTTAGTTATACTCTGTTAAATCACACTTAAATAGGCATCTAAAAAGGTCCCAATCTATTACTAGCAAGGTCCCAATCTATTACTGTCAAGGTCCCAATCTATTCATATCAAGATCCCAATCTATTACTGTCAAGGTCCCAATCTATTCATATCAAGATCCCAATCTATTACTATCAAGATCCCAATCTATTACTGTCAAGATCCCAATCTATTACTATCAAGGTCCCAATCTATTACTGTCAAGGTCCCAATCTATTCCTATCAAGATCCCAATCTATTACTGTCAAGGTCCCAATCTATTCCTATCAAGGTCCCAATCTATTCCTATCAAGATCCCAATCTATTACTGTCAAGGTCCCAATCTATTACTGTCAAGATCACAATCTATTACTGTCAAGGTCCCAATCTATTACTATCAAGGTCCCAATCTATTACTGTCAAGGTCCCAATCTATTACTATCAAGATCCCAATCTATTACTGTCAAGATCCCAATCTATTACTGTCAAGGTCCCAATCTATTACTATCGAGGTCCCAATCTATTACTGTCAAGGTCCCAATCTATTACTATCAAGATCCCAATCTATTACTGTCAAGATCCCAATCTATTACTGTCAAGATCCCAATCTATTACTGTCAAGGTCCCAATCAGTTACTATCAAGGTCCCAAT
The DNA here is from genome assembly GCA_029931535.1 of Margaritifera margaritifera. Taxonomy (NCBI): domain Eukaryota; kingdom Metazoa; phylum Mollusca; class Bivalvia; order Unionida; family Margaritiferidae; genus Margaritifera; species Margaritifera margaritifera. The sequence continues at coordinate 78,732 of JAQPZY010001082.1, forward strand.
CTATTACTATCAAGGTCCCAATCTATTACTATCAAGGTCCCAATCTATTACTGTCAAGGTCCCAATCTATTCCTATCAAGATCCCAATCTATTACTGTCAAGGTCCCAATCTATTACTATCAAGGTCGCAATCTATTCCTATCAAGATCCCAATCTATTACTGTCAAGGTCCCAATCTATTACTGTCAAGATCCCAATCTATTACTGTCAAGGTCCCAATCTATTACTATCAAGGTCCCAATCTATAACTATCAAGGTCCCAATCTATTCCTATCAAGATCCCAATCTATTACTGTCAAGGTCCCAATCTGTTACTATCTAGGTCCCAATCTATTACTATTAAGATCCAATCTATTACTATCAAGGTCCCATCTATTACTATCAAGATCCCAATCTATTACTATCAAGGTCCCAATCCATTACTATCAAGGTCCCAATCTATTACTATCAAGGTTCCAATCTATAACTATCAAGATCCCAATCTATTACTATCAAGGTCCCAATCTATTACTATCAAGGTCCCAATCTATAACTATCAAGGTCCCAATCTATTACTATCAAGGTCCCAATCTATTACTATCAAGGTCCCAATCTATTACTATCAAGGTTCCAATCTATTACTATCAAGGTGCCAATCTATTACTATCAAGGTCCCAATCTATTACTATCAAGGTCCCAATCTATTACTATCAAGGTCCCAATCTATTACTATCAAGGTGAAAACACAAATTATGCACACAAGACTTCGACTAGGTTGCAGTATATTAAACGACGATCTTTTTAAAAACAATTTGTCATTTAGCAATAGATGTTCATGCGGTGAACCAGAAACTGCAAAACATTGTCTCTTAGACTGTACAAAAAAGGTTACCATCAGAAACCGAACAACAGGAATTTTGCCCCATATATATATATATATAACTTCGATACTAATGAGTTACCGCTTGTAGTCTCTTGATATCAAGAGATTTTCACGGTTGTCGAAAAATATACCATGGGCGTCTCAAATGTCGGTGTAATGTGTGCCTGTGAGAGTATGTATGTATGTATGTATGTATATATGTATGTATATATGTATGTATATGTATGTATGTATGTATGTATGTATGTATGTATGTATGTATGTATGTATGTATGTATGTATGTATGTATGTATGTATGTATAAGGGTTTAACGGCATGTCGACACATTACTTGATATGTAATGTCTAATAAAATTTAAGTTCTAAAATTTAAATACAAAGAGTGTCTAGACGAGACAATTTAATAAAAAAAAAAATTGAAATTTTTTAGGAAAAGGCAATCAGTCAAGCTAGCTCTCAGATAGGCGAATACATTCACCTTGTGACAAAAAGTGCATCTTCACTGCAACCATCAAACATCAGGGACAGACGTAATCGTTGCGGATAGAATGACCACGCGCGGAATACGCCCAAATTACGCGCCAAATGCGTTCCAAACACGTTGCTAAATTCCCAGGAAAGGTGTGTTTTGCCTATTTTTATCGTTTAAGATTATATCCTGTAGAAAAGTTATAGCCCACGGAACAGTACGGCCACCCTAATCTCCGAAACATCAATTACTTGTGATAAATATGTTGTGATGTGAACAATTACTTATACACAAAGTTTCTAGGGTATGCAATAATTTTGACTCGAATCCCATATTTCATTAAATTTTCCCTTAATATATATCAAAAACTGAATTTCAACTACTGAACGGTAGATCAGACCAGTAAAGAGCATTTTCATAGTGTCTCAGAAGTCTACTGCCCTTCGCGAACATTTTGAAATAACGCTGTGTTATACGTTACATTGGTTACGATGGGAATACAGCCAACTGACGACTTCTGTGGCTTTGATGTATTTTCTTACACTCTTTATGTCTGTCAAAACCACCGACAAACTCTTTTTGCGCTTTTGTGTCTATTTATTTTTTTAAAGTTGGTACACAGGCTTGACAGAGAAACACTTGCCGCGGCTGCATGAACTATAAATACCAAGAATTCAGACTTTTCAAAAAAAGGTGGCTAAAACGAGAACAACAAAGAGAACACGATGAAATAAAAGACCCCTAAAGAATAAGAATGATCTCTTTTTGTAATTAAAATCTAATTTTTCCAACAACTTCTCCATAAACTGTTGTCCTTAAAACAACTAAGGAACCCGAAGGTATATTCTCTCTCTCTCTCTCTCTCTCTCTCTCTCTCTCTCTCTCTCTCTCTCTCTCTCTCTCTCTCTCTCCACGTTTATAATAATTCTCAAGATCATCATCCTCATGCTTTTCGAAGAAAAGGCGGGGATTATATTATCCTGCCCATCCGGTCGTGCCTCTTATTGTGCGCGCGTGAGTAATGTCTTGCAACGCCCAATGCACAGATCCAGATAGAGACTTCAAACCTTGGGATACGATGGGGGTGTTTTGTTTGAGATATGCACAACGGTTTTAATGCAGTTCTTAGTGAGGGGCTATGACGATGAAGGTGACTTTTCGTTACTTTGAAATAACTCCCAAATAATGATAGTAGATTGTCTACGAATTCGCGTATCATTAACCAATATGTGTCAGATCTGGGGTGTGAACGTGATCCCCGGGTCATGCCTCGGGAGCGTATAGTTGTGGTCCTTGGGTAATATCATAGAAACTTTTGAGATCCCACCATATAACCACAGATATACCTGCTGGGCATGAAAATAATTTATACATCCAAATAACATTTGTCCCCTGGTCCATACCTATCTCCAGTCAATAAGCCCCTGGATCATATCATGGAAACCATTTAGATCTCAACCCTATAGTCATACATACTTAATGGAAATAAAAAGACCAATTCACATAAGCAACTAAAATTGCCACATGGTTGTATTCTTACTCCTTGGGACCTTCCAGCCGGCATTTTGCATAGCAGATTGCTAAGACCTCATCAAAATGGAACCACTCGTTTTCAGTGGGTGGCTCACCTCTGAGGTCGGATGAAGGGGTCCTGGAAGATGAGTGGTCTGGGGCGTCGGAATAGTACCCCTTCTCTGCAACACACAACTTTGGCTTGGAGTTCCACCAAGTCAGGCATATCATGCGGCTTTAGATGATTAATTGACTGATTTGTAAACCGTTGGAGGAAATTGTCAGCAGAAGATTTGTTTGGTTCCTGGAGTCGAACATTCTCGTTTCTTCCTTTTAAAGTGGTTTCAGGCATGGACGCAGTACGAATGGTCATCTGGTTAGTCTTAAAACCTTTATTCGTGATGTCTTCATAAAAAGGAGCACTTAGTGGCAGTTTTCTTTGACCTGGAGAAGGCCCATGACACAAAAATCGAAGTACAGAATAACGAATGACAGTAGTAGGGGGAGGGGGTATTGAGGACGTGGGGGGGGGCACTTGGGGTACAATGGGATTTTAACATAGCGGGGGGCACTTGGGGTACAATGGGAATTTAGCATTGGGGGCACTTGGGGTACCAACGGAAAAAAAAATGGAACATGGCAATCATTGGAAAACTAATCTTTTCTTGAAAAATGGGTGGCCCTGAAAAGGGCCGTTGGTTTTTTTTGGTTTAACATAGACATCTCGTGGAGGGTCTTCTTTTTCTAAGATTTCTACTGACTTCTGGACCGTACATCAAGACACGCTTTAAACATCCTTGTCGTTCAATATAGATACGGCGTTTCCAGATGGCGGTCTCTGTGATTTTAGTAATAGCCCATGAAGCTTTTACATACATGGGGAATGCTGGATCAAACAACATCCCCGAGATGATAGTCGATGACTCATCGTTTGTCCACATCTTGTTTTGTTTCTTCGAGAGTGATCTTGGAGAAAGCCGGTGAAGCTTTATGAGACAAGCGGTCGTATATATACCCTACGAGCGGATTGAAATGAATCGAATTGAACTACCAATCCAATCGCGCGTTACAAGCGGGTCGGTTTTTCTTCCAATGGGAAGAGAGCGGGGGAGGGGGGGGGTGACGTCATTTGGGGTATAAAGGTATCACAGCGTTCGTAGGGTTTTTACTTTTTGGACAGCCTAAATGGAGACTTCCAAGACTACTATGTATTGGGGTGAGCCTGCAACGAGCAATGCCGTGTTGAACTTCCAACCGGAAGATTTTAATTTAGATTTTCTGTCTCAAGAATTTTAGCCTGAAATCACTATGACTGCTGCTATACCAGCCTCTTTACCTGCCCTGGATGATTTTAAAAAGAAGCAACAAGAAGAAATGGAAAATTTTTTACAGCGACTGAGAGAAGCGGAAGAAGTGTTTCTTCAACAAGAGGAAAGGAGAAAAAGAGAAGAAGAACTAAGAAAGATAGAAGAGGAGAAGAGTGAAGAACCGAAAGAAGAGAGCGATGAAGATAAAACGGTGAGTCTGTTACAAGGCATTTTATCCGAGTTAAAACGTATGACAAACCTGTATGAGTATTCTTTAACTCAACCCAAGAGAAAAAGACCATCACGGGCTAAACATGCGAAACCCATCACTACTAGTGAGATGCTACCACCACCACCACCACCACCAGTCACTATTACTACCACCACCAAAGCAGCAGCAGCAGGAGGAATTGGACTGGGTCGTGGAAAAGGATTGCGACAATTGAAGCTCATCATGTCGAGCCCATAAGTTTGTTTTAACAAAAACAAACAAACAAACACCCCAACGGTCCTTTTCAGGGCCACCCAGATCTCTAGAAAAGAAATCAAATTGCCAAATCAAGTAAAACTTTAAAAATCCCCATTCCTTGGGGTTTTTTTTGTAAGAGTGAGTGAGTGCGTGAGTGCGTGCGTGAATCATCCATACTCTAAAATAACAAAAAACACAAAAAAACACTTACTTTTTTTCCATTCTGGTCTTTTCTCAATTTTTTTTTTACAAAATAATTCACCATGAACATCACATGACACTCCAAAAAAAGTTCATTGTTCACTGTCTGTCTCTCTTGTTCTTGTTCTTCTTGAATTTCTTTACAGGAATCAAGGGTTCTTGTTCACTGTCTTCAAGCCATCTAACTTTCTTGCTTTTCTTGAATATAGGTTCTTCTTTTTCTTCTTCTTCTGGGAGTGAAGATCCTTCAGCTTCCTCCCTCTCTGGTAGGCTTTCTTCTTCTTTCTGAGGACACTCCGAAGACCAATGTCCTGGTCCTTTACAATGATAACAGATATCTTTTGTTTTGTCTCTCAATGTCCTTTCTCTTGGCAGATATAACAATTATCTTGACTTTTATCTCTCTTTTCTTTTCTTTGTTGACGTTGTGGACATTCTGGAGCCCAATGTCCTTTCTCTTGGCAGATATAACAAGTATCTTGACTTTTATCTCTCTTTGCTGTTCCTTGGCTTAGATAATCCCAATAATAGGAAGCAAAATTTCTTTTCTTGTCGCATCGAGTAGTTTTGAAAGTTGCGGTCTTCTATAGCTATATAGTATTTGGCAGAATCATTATTTGGAAAAGCTCTTCTTGATTTTTCATCTTTACAGTTTGAAAGTTCAATCACAAAGACTGATTCTGAGGGTAAGAAGGTCTCTCTATATATAGTCTCCTGTGTGAAACGCCATCAGATCTAAATCAGATTTCAAGATGAAAAGATCACGCCCAATCTATGAGAAAACAGAAGAAGAAACAAAGAGGGTACGACGACGAAGACTTTCCGTGCCGCCTCAAACACCGCTGGCTGAACTGCTAGCTCAAGTCCATGCTAGCGATTTCGAAGAAGAGATGAGTGAGCCTAAAGCCCAAAAAATCCAACCCAAAGAATCCACTACCACCACCAGAACCCCTGACCAAAAAAGACCTACTACCGTGGCTCCTGAAAATTACTATCGCATTCGAGAGACGCAAAAAAATAACCTCTCGAAAATTTAAAACCACAGCCTACACTCACACGGTTCACTTCAAAGACTTCAAGTCCGAAGTACCTCCCGAGAAAGCGGCGGGGTTCATTAGCGATTTGTGAGGTTCTGTGTTACAGAACTTGAAACGACAACGTGGAGCCAAAGAAGACGATCGATTGAGACTGGCCATTCATCACGACAGTTTGAAGTCGCCTGTCAGGATCGAGTTCAGCACCCCGGCAGAATTAACACCAGACAAAGTCATCACCAAAATAGAACACGTTCAACAATCCAACGACAAGTTTACCATCACCGATGGAAAGGCCACACTTTACATGACTCATGTCTCCCCTCCTCGAGGGAGTGGACGAAGTAGGAAAGCGTTACTGGTGAACGATCTTCGAAGTACCAAACAGAGTGCCGTCCAAATCGACAATACTCAAGACCAGATGTGCTTGGCTCGAGCCATCGTAGTGGGGCGAACGTATGCCAACAAGAACGAGAGCAAAGAATGGAAAAGAGCGTGGGAGAACATTCGAAAGTCGGACAGAGCCAAACAACGAAACGAAGCAGAACTCCTGTTACGACAAGCAGGCATCCCCAAAGACACCGTGTGTGGCATTTCTCAAATGCAACAACTTCAAGACGTCTTGGCTCCTGGCTACACTTTGAAAGCTCACCGTCAAGAAGTGCGCGGAGATATGGTGTTTCGAGGCCCCGATTTCCCCGAAGGAAAATACATTCACGTGTATTACCACCAAGAACATTTCGATGCCATCACCACTATCACCGGATTTTTGGGATACTCTTACTACTGCGAGAAATGCGACCAAGGGTTTAACAGTCGAGAGCGACACACTCATTGCGGAGCAAGATGTCGGGGCTGTTTAGCGGACAAACCATGCCTTCCTGAACAACACCACGTCCATTGTGAGACGTGTCGACGCACTTTTGTCAGTCCCTCTTGCTACGAACAGCATCGCAAGACACAAGGACACCAACAAAAATGTGCTTGCGACTTATTGAAATTGTGCTCCACGTGTGGACATCAAATTTGCACCAACGACCCCAAGAGACACGTTTGTGCTGGAAAGAAAAGATGTCCTATTTGCAAGCAGATGGTGAACTTTGATCATCAATGTTTTATTCAAAAGTACGACAAGACAGAGAAGAAAGAATTAAAGAAGAACAAGAACCAAGTGGATTTCATCTTTTTTGATTTTGAATGCATGCAAGAAACAGGCATTCACATTCCCAATTTTTGCGTGGCTCATCAGGCTTGTGAGAAGTGCATTCAAGAAACGATCCATTTTCACTGTCCTCATTGTAGGTGGATTCCAGGAGGACGTGAAAAAATCTTTCTGGGTCCTAACACTTTGTCCGAGTTTGCTGAATGGATTTTAGACCCCACCGACGACACTTGGAGCGAAGAGGACATTCAACGTTACGGAGACTGTCATCGCTATGCGACCGTCATAGCTCACAATTTCTCGGGATACGATGGACAGTTTTTGTTAAAATATTATTCGCAACAAGGTACCGAACGCCCTGAAGTCACCATGAACGGAAACAAGCTCATCTACATGAAAGTGGGTCAAGTCAAATTCAAAGATTCCATGAGTTATTTGGCCATGCCTTTGAGTCGAATGCCTAAAACATTTGGCATGACAGAAATGGCCAAAGGCTATTTTCCTCACTTCTTCAACACGGAAGCTAATCAACATGCCGTGCTACCTCATTTGTCTGACCTCCATTATTACGACCCCGACGGAATGCGCCCCGAACAGCGAGAAGCCTTTCACGCTTGGTACCGCGCTCACCAGTCCAATCCATTTGACTTTCAAGAGGAAATGCTCAAGTACTGTCGATCCGATGTGGACATTTTGCGCCGTTGCTGTGGAAAGTTCCGACAGTTATTTCTAGATCACGGAGACGTCGATCCTTTGAAAGATGCGTGCACCCTACCCAAAGCCTGTTCCTTAGTGTACACCCAAAATTTCATGCCCGAGAACGAACTAGCCATCATTGACTCCAACACGTCTCTCTTTACCAGTCGTCAATCTTCGGCCAAAGCTTTGCGTTGGCTCCATTACTTGTGCCAAAAAGAAGACAAATGGATACAACATGCCAGAAACGGAGGAGGAGAAAAGCAGATTGGATCTTATTCCGTGGATGGTTGGGATTTAGAAAACCTGCACACGGTGTACGAATTTCAGGGTTGCTTGTTTCACGGATGCCCTACCTGTTTTCCTGACCGAGACCTGAAAAATCCTTTCACGGGAGTCAGCATGGAAGCCTTGTACGAACAGACTTACCAACGACGACTCAACTTAGAAAGTCAAGGATACCAAGTGCTTGAAATGTGGGAGCACGAGTACGATCGACGTTTGAAAACCGATCCTGAATTTAAGAGCATCACCGAAAGTTACGACGTGGCCGACATCGAACCTTTGGATCCACGCCACAGTTTATTTGGAGGACGAACCAATGCCACTCGCTTGCTGTACGACGTAGACGAATCCAAAGGAGAGGAAATCAAGTACATCGACGTGTGTTCGTTGTATCTTTGGGTGTGTAAATATGCTCGTTTTCTAACCGGGCACCCTGAAATCTTGACAGAACACATCGACGTGGAACACATTCGTCAATACGAAAGATTGATCAAATGTAAAGTCTTACCTCCGACAAACTTGTACCATCCTATCTTGCCTCGCCATTGCCAAGGAAAACTGATGTTTCCTTTATGCAGTACGTGTGCCGAAACATGCAACCAAGATCACCCCTGTCACCACACGAAGGAAGAACGCGCTTTGACAGGAACGTGGGTCAGTGCCGAATTGTTTCGGGCTCTGGATCGTGGATACCGTTTGTTGAAAGTGTACGAAATCTGGCACTTTCCAACCACCGCACAATACCAAAATGACGACGCCACGAATCATCCAGGCATTTTCTCGGGGTACGTCAACCAATTTTTAAAACTGAAACAAGAAGCCAGCGGCTATCCCTCGTGGTGTCAGACTCCCGAAGACCAAGTCCGATTCAAAGAAGAGTACCGTGACGTCGAAGGCATCACTTTGGAAGACGTGGAAAAGAACGAAGGAAAAAGATCGTTTGCCAAAGTCATGCTCAATTGCTTGTGGGGAAAAATGGCACAACGTACGATCTTAACCAAGACGGAATACTAGACCGATCCCTATAAGTACTTTCAACTGGTGGACGACAAAAGTGTACTAGTCAAACGCGTCGAAATCGTCCGTGATGATTTGATCTTAGTCAATTTCGAAGAAGAACCCAAGTTTGTAAAACCTGACAAGTTTAGCAACGTAGTCATTGCAGCTTACGTGACAGCCCATGCACGTTTGAAGTTGTACGACGAAGCTTTAGAAGTCTTGGGAGATCGTGTCCTGTACTTTGACACCGACAGTTGTATGTACATCCATCGCCCCGGTTGCCCACACCCTACCATCCAAGGAGATCGTTTAGGAGCCTGGACAGACGAGCACCCTCAAGACACCATCCTGAGTTTTGCCAGCGGTGGCCCTAAAAATTACGGCTACCGTACCGAGACCCGCAAGGCCAACTTCACACCCAATGCAAAGTCAAAGGATTGACCCTCAACTATCGAACCAGTCAAGTGGTCAATTTTGAGGTTTTGAAAAATGCTTTGCTGTCTGGACAAGTGAAAGACTTTCGAGTGCACACGTTAGAACCTCACAAGATCGTACGGTTACCTAATCACCAAATTGTCACTCGCCCTTTACAAAAAGTGTACCAAATCGTGTACCAAAAACGAGTGAGACTTCCAGACCACACCACTTTGCCTTACGGACACGCCAATCTTCGGTATAAAAAAGGACCCCTTGAACAGAAAGAGAACACCAAGATTGACGATGACTTCAACACCGTGTGATGAACCCACTGCAGACCTCAAGTTGAAAGAATACAAATTTCCCGTGGTCTTGCCTGACTATTGTGATTGTGCCAGTCGCTTGAACACGTTCAAAAAATGGCCTAAATGGAATGGATTACCTACTTCCAACTCCTTAGCCAGAGCAGGATTTGTCTACTTTGGACAGGGAAAAAAAGTGCAATGTTTCAGTTGTGGTGTAGCCATTCGCATGGACCCTAAAAATTCAGCTATCCTGGAACATGTCAGATGGGCTCCAAACTGTGCTTACCTTTCTTTGGCGTTTCCACCGATTACATTACAGTACTTTGCGGATGATACAGTCGACAGGTATAAAAAAGGGACCCCTTCCGAGCCTAACCATTCATTCTGACTTTCAACGTTGACTGAGCAAGATGACTAAGAATACTCATGCCACCCACCCACCAAGGGAGAAATCTAGTGTGAACTCCAAGTGCCATCACGACTTGGAGTGCGATGCAGTGCCATGCGAGGAGACGGATTCCGTACGCTTTGGCATCAGCGATTCACACGATGAGACGGATGCCGTACGCTTGGACATCAGCGATGCTGTGCGTGTGCCTCACCGTCCCTCTAACGATGCAGGACGACCTTTACTCTTTATTAAACGTACCTGTGAATGTCATCCCTACAGGAGTAAAGAATTGACGATACCTGTGGCTTTGCCTGGTTATTCCAAGTTTGAAAAGCGACTCCAGACGTTCCAAGACAAGTGGCCTAAATATCTACTACAAGCAACTACTGCCAAAGCTTTAGCCAGATCTGGATTTATCTACTTGGGAGAAGGAGATAAAGTTCAGTGTTTCAGTTGCGGTGTGAGACTTCACCAATGGGAGCCTACCGACTCTGCTTACATTGAACATGCCAGATGGTCTCCGCACTGTCAGTTCTTATCTTTAGTGGCGTTAGAATAGTACGGATACGATGAGCCAGATGACAAGAAGAAGTAACATGTCGGATGATACTTTACAAGAACACATTTGTGGTTTACCTTTGGAGCTGCGAGAACGTATTGACCAGTATTTTGTCAAACCTAGTTTAGAAGACCGCATTCGTGATTTGCCTTTGAAGTTGCGAGAACGTATTTACGGAGAGTTTGTCCAGATCCAAGTGAAACGCAAACTCAAATTCATTCCTCGATTTGCACACTACCGCGACTTCCACCGTATCAGAAGTCTGATTCTGAAGAAAAACTATCAAAGCTATCGTGAAGAAAACAAAAGAGAGTTACTTCTTTCCAAGTCGGATACTTTACAAGAACACATTCGTGGTTTGCCTTTGGAGCTGCGAGAACGCATTTACCAAGAGTTTGTCCCGATACAAGTGAAACGCAAACTCAAAGTCATTCCTCGATCTGTAAACTATGCTTCCTTCTAAAGTATGAGAAGACTGATTTTGGGAAGATTCTATCGCTGGCACCTTGGAGAAGACTTTCACAAAAGATACCAACCTTGGGAACCTGGATATAACAACCCACCACAAAAGATACCCACCTTGGGAATCTCACCATATAAAATCTCACCATGTCAGGACTGTGGTCTTCACTTGTGAAACGTATTCCGTGGATGGAAGTCAACGATCGTGTTTAGACCTTAGAGGATTATAAACACTTGATACAAGGACTGTTTCCATTAAATTTTGGACGCTATCCGGTATGTGTCTTGGTGACTACCTTTCTTGGATTTCGTTTTCCAGGATATTCGTTGTGGAGTATTTATGAGGACCAGTGTTTGTCTTGGATTATTTCGGAGGACCCGTGGTTGTTTTGGACTATTTTGATGAACCATCAAAAAAAAGACAACATGACCATTCATGCTTTATCGGTACACGAAAGACAAATTGTACTCAAAGTGTTGAAAGTGGTGATGAAGACGAGTGGGGTACCTCTGTGTGAAGAAGACATTAGTCAAACTTTATCTACCCTTCATACGTTTCAAGAAGTGTGTATTGCTAGTGAGTTACACCAACAACTTTACACTTGGAAAGATGTATGTGACTGGAGAAAAATTGGTTTCGATGTTTGGCTACAAGGAGTGGCTCAATTTGCCAAAGATCTGGCACGTCACTAAGTTTCCAAAAGTGAAATGGGAACCTAAGTAAAAAAATAATGACCTTAGAAACAATCCTGGAAGAACCTGACACAGCAGAGAAAGACCACACCGTTGTCGTTGTCCAAATACAATCCCCTGAGGAACACACCCCCTCCTTACCGTCAGAGACATTTCATTCTTCCAAAACAAAGACGAGCAGAAGAATACTACCACCATTGCCTGTGCCTTCCATTCCTAGGACAGTGTTTTGTTCTTGTTGTACATTGACTTGTTTGTACAGAACTTTAATTCTTTTAGTGGTAGCCCTAATCTTGTACCTGACCATTTTTGCCGTCTGCAATTTTGTCCTTCATGACTTGTAAAATATGTTTTTGCTGTTTGTTTGTTTTTGAAAACAAAAAAAAAAATAAACGTGTATGAAACGTATAAAATGTCTTGGGTCTTTTGTCTTCTTCTCAAAAATCTTCCTACCTCAGTCATGGCTACATCTTCTTCCTCAGCCTCTTCTGCTTCCTCTGTGGTCAAAGTGATTGACGAAAAAGTTAGATCGTCCCAGTTGGGACGCTTTGTATCTGCGCCATCCATTTAACATGTTGATTGCTGGACCGAGTGGTTCAGGCAAAACCGAATTTGTCAAACGTTTGATCGAACACAAATCTCATCTGTTTGATCGTCCACCTCAACGCATCGTGTGGTGTTACAAAGAGTGGCAACCGTCTTACACCTTACTTCGTGAAAGTCAAGGAGAAGCCATTTCGTTTGTAGAAGGCATCCCTCGCGAAGACGATGGGATCGTGTCTGACGTGAGTCAAACACATCTGGTCATCTTCGACGACATGTTAGGAGAAGACGAAGAAGAAATTAAACTTTGGTTTACACGAAAAGGACATCATCGAAATGCCAGCATCATTTACATTACACAAAATTTATTTCAACAAAGTAAAGCCCATCGTACCATCAGTCTCAACGCTCATTACGTGGTCTTGTTTAAAAGCCCCAGAGACAAATCTCAAGTGCAAGTGTTAGTCAAACAGTTAGGAACTCCTTGGCTGAATTATGTGTACGACGATGCCACTCAAACACCTCATGCGTATTTACTCATCGACTTAAAACCGACCACTCCCGACTATTTGAGATTTCATGCCAAATTGTTTCACCATTGGTGTCAAGAAGGAGGTCCTGTCATTTACACGTCCTCTTCAGCCACTCTCTAAAAAAAAACTATAAAAACATCTACCACGTCATTTTCTGTCTCACAGTCTTCGAGATGACTTCCTTTTAATCTCATCCTCCTGCTAAATTGATTCGTGCCTTGTATGGCATCAGTCGCGAAAAAAATGCACAAGTCCGTGCTCATTTGTTAGAAGTTAGTCTTAAAGAAGTGTTACGATGGTTTACTTTGACGGCACGTCAATTGCTGCAAGCCATCATTCACATCCCTCATCAAACTTAACGTTTTTTTTCAAAAACATAAAGGGGCGTTGTCACAACTAGCCGATCCCAGAATCGATCCACGGACTAAAAAACAAATCATTTTAACCCCTGGAGGGAGCGGTTCTTTAGGAGGGGTCATGATTCGTTCCCTTTTGAAATGGGATCCTAATGCCCAAGCCAAAAAACCCAAAACACCAAAAAAGAAGAAAAGTCCCAAAAAGAAAGCCACAAAAAAGAAAAACCCTAAAAAGAAAGCCCCCAAGAAAAAGAAAAGTTCTGCCAAGAAGAAGAAAACAGCTGCCACCACTGGTACCCGCAAGAGAGGTACTGCTGTCAGGACGCAAACGTACACCCGCAAGACACCACCACGACAGCCAGCAGTGACGAGGTCTCCTTCTCCTCTTGCGTCCACATCGTCTTCTTCACCACCCTTCATGATGATGATGCCTGCCAAACCGGACTTAAGACAAGTGTTTCCTAATTTGATGCAAAAATGGAAACCCATTTCGAAAGTCATCACTTCGGGACCCTCGACTTCGGCTGATTTGGCCACGGCAGCAGCCGCTAACAAAGTACCGTCCCCTAAAACCAAAGTCCAAGAAAGAACCGGCGTGTTACAAAGTTTAGTGGATTTATCCAAAGAAGAATTGAGCCGATTTAATCCATTGAAAACACCTCAACGTCGAGTGAGGCCTGTCATGAAGATGGTACGTCGTGCAGACAATCAGTGGAGACGTGTTCCAGTATAAAATAGAAGGGTGACCTGCCAGAGACTTCAGACTTACTCCTAACCTCAAAGATGACCCCCAAGCGTGCACACCACCACCACCACCAAAAGAAGTAGACAACCAAAAAAGGACTTCCACCTCGTCTGGCGAAACATTGGGGCGTCTTGTCTGTCCTGACCAAATCCAATCCTCCCATGCGAAAACAACTCATTCATACAGCCCCAAAAGAAATCATCGATACCATGTGTGAATGTTGTTTGAATGTCTTGAAAGGAACGGTACCTTTGTCCAAGATACAGAAACAAAAATTAGGTTAACATCGGAACGTTCTTCGCCAAATGGTGAAAAAGAAAATACCTCTCCAGCAAAAGAAAAAAATGTTGGTGCAACGAGGAGGATTTCTACCTATGCTGTTAGGACCGTTGTTAAAAATAGCGGGTCCTTTGTTAGGAACGATTGCTGGACCGCTTTTAGGAGGTGTCATGCGATAAAAAAAAAAGAAGATAAAAAGGACACCCTTCTCTGGAAAGACCACACATTTTTTTACCTTTGGATGAAATGGAAGGACGAAAACTGACTTTAGTACCTTACAAACGATGGATGGAATTCCATCGTTGGAACGAACAACGGATACCTCATTTACCACCCAATCCTAATCTCAACGAGATGTCACAGTTACAACAAGATGGAACGAAGTGATTTGTCAGAAAACGAAAAATCGCAACGGTACGGTCAAGTCTTACAACGTCTGCAACTCTTTCACCAAAAAGCTGTAGACGAAACAGCTTCACCCACTCTGAGATTTCAAAACCCTGATGAAAAGCGAACCTAAAGTTACCACCACCACTAAAACAGACACCGCCACGGGGATGAAAGAAGAAGACGAGCCCCGAGAAGTGTTTCAAACTCCGTCTGCTGGCATACCTAGTCAAATTGCAGCTTCCTTGTTGACACCCTCTCCTACCCCTCATCGAGAAGCCATGAAAGCTTGGGTTAAAAAGAAAATGTCCACTCCTTCTTCAGCAGAAGAAAAAAAAGAAAGACAGCAAGACTGAAGTGAAAAAAGACACCACCAAGAAGAAACCTACCATCATCACCCCTTCTTCACTACCTACTCCTGTGGCTCGTCGAACGCGTCAAGCCGCTTCGTCCAAACCTCACGACACTCAAAGTAGTAGCATCGAATAGTGGGTGACTTATTGAGGAATCATGGAGAAACTTTTAGCTACCATTTACTACAATCCTGGCCATGCTGCTGGTTACGGAGGAGTTCAAAAATTATATCGAGCTGCCAAAAGTAAATTGAAAAGTGTACGTTTGCCAGAAGTACGACGATGGTTACAAGAACAATCGACGTACACGTTACACAAACCCATTCGACGAAAATTTTCTAGAAGTCCAACCCAAGTGGAAGGCATCGATCATCAATGGCAAGCCGATTTAGCCGACGTCTCTCATTTGGCAACCTACAATCGTGGTCACAAATATTTGTTTTGTGTCATCGACGTGTTTTCCAAATTTGCTTGGGTCGTGCCTTTGACTTCTAAAAGCAGTACCGAATTGGTACGTGCCTTAAAATTGGTCTTGAAACAAAGTGGTCGTCACCCTTTACGATGGCAAACTGACAAAGGCACCGAATTTCTAAACCAAGCTTTTCAAAAAGAATTGAAACAAAGACAGATTCATTTTTTTACCACCGAAAATCCTGAAACCAAAGCCAGTATCGTGGAACGTTTTCAAAGAACTTTGAAAGAACGTATGTGGAAATATTTTACACATCAACATGCTCTCAAGTACATCGACGTGTTACCCCGTTTGGTCAAAGCGTACAATCGATCGTACCATCGTAGCATCGGATGTGCCCCCGAAGAAGTTAGCCCTGAAAACGAAGTGACCGTGTTTGATCGATTGTTTGGTACACCCCAGAGGAGACCACCTCAGAAGAAAACCTTGCTGGAGTTGAAGACGGGAGATTGGGTTCGCATCGGAAAAACCAAACGCACTTTTGACAAAGGTTATTTACCTAACTGGACTACCGAATTGTTTCGTGTCACTACACCCGTGCGTGGACGCAATCCTCCCGTCTATAAATTTGAAGACATGCACGGTGAAGTGCTCAAAGGAACATATTACTTGCCTGAATTACAACGAGTGACCAAAAAAGAAGACGTCTTGTACGACATCGAAAGCATTCTCGAACAAAGAACCTTCAAAGTAGGCAAACGTCGAGTAGAAGAAGTCAAAGTACGTTGGAAAGGATATCCTCCTAGTTTTGATTCTTGGATTGCTGCTTCTCAAGTCGTCGACTATAAAAAGAAAAAGAAGTAACCCAACATGCCATTCAACACAACCACGACCTCGACTCCTTCGCAGAGTTCTTCTCTTCAAGAATTACAAAAACAACCGCTCTGGGTGTGGTGCGGAGAACGTGTGCCTAAAAATCTAATCGTCTTTTTCTGCCAAATCTTTGTAGTGTATTGTGTCATCGGAGCAGCCATTGCCAATTTGAGTTTGCAACAAGGAGACAAAGAATTGTGGACCATTTTACTCAGCAGTTGCATCGGTTATCTTTTACCCAGTCCCTCTTTGAAATTTACGACGACGGACAACAGTCACCACAACGGTAGTACGACCAACGCCAGTCCACCACCTTCTTCCAGTTACCATAATACCACTCCTCTTTTGGAACCCTTTGAACGTTCTTTGAACTCGAGTGGTGACTCCTCGGAGAGCAAAACTTTGGACCTACTATGAATGACCAATTTTATTTAACTTTACCCAGTGACAGTTCTGTGGATGTGTTTCCCAACAACGTCTTATGTTGTTTCACCACCAAATTACCTCAGTCCATCCAATTGGATCACGAAGCTCATTGGGAAGTGGGATTGGTAGAAATCATTCATCCTACGCAAGTCCAAAACATCGACAAAGGTCAAAACACTTTCATCGTGGATATCCTGGACGCACAACTGTAACAACACTTGGACACCCATGATCCTGGCATTCGCGATTCCAAAATAACATTACCTCACGGGGGTAGCTATACCATGAGAATTCCTGAGGGAAATTATTTTAGTGCTCAACATTTGGTGGACACGATTGCAACCATCCTCGACGCCCAATTTGGCAAAGCCTTAGAAAAAGTCAAGAAATCGGTACAGATCAGTTATCATCCTGTGGCACGCCGTCTCTTGATACTATTTTCGGACAAAAACCTTGGCCATGACTTTTTCTCCTGGGTTGTATACTATTTTGGGAGGAAAAAAAAGTTTACCAATAGAACATTTCAAAGCAACTCAGGATTCGGAATAGCTTTTAAAACCCCTATCGAATTGAACGTTGGACTGAATTTAATATTTGTGTACTCGTACGTGGTGGAGTACAACGTGGTGGGACACACAGCCGCTCCGTTACTGAGAGTCATTCCTTTTAAAGTGGATTCTGCTGTTGGTGCGTACGAAGAAGGTGGAAACACGTATCACGTTCACCGCGAATTTGTACATCCTCATTAACTTCCAGTCAGTAAATCGTATTTTGACAGTGTCAACATTAGTATAAAAGGAGATCTGGGACAAAATCTTCCATTCATTGACAAAGGAAAAGTCACGGTGAAACTACATTTTCGAAAAAGGTTCTCCAGCGCATTGTAACTGGCCCAAAAAAAATGTATCCTGTGTACCGAGGAGTGGCTCGACAACGAGGACATGGTTTAGGAGATATGCTAAGATCGGCTTTTCGGACGGTAGCCCCTATTTTGAAACCCATGGTGACTCGAGGATTTCATGCCCTAAAAGATGCCGCTTTGACGCAAGGAAAAGAATTTTTACAAAATGTCCTCATCGACAAACAAAATCCAAAAGAAGCCTTTATGAGAGCAGGAAAAAATGTGTTGATGAACACTGGCAAAGATCTTTTAGGTCTCCGAGAGAGTCCTATAAATTCACTTCACGCTTCTGGACCTGGCATTACTTCTTCCTCCACTTCACAGCAAGGACAAGGTAGAAAGAGACGACGTCGAAATCCCTTCAGAGCTCATAAAACACACAGTGGTGTTTCAAAACAGAATAAGAAAAGAAGAACGGTCAGAGAATTAGACGTGTTTGATTACTAAAAGCCACTGAAAAAAAATGATGCACCGAGATTCTTGCGAATGTACCAAGTCAGAACTGGATCTGTTTACCATGCCTCCGACCATGATGACGATGCAAGAATCCCAATGGGTGGAATTTCATCCTGTATCGTCTTTGACGGATTCAGCTCCTATCGAATTTGAAATCAAAGGACAAACCGAAGATTACATCGATCTGAATAACAGTTACTTGTACCTGAAACTCAAAGTCCAAACAGCGGCCGGCGGTAATCCTGCGGGCGATGCCCCAATGGCACCCGTCAATAATTACATGCATTTCTTGTTCAGCGAAGTGGATTTGTACTTGAATAACAAACTGGTCAGCAGCAGCATGGATACTTACCCTTACCGTGCTTACTTGGAAAATCTCTTAACGTACGGAAAAGAACCCAAGAACACTCATCTGGATGCTTCCGTGGTCTGGAAACCTGACACCTCGGGAAAGTTCAACGACACAGCGTTGCCTGAAGCGGCGGCTGGTGATTATCCAGCATACCCCCATAATGAGGGATTTAACGACCTTCGAAAGAAAATCTTACAAGGGCGCACTTTTAGAACTGATGGATCGTTTGCATTTGGACATGTGGTTGCAAGACAAGTATTTGTTGAACGGAGTGGATGTACGCCTGAGACTGAATCGTAGTAGTGCCGCCTTCCATTTAATGGCTAATGGTCCCGACTACAAAACCCACATCGTAGAAGCCAGACTTTACGTGCGCCGTGTAGAAGTCTTACCAAAAGTAGCCAACGACATCAGTCAAACGTTGAGCAGAACCACTGCCAAGTATCCTGTGCGACGAGTGGAAGTGAAAACATTTACCATTGCCACGGGACTCCGATCCAAAGTCGAAGATCACGTCTTCCAAGGACAGCTTCCCAAACGTTTGCTGATTGGCATCGTTAGTAATGCAGCCCTCAACGGAACCCCAAATCAGAATCAGTTCAACTTTCATCACTACAACATCTCCAAGATAGAAGTCAGTCGAGATGGCAAGACATTGTGTACCAGACCTTTCGAACCTAACTTTGGCAACGCAAAAAATTACTTGCGATCTTACTTGACCCTGTTTGAAGCCACAGGACAGTTAGGTACCAACAGCAGCCACGGCATTTCGTACGACGATTATGCAGTAGGGTATGCGTTGTGGGGATTTGATTTCACTCCTGACCAATCCAGCGTCGAAGGACATTTCCACCCTATAAAATCAGGCCAACTTCTTGTGGAACTTCAGTTTAAAGAACCTCTACCCGAGACAGTGAACGTGGTCTTGTATGCAGAATTTGATAATACTCTAGAGATCAACAGTTTGAGAGAAGTGATTCTAGACTATTAGAAGAAAAGAAAAAAAGATGCAACACGTAGAAGAAGAACCTATGGAGATAGATAATGATGAGGGATTTTGTGAAGAACAACAGTCACAAACTATCACGGATGATGACGGGTTGATTCATCCAGAACTTCCAAAAGAAGAAGAAGAGGATAATACTGTTCCAAAGTTTACTGGATTTATGGCTTGTCGATGGCCTGAACAAGAAAAACATTTAGTCTCCTGTTATGCTAAGGAATTGATTGAAAGAATGAACACCCTGACCCGAGAACATTGTCATGAATGTCAAATCGATCATCCCAGCCAAAAACAACACGACAAATGTTTGATGATGACAGCCAAAGAAAGACTGGATGAATTTTTGGAGGACGCTTGGTCTCAGATCTCGGAAGAAAAGGTGTTGAAAAAATGGTATAAAGACTTGCAGGATTCTTCTTCACCTCCACTCACTCCTCTGGAGATCAAACGCATCGAAGCTCTCATTCAATAGAGTACAGAAACTATCCGCCGTGAGAATTCGTGGAATTACTTGACAGATCAATTCAAGTTTACAGTCAAGTGTAACTTGATGACTTATTATTACCTGTGAAAAAAATGGATACCTGGGAACTTCATTACCTGTTGACTCGCAGTTCCTACACTTCTTCTTGGAATCCTGTGGTGTGTGCTAAAGATGAACTACCTCATCGCAAACCTAAAGACGTTCATGCCTATGTCATCAATACCGACGACAGTCATCGACCAGGAACCCATTGGGTAGCTGTGTACTTTCCCAACGATCACAGTGGTGGTGTGGAATAATTTGATTCTTATGGATTACCTCCTTCTGAAGACGACATCATTGACTTTATGAGAAGAAATGCCATCTCTACTCGATTCAATAATGCCCGATTACAAGGATCGGATTCAATGGTGTGTGGACAATATTGTGTACATTTTCTTCATCAACGCAGTCTCGGATATTCCTTAGAACATGTAGTGACTTGTTTTGATAGGGAATATGCTCGAAACGATGCTAAAGTAGAACGATGGTTTTATGAACGTTATGGTTATCTCTTGTCTTTAGCTCAGAAACGTAGTGTGCATCAGAATGATGTAGATATAGAAAAGTGGAAGTTTAGTTTACCTTCCCAACGTTGTCAACCCTGTAAATACGTTCCTGTTTAATATCTTGTTGATTGTTAGTTTGAAATTTTTATGTTAGAGAAGCTTCTTCTTGTTCATTAAAAAATGTTGATTTTTTGAAAAAATGGTGTTGTGTGGTTTATTGAATTTGAAAAAATGAACAATGTATATGCTCTATCTCTCTTTCTATCGATCTTAAGTCACCACCTCTATCCATTTTCTCACTCTCGATCTGAACCCCATGTTTTCCATCGCGTCCGCGCTTCTAGCAGATAAAGCGGTGCGTTGGCTAGTGTAGTCACCAGTCGACAGCGAACATAGAAGCGATAAGATATACAAATAGTGCTAGCGATGGAGGTAATAATTCCCGCACATGCCCTGAATGCTCTGAGAGGCTTAGGCCTCTCAGTTGCAACTGGATGGAGCATCCGGGCTCAGGAAAAGAGGACTACTCTTCTCCTTATCTGGGAAGAAGAAAGAAGAAACCAAACTGAAGGAAATATATGGGAAAGGAATAGACCCATACCAAATAGAAGACCGGGACAGGGAGGAAGAAGATTTTTCCAGTGGGACCGTTATAGGCAGACGTCGCCCACACAACAGAGGCAGGAAATTTCAACTGCACCTCCCAGGGGATCAGGGCAAATCAAAGAAACCCAAACCCCACCTCAACCTACTACTAGAACAACTACAACATCAACATCCGACTTTCCAACTACTAGAACAACTACAACTTCAGCATCTGACTTTCCGACTACTAGGTCAACTACAACATCAACATCTGACTTTCCAACTGAAGTCAGGAAAGAACCCCCCAAGCCAGCAAAGTCAAGCAGTCCGCAGCAGGGGGTCCGGCAGGGAAGTGAGGAAAGTAGTAGGGGAAAATCAAAAGAGGCCCCAAAGGAAGTTATCCAAGAGGCAACAAAGGGGAAAATATCAGAACCTTGCAATGCTTCAACTCCAAAACCGGTACCCCAGACTCGGGAGAAAATCAAAGAGCCGGAACGGATAATAGCTGAAGCGAGCAAACCGCAACCTCCCCTCCAGGGGAAAAAGAGTCAAAAACAACAACAACAACAACAACAACAACAGAAGCAACAGCAACAACAACAGGATAAGAGACAACAATATCTGCAACAAGAACAAGAACTACAATACACTAGAAAAAGAGCCAGGAGGGAAAAAGACCTAATCCATGAGGCAGACCACTGGCTCATAAACCAATATGATCCACTCAACATTGCCAACATTGTGGAAGACTCTACAGGCCATACAGCACGAAATTTCCATTTTGATTTCACCACGATCATTGACGTAGCCAAGCAGCAAAAACTAGGGAGGAAAATTTCGGAAAAACAGTTACCCAAAATCAAAGAATCCAAAGATAACATCAAGAAAATGGGGCAAAAATTTGCTGAATGCCCCATTCCACTTGCAATTTTGCTGATGAACTGCACAATGGAAATGTTTAAAATTCAAGCACCCCCAATCAAATTATGGGCACCATTTTTGCAGCTTGTGGTGGCAGATTTGTTTGACCCTCCAGAAAAATGAAAAAACAGAGTCAGACAATTTTTCGAACCACCGGAAGAATACAGGACATACCTACGACCTCCGGAGGATAACGAATAGTCCTGTTATGGACGGGGCGAATTGCCTATCGGTTTTCATTTTGGCTTGAAAACCTTTTCGAATACAACTATATCTTATCACAAATATGAACAATTATCCACCGAATCCAATGATAACTTGATAATATCTGATTAAGATCACAAAATTATGAGGGTTACTTAAACGCAAATTCATTTATTTATTACATATTTTCGGAAATAAATGTACGCTATGTACACGAAATTTCAAAATTGATAGGGAATTAGGAAAATTTATACAACTGACTAAATGTGACCGTAATTACAATATGTGGCTAACACACAATTGGTATTAGGGACAGCCCGACTTAGTATAACTGGGCAGAATTTGATCATGTATGTAAGTTACTGGCGTTTCAGCTTCCGTCATTCTTCGCGCCTTCGCTTGCTTAGTCCGTGCCGCCTTTTCCACCCCTGACTGCGTACTTCAAGCAATTCTATCAACAACGTTCGCTACAACGCGCACACATATACCTGTAAACATTGTGGTTCTAGTCCTATGTACAGGTATATCAACACACCTTACGATTTCGTGCGTTCAAGGATCCCTTTCGTGGGGCAACCATGCATTGACTGTAGGGTGTGTTAAATGTACTACCTCTCCAATAGCGCGCATTCAATTTAACCCCCTTAATTGTGGGGAATCATGCTGCGCTGGAGGGGTGTACATCTGTAAGTGTCAGGTGTGTTACGAACTGTTTACACACCTGACCAACTAGAAATGTGTTTAATCACATATTTAATCCCCCTAACGGGGGTAACTCGTCGTACATGCCCGAATGGGCGAACACGACGTAAATGCAAGAATCATCATCATCATCTAGTGTAGTCACTCTCGTTGACTCGTCAAGATCTCAACAACACTTCAAGAAGATGGCAGGCAAAATTAGCAAACTGAACGAAACTATGGTGAATATGCAGAGGGTGAAGCATCATGTGATGGAGACCAACCCTGAGAGAAAGACAATGATCTTCCTACGAATGGCTCATGATCTGGTGGAAGAAGTCCTAAGGGAAAAAAATCATCAGTGACAGAACGGAATGGGAGGAGAGACAAAGACTGCAGCAGCAGCAACAGCAAAGACAACAGCAACAACAACAACTCTTGCAGTCCATGAAACTACCCGACGAAGTCAGCTGTAAGATAGACTGCGATGAGTTTGCCTTCTCTTTTACCAGAAAGAGACCTTGTCTTAAAGCCGTGAGACCCGTGGCTAAACGTGGCCGCCCTGCTGCTGCGGCCGCTACTGCTGCCGCAACTAGAAGTTAAACAACATAACTTCTTAACCCCAACGGCCCTTTTCAGGGCCACCCATTAATCAAGAAAAGATTAATTTTCATATCATTGCCATATATATATATATATATATATATATATATATATATATATATATGTGTGTGTGTGTGTGTGTGTGTGTGTGTGTGTTTGTATGTGTTTGTGTTTTACCCACCAAACAAGAATCCCTTTCCCCCAAAAAATAATGTTTGTATAGATAGTGTGGTGTGTGTTTGATAAAAAAAATAAAAAATAAAAATAAAAAAAGGATTGTGTGTTTGTGTTTGATAAAAATAAAATAAAAAATAAAAAAGGGTGGTGTGTTTGTATGTTTGATAAAAAAAAATTTAAAAAGTAGTTTTTTTTAGGTCCGCGCACTGGGTCTGTGTTTTTTGGGTAAGGGGTCATGGAGTGTAGAATCCGCGAAGCCTAGAATGACGTCATAGGGATGACGTCAGACGCGGGTAGTGTGAGTAATGTTTTTTTTTTGTTTGGAAAGGGATGTTTTCCTTCACGTCCGCGCTTCTAGTATGTTAAAACAACACCTTCCCCGATAGAGCTAACCCGTTCACTTGTCAGAATGAACAAGACTGAAATTGTAAGCCAAATTAGAGTTCATTTAGAGGTGGCCTGGCACCTCCTCCATGAAGTGGAGAAGAATGAGGAGGAGGAGAAGAAGAAGAAAGTAGCCATCAGACCCCACCTGATGATGGAGGAAAAAGAAAATTGGGATCCTGAAGCGGATCATCCTCCGTTTATCCTAAACAACAGCTCCAAGGGCTGCACGAGTGCAGCCACATGGAGAGGAAGCTGTCCTGCTTGTCGGGCAAAGCCAGGGAGGTGCCCGCACCTCTAGATGAACTCAAACAAAAACCCAACGGCCCTTTTCAGGGCCACCCATTAATCAAGAAAAGATTAATTTTCATAGAATTGCCATAGGTGTTTGTATGTTTGTGTGTTTGTATAGAGTGTGTTTGTTTTTTCCCCACTCCAAAACAAAATTAGTCACATTCCCTGGTATGTGTTTGTAGAGTGTGTTTTGTATAGAGTGTGTATGATAAAAAATTAAAGAAAAAAATAAAAGAAAGGATGGTGTGTTTGTATGTTTGATAAAAAAAATAAAAATTTAAAAAAGGAATGTGTGTGTGTATGTATAAAAAGTTTATCAAAAATACTTTCTTTTAGGTCCGCGCACTGGGTCTGTGTTTTTTTATTTTGTGTTTCTTAAAAAAATTATGTTTTGGAAAAAGGAATGTTTTCCTTCACGTCCGCGCTTCTAGCATATAAAGCGGCGCCTTCCGCAGTCGCGCCATCATTCCTTTCAGGCAGCAGCAGGTGGAGAGTGTAGACGTGTGGCAGACGTGCTAACCGGTAGAGGGAGACGCAGTGGACGAGGAGGGAAGGAGGCAGTCTTGGCAGCCTTGCAGCAGCTATGGACACCCAACTACAACCACAACGACTCGCTCTTGGTATGGAAGTATGGGGCCAAGCTGCTGTGCTGACCAATGGAGTTTGGTATGCCGAACTATCCCCCCGCCAACAGCCGACCACATGGAGCAGCAACAAAGCGAGCTACCAAGGGGGCGCTGCGTTAAGGAGAGAGCCTGCATGGCAGACAGACAGAGCTTCTCTACCGGGGACCACCTGCTGAATAATAGTCCTTCTAAGGGCTAAACAGTCCTTCTAAGGGCTATTTCATTGCCTGAATCAATGGGGTTTTCAATTTGGCTTTTTCGAAAACCCCTTTCGATTATACTCTTTTAAAACTCAAATTTGATCAATTTTGAACCACCGTCTAAAACATATTCTCTAACTAATTATCTGTGCGTGATACAAAAATGATATGAGTAACTTGTACTCGTTTATTGATATTATTTTTGGACAAATATGTACACTATGTACGCAAAATTCAAAAAAAAAATTATTAGGAATTAATTAAACAAAATCTCGAAACTCGATGTATTGTCATAATTGAACAAGTGGCTTACACTTTATTGGTATTAGGGAAAGCCCAACTTAGTATAACTGGGCAGAATTTGGTCATGTATGTACGTTCTTGGCGTTTCGGCTTCCGCCACGCTTCGCGCCTTCGCTTGCTTAGTCCGTGCCGCCTTTTCCACTCCAGACTGACTACTTCAAACAATTCAATAACAACGTGCGCTACAACGCGCACACATATACCTGTAAACATTGTGGTTCTAGTCCTATGTACAGGTATATCAACACACCTTACGATTTCGTGCGCTCAATGATCCCTCTCGGGGGTAACCATGCATTGACTGTAGGGTGTGTTAAATGTACTACCTCTCCAATAGCGCGCATTCATTTTAACCGCTTCGTGCGGAATCATGCTGCGCTGGAGGGGTGTACATCTGAGTCAACTAGAAATGTGTTCAATCACATATTAATCCCCCTAACGGGGGTATATAGTCGTGCATGCCCGAAGGGCGCATACGACTTAAATCTAAGCACAACAACAACAACAGTCGCGCCATTCACACTTCAGCTGAAGAATGAATAGCATTGAAATATCGCAGGAAGCCTGGGATGTAATGGTGGGTGTGGAGTCCTTGATGGAAAGGATGGAGTGTTGGTGGAGATATCCTGCCACCAAGCCATACGTCACCAGCCAACTAGCGGCTCTCACTTCAGCGAGGAGGTTGGTGAAGGATGTTTTGGTGGAGGAAACCCAAAAGACTTCTTCGGCTCCTTGTCGTTTGGGTTTTATCAAGTCGGCCCTCGACTTACTGGATGGGGTGGAATACTTCCTAAACAAAGTTCAGGAAGATTGTTGGATCTATCCACCCGCCAGTAGCGTCAGGCGTGAAGAGATAAATCTTCACACGACAAAATTGTTATTAAGACAAGTTTTGGAGCAAGAAGTAGCCCACATTAAGATCTTGTGGGCTCTCGAAAGAAGTCAGAAGGAACAGGCCAGGAAAGAAAAGGAATTTCAACGCCTGAATTTAAACTGGATGAAAATCCAGGATAAGTTCAGACGTATGGAACATCCCGACTGGCTGCCTAATCCACCATCACTCCAGAAGAAGAAAAAATCTCACACCACCTTCCTAGGCTTCTTTACTCAATGTTGGAGGAAAAAGAAATGCTCCTCCAATGGTCCTTTTCAGGGCCACCCATTTTTCAAGAAAAGATTAATTTTCCAATGATTGCCATGTTCCATTTTGTTTTTCCGTTGGTACCCCAAGTGCCCCCAATGCTAAATTCCCATTGTACCCCAAGTGCCCCCCGCTATGTTAAATTCCCATTGTGCCCCAAGTGCCCCCCGCTATGTTAAAATCCCAGTGTGCCCCAAGTCCCCTCCCTGCTATGTTAAATTCCCATTGTACCCCAAGTGCCCCCCGCTATGTTAAAATCCCATTGTCCCCCAAGTGCCCCCCACGTCCTCAATACCCCCCCCCCCTACTACTAATGACCTACATGATCTAAAAGGCCGTCTACCTATTTTATTTCTACTTGGTTTCAAATAGGGAATTTAAAGTACGAGTAGATTCTACCCTCTCTGATATGCACAAAATGAGATTAATGTGCCTCAGGGCAGCATTTGATCTATTACACTTTTTAATATTAAAATGAATAATCTGTTCTCATAGTACATTGATGATTTTCGTATATGTTACCAATCCAAACATATACATACAATTTAATGACGGTGTTTAAATAAGATCCATGGTTGGGCGTCTGAAAATGGTTTACAATTCTCAGAATCTAAAACAGATTTAGCGATTTTTGTCAACTACGTAAACAACATGATGATCCTAAACTCACCCTGGAGGGAACACCGATTCCAGTGGAAGACAAAACAAAATTGATAGGTGTTCTTTTCAACAGAAAACACACATTCATACCACACATTAAAGAATTAAAGGCTAAGTGCTTAAAACCCCTTGACCTACTTGCAGTTGTAGCGCATACCTACTGCAATACAGATCGAATATTTAATCTTTAAATAATTCTCATCAGATTCAAACTTGACTATGCCTGTATTGTTTATTGCCCAGCCAGAAAGTCCTACTTAAGCATACTTGATTCAATTCACCATCCAAAATAAGGTTATGTTTGGGCCGTAAAAACGTCACCAATTGAAAATCTTTACGCGGAAACCAATGTGTCTCCCTTATCAAATCGCTGAGGAAAATTGTATCTGGAACATTCCATCTAGGCCGATAAATAAGTCCCGAAACCTGTGTTCATACTTATTGATGGTTTGGGGGCTGATCGTGCCTATTTTTTAAAATATGACATTGCGTGCAGACACTTTTGTCTGAACACATCAATGTACATTTTAGACACTTACCGGTATTTTCGGCAATATGTACAGAATATTTCCGGAATAAATCATATGTTTGATAAGTTGCAATTGCACGTGGAATAACACAACCCTACCTAATACTGACATTTCGAATTTAGTGGCTATGTTGGGCGACAACTTGGAATAAGCTTTTTCTTCAGAAATTGCGCTCAACAACTTGGAATTGCGGTCTTTCTCGAGAAATGGCATGTTGAAGTTTTCGGCGTATTTTGAAGTCAAACTTAATCAGAAAACATCTTGAGATTTTTCATCGGTGTACAGGAATAATGTATGCCATGCGTGATATAAATGTATAAAATGAGACGCATGAAAATATTTATATTTTTTCCTATTTTGGGGGCGAGTCTAAGGTGAGTGCTTGTCTTTTTTAAAGGCGAAACCTGGCCTGTTGCACAATGTCAACATCCTCAGCGTGCTTTAAACTGCTGCATGATGTCTGGATGATAATTTGGAAATGTAGGCCTAAAAGGAATATTTTCAAGAAATAGTGTGTGTGTGTGTGTGTGTGTGTGTGTGTGTGTGTGTGTGTGTGTGTGTGTGTGCGAGTTTCTTTGTTTCTTTTCTTATTTTTTTTCTGAAGCTGGATTAGTTAATTTTAATCATCTGGGTCTAAACAATGATAACATGAAAGTAAGAAAGGCGTATTTGGACAGTTATTATTGACACATGCAGCTAAATCTCACAGTTATGAAGCCCATTCCGAGTTATTGCATGATTCATGAATGTCATTTTTGTCAATTTCGGCATGAACAATAATACTACTAATAATAATAATATTTTGAAGGAATTAAAGGTCTAAAGTGATTGTTGCTATGGCCCTATGAAGCCGTATTTCAAAACATAACCGTCAATGAAATAATTAATAATGCTAAACAGTCACCGCATTTTGAAGTTAGAAATCAAAATATTATTGCTGACATCATTATACATAAACAAGAAATTATAAACTTGTCCTGACCTAAACAAAGCCCCTGGACCCAATGAAATTAGTCATAAACCGTTAAAAAACATTGTTCAAGAAATTTCTGTGCCTTTGCCAGTATCAGTAAATCAGTTGAAGCCATTATGTTCCCCGCACAGTGAAAGATAGCTCATGTTGTGCCGATTTATAAAATGGAGACAAAAAGCTATCGTGTAATTATAGACTAATTTCTCTAATGAGCTGTATGTTCAAGGGTTTTAAAAGAACTATATTCATATATGTATATCATTTTTGGCATGAAAAAGATCTGATGTATAAATATCAATCTGGATTTCTTCCAGGCAGTTCAACAACTCATCTTTATACAGGGACATATGGCTACGATAGGAGGCTCTGATTTCACTGAATTTACTCTGGAAAAGGAGAGGATTTGTTGGGGACGTTTTGAATTAGCATAAGTCAAATATTATTTTGGGAGATTTTGATAACCACGGTGGTGATTTGGGAATACAGAATTTTGCAATATTTCGAACACTGAATTTGACTGTCTGTGAGAACCAATTTATAGGCCAAAAGGTCTAATGAAGTTTGGCTTTTGAACGTACACGTTTTGGTATTTAGGCCTAAACACTACATTATATGCGGGGTTAGATGGATTAGAAGATAGTTTGGAAGTATACTGAAGAGCCAATTTCGTTTGTTTGAGATAAAGTTGTGGTTCATTTCATTCAACATAGAGGCTTTCTAAAGGAAAGTTCTAAATGCCCTCAGACCGAGCCTAAGTCCCTGATTGTGTATCGGATCAGGCAACTTCAGGAAAGATTTACAAGCGGATCCGTACGCAATCGAGCCATAGTCAAGTTTCAGTCTTTCTAATGGCATGTATAAACTGAGTAGGACCTTCCATTCCCCTCCCCAATCTGTGCTTGCTACGACTCGTATTAAATCCTGGGATTTTTTACATTTGTCTCGGAGGTATCTAATATGTTGAAGACAAGTTAGTTTACGGTCGACAATAGGCCCTAATAATTCGCTCATCTCCACAAGCGGAATAAGACAACCGTCAAGATAGAACTTTGGGTCATCATGCATACGATGTAGACGAAAAAAGTGCATAGTTTTTAACTTCGAAAATTTGAACCTGTTTTCTACTACCCATTTCTGAAAATGTTGATGCTTATCTTAAGTTCGCGATCAATAGTAAGCATATTTTTTTATCTAAAGCAGGTCAAAAAGGTGTCAACATATAATCAGCATTCAGTTCCAGGATTAGGGCATTTCACTGTGCTGTTAATTCTGATGTTGAATAAGGTGACTGACAATATGCTGCCCTGGAGTTATGGTGTCAGGGTAATCGATCTTGCCTTGAACTTTACCAAAAACAGAAATATTGAAATTCAATTAAGTTTTCGGATTCTCTCTCAGTACTTCAGTCATCTCAGAATAGGAAGTCTGAAAACCCCCTTTTGAGAACAATTCTTATCAAACCCACCGAACTAACTACCTCTTACCTTATCATTTCATGTTGGCTCTCAGTCATGTCGGTATCAAAGGTAATGAAAAAGCAGACCGCACTGCTAAAACGGTTTCATCCCTCCAAACCTCCGATTTTAAAATACCCTATCATTATAGGATAAAGCGGTTATTCCACGTGTCAGAATTGGACACACTCGCGCAACTCACTCTTTAATCTTCAAGGAAACAGACTAATGTATGTCCTGCAATGAACTCTTTACCGTAAAACACTTTTTGATTGTCTCTATCGACCTCCAACCTACACGCGATAGGTACTTTAGTGCCAAAAGTATGAAAGGGCTTTTGACACAATAAGTGTATCTCTTATTTTAGACATCCTGAAGGAAGCTAATATTTACAATAAAATAAAGATTGTTTACGTAATCTGACTCCCCGAGTGATATTAATCAGTTCATCACATTTCCTGATTTGAAATACTTTTTATTATATTTGTACCTTGCAGAATATTTCTATTGTTTACATTCATTAGCAGTTGATTGGGATTCTTTACATGGATTTGATCTATGTATCTTTATGCTCACTTCCAAATAATAGTTTCATTATTACCATTGCTTCGATGCTGTGTAGCCTTACTGTGATGATGTGCCGTAAAACCAAACTCATCATCATGAACTTACTCCTTGGAACTTGATCCTGGCAGCACAGATTTGGGGGATGTGTGGGACAAGACGAGAGAGCGAGGCGATATTTTTTATACAAACACTCGATCTTTAACAAGTCTCAATAAATATATTTGTATGCAACAAAATGGCTATAAAAAAGGTACAAAGCTCTAAATAAAACCTGAGAGTAAAGATAACATTTTCCTACATATGTGAGATTATATGGCATAGTATACATACATATATACAAACATACTGACACACATACATACATACACATATAAATACATGCATTTATATGTTTTCTCTATCTAGTATTAGTAGGAACTTTATAACAAAATATTTCACTTAGCATCAACATGAATCAACGAGTCATCAACATCCGATATTCCACTGTGAGTTGTATCCTTCGGAATAGTAGTTAAAGGGATGGTTTCATTTTAAATATGCTTATCTTTTACAGGTGCAGGGATAAAGAAAAAATGTATAATATTCCATGCGGATTATAACTGTTAGCTTTATACGCAGTGATTTGCGGTGTAAATAGTAGGAAACATTAGCATCATATATAAATAACTCGTATACAGTATGAAGGCGGATGATTGCACTGAACGACACACTATGTATCGCGGCGACTGACTTTGTTGTAATAAATATGCGTCACGGAGACGTACTTGTGGGCAGGTTAATGAGGCATCCGGAAAAGAGCGATGTCCGGAAAACATTTATTACAATATAGCAATGACAAATTCCCGCCATGGATTGATGTATATATTACCACTTTACGGCACCTCAGCACAATAGTAGCTATATGGTGCCAACTAAAGGCAAATGTCCCAAAAAGGTAAAAATGAGTTGCACAACAACTCTAGGAAGATAAAGCCTTCCAAATAAATGTAAACGTGAAGTACATAACAAAATATAAAACGTAAAAAATGTTACAATTCTGTAAGATGTCTATAAAATAAAGATAAAGGCAACACATGTAAAATTCTTAAAATAAATGGTTATATAAACCACACTGCCTCAAAAAATCCAAGATTTTCTCCGGCGGTACATCATTATATAGTTTCTTCATCGAGGTTCACCCATCATGAGTTATGCACGAGTCAAGTATGTGCATCCGATACGCGATCGGCATAATACCATCTTATTTGTTCTGTACAACGGATTCAACTCTACAATTGTGAATTTGACGTTCTTAAGTTTGTGGATTTTTTATTCCGTATATTTTGCCAAGTATTACAAACATTCGGATTTATATAATATTTGAAGTATGTTCATGGAATCTCCCATTTGTAAATGAGTGACTTGCATGACAGCTTTAGCTCCTTTATCTGCCCTTTCATTACCCTTTATACCAATATGACAAGATTGCCAACGGTACAGAATACGTTTCCAGATTATATGAGCACATCATGTTTCTCTAATAGTTGCATATTTACGTCTCGTCAGATCACGTTTTGCAAGACTTTCAATGTGCACATGGAATCCGAGATGATGATGAAATTTGTTTGTTAGAGGTTTCTATGTAGTTCAAAGATTCGAGTAAGGCTGTAATGTTTGCAGTAAAAATTGAGTTTTTATCCGGTAACCGACTCAAGATGGTGCCATGGGGTGTTGCAATGGCAGCTCCAACTTTGTCTCCATTTTCGAATCGTCTGTATATAGGGACGTGTGGCCACGATAGGAGGAGGTACATACACTATAGTACTGACCGAGGCTTTAACGTTTTAACCCTGATTAGTCATTAGCCATACTTCAGGATAGACGCCGTAGTAACCATGGCGTTATTCTGCAGTGTCTGATGTGTCAAGTGAAGCTGTTTTTCAATTAAATAGTTTCCAAAATGGCATACGCTCGACACATTATGTTTAACTGAATGGGCCGAGTAAGATTCGAAACGGTTATTCTGACCATTCCGGTTATGCCACAAGATTCAAGTCGGTAGAGAAGTGATTCACAGTTTTAATAGCTGTTAGAAAGTTGGGATTGAATGTGGATATAATTTGATTTTATTCGACGTAGTACACGTCTGAGCAGTGTTAGAGTGTCTTGATAAACTTCTGAGACTACATAGCACATGATTTACATTTTTTTTTCTTTAGCTTTGTTTTTTGCCGTAGTGAAAAGCGGTAGGTTTTCCGAGTTGGTTGCACGAACCGGACTGCTTATAAACTCTTTTTTCTGTTCTTCGTGTAGCTCCATAACCTGAATTCATCGTCGTCATTTATTATATAGTTTAACATCTTTCCTTCTGTATGATTTTTGTAGTAGTTCCAAAATGATGTATGCATGTATGTATGTAGCGTTTTACGGCACCTCAACACAAGTGTATATATCGTGTCATCTAAAGGTTAGGTTCGAATAGTATAAAATTTAATTGCTTAAAAAAGTAGGAAGATAAACCCTTCCAAATAAATGTAAACATAAACACAAGATAAAAATGTAAAAGCCAAAAATGTCAAACTTCTGTGAAACGTATATGGCATAATACAGGGGTCGGTAACCGTTTATACTTAAAGAGCCAAACTATGTCACAATTAGGAACAAGAGATCAACAAAGATCCAGAATAAGAAAGCCCATTTGTAACTAACAGTATACAATTTAACAGTATTGATATTAAACATGTTGATTAATAATATGAGAAGAAACCGACAAAAAGAACGAATTGAAGTGAATAATTAAGCATTTTTTTAACGTGAATTTTAATTTAATTGACAAAAAAATTTTTTATTTTAGGGATGACAATAGAGCAATAGTTTGTTCCGTACCGAGTCACGTTTGGCTCGCGAGCTATAGGTTGCCGACCCTGGCATAGTAGATAATGGTAAGACATGTACAATTCTTAAATATATGGTCAACAGTTTTTATATAATACCCATTCCATAAAATAATCCAAGATATTCTCGAGTGGTACATCATCATATAGTTTCTTCATACAGTTTACGGTCGAGGTTCACCCTTCAGGATGTATGCCCGAGTAACGTATGTGTTCGATGCGCTATCGACACAATACCACCTCTCTGCGATTTCTTCTTTACTAGGGATGCCACTCGCCAGTGATGGTTCGCTAAGTATAACGAATAAACTGATTTATATAATATTCGAAATCAGTATATGGAATCTTCCATTCGGAAACGGGTGACTATAGGGCAGCTTTGGCTGCTTTATAGGTCCTTTCATTACCATTTATACCAAACCAACTAGACAGTCAACAGTGCAGAATACTTTTCCCAGATTGTATGAGCAAATCATGCTTCTGTAATATGCGAGATATTAACGGGTTGTCAGATTTTAGATTTTGCAGGCGTTTCGATATGGAAAGGGAATCTAAATAAATGACGAAATTTGTTTTTGGACAGGTTTTTATGTAGTTAAAAGCTTCTAGTAAGGCTGTAATTTCTGCAGTAAAAAGTTAGGCTTTGTCTGGTAATAGACGGAGACTCTGAGAGAGAAGCAGCAACCAGAATTAGCAAAGCAAATTAACCTTCGTCGCTGAAACACATATGGAAGACAAACAACTCGGAATCAGTGGCATCGGAGGGCTACTCTACGGGTTTGAATGTTGGAAGCTAACATCAATGATAGCACAAAAGTTTGAAATCTTCCAAAACAAGTGTCTGAGGAAGATGTTTAGCATCTTCTGACCAAACGGGATCAAAAATGAAGAAGACCTTTCTCAAAGGATTGAATTAACATCTCGATGACTGGGGCATGTATGCTGAATGTCACTTAATGCATTGCCCAGAGCAGCGCTCCGTTGGACCCCAAGTGGGAGACGACAGACGGGTCGGCCCAAAGAGACACGGAGAAGGACCAATGAGAAGATGAAGGAATGCGGCCGGACATGGAACACCATCGCACGAAAGGCTGCAGACCGTCAGCAGTGGCGCTCTCTCGTCGAAGCTTTATCTGCCACATGAGGCACGACGAGGGATGAGTGAGTGAGAGTTATATGGTAACCGGGTCGAGATGATGCCATGGAGTGTCGCAATGGCAGCTACAACTCTATCTCCATTTTTTTAACAATCTGTGTACAGGATCTTATGGCTACGATAAGAAGCTATGACGTCATTGAATTTACTCTGAAAAAGGAGAGGATTTATTGAGGACTTTTTGAATTGGCAAAGATCAAATGTTATTTTCGTGAGGTGTTGATAGCAAAGGTGTTGATTTTGGAACACAGAATTTTGCAGTATTTCCAACGCTGTTTTTTGCTGTTTCCAAATGAGGACGACATCGTGTTCCAAAAGGTGGAATGAAGTTTGGTTTTGAGGTTATAAGGTTTGGTATTGGGGCCTAAACGCTACATCATATGCGGATTACATGGATTAGACGATAGTTTGCTAGTATACTGATGAGCCAGTTTCGTTCGTTTGAGATAAAGTGATGGTTCGCTTTAAAGCTTCTCTGATGATTTTAATTTAATTATGGTATATATTTGCCTTCACTTAGTATATTTATTCAAGGAACAGCAATGGTCCCAAGACGGATCCTTGGGATACTCCTTACTGAGTATTAATTCGACTTCTAACAATGCTAGATAGTTTCACATGCTGTTTACGCCAGGTAAAATACTTCGACAATAGTAAGACTATATTATGGGAGAGAGAATATATGCCTATAGTTGGACCGATCCATCCGTATTGCAGCTACAAAGTTTTAACTTTTCATCGGAATGGTTTCTCTGATTTCGACTGCTTCTTAAGTTTTATTTAACATGTGCTTTTCATAAACCGATTTTGTACTCTTACTACATGTAAGTAAGGAAGACTATTTTTCTAACAATTCTCGTAATTAACTGGAACATGCATCTCTTTAACATACAGTATCGTCTTCTCAAAATTGTTGCATTTTTTTGACATTGACATCACCGGTTTCTTCTGGTAACTCAAGATATATCTATTCAAGACCATATAAAAAGATTACGGGTGAAATGTTTCAAAATCCTGTATTTGATCTTTTACATTTGGATTTCTAAAAGTATTCTCTTTTATTCAGCAGTTTATTACATTTTGACGATCACTGTTTGGTACATTATGAAATTTCAATAATTTGTTTAGCTGGGGTTTTTTTGGTGGTGTTTTTTTTTTAAGATAACATCAACTTCCAAGACAAACTGGTGTGTCTCTATATAGCATTAGCAAATCATAATATTGTTTGAACAGTTCAGTGGTTGTCATTTATCATTACATTGCTTTCCAACGCCAATTTTTAGCTAACATTCTCACATGATCCCTAAGCTTTTGGCAGGATGAAGATGTACTAAAAATGAGAAATTTGCGTGCTGCGTGAGTACGGTTTTTGTTTTACTTGAACAGCTGATGTTTAAGACTTTAGTAACCTAATTCTTATGTCACTGGGACGGACAGACTAATATTCAGTAGTGGTTATTCTTATAGTTGTTAAAAGTTACTCATTAGGATTATTTATCATGTGAGTAAGAATAACGGTCATATATTTGAGTGCAAACGTTTGCCAGGTGTCGGAAAGGACAATTAAACCCTCTAACAACGCCCTAGGGTTGGAAGTCTTCCCTCGTGTTCCTGCAAACACTTGCACACTGCAAATCGTGTATGGTCCCTATATTACAAAAGCTGCGAGTAACAATGTACAAGGATGGTCTTACAAACAAAATCCTGCCACTTGTTTTGTTTTTTGTTTGTTTTGGTTTTCAACAAATTATTTTTACACTCAGAGGCGTGGAAAATTTGATAATGAGACAAGCTTTCACTAAATTGTAAACATGCACTGTGTTTAGATAACTCTAGATATTTGATTCGGCTTACTACACCTTTTATAGGCAGACCAGGATTTAGGCTGGGCATAAATCGTCTTGTAGACAGACTTAGAGAGTAACAGCACGTGCTTTCTACACACTGCCTTGCAATCCGTCGAGTTAATTACGAGGTTGGCTGTGCGCAGTGGTATGTGCCATGGTGACCTCGAAACCACTTCATTTACATCTTGGTACGATTGCGTGACAAATAATGTACCGATAAACACCCCCAACGTTTTAAATGCTAAATCGCCCGGCACTTTAGGTCCATGCTTGGATTCCCCCAGTTTTTCTTGGCTCTTGTGTATCTTGTTAAAAAATAAATTCAGCACTCTTCACTGGGAGAGCCACAAAGCCTTGTCTAGCCATTATGTTAATTTTCTATCTGTTTTTGCAGTGGAATGCAAGTTTACACCTTCTAATAACGAGTAGATTTTAAATCAAATGAAGTAGCTTTGTCTACTTCAGGTTAAAAAATGAGAATACAAATCTGCAATTGTGGGTTGTCTGTATAAGCAGATAAAAATGTACTATGTGTTTCTTACTACTTTTCGAAAGTCAGATATTTAATTTCATCTGACTCAAGACCTTGTCTTTTCCTACATGAAATTTGATATAATAAAACATGACAAGTTATCTCCATTCTTGCTTTCGGTTTGGTTTGGCTTCACGACACAACAGCACATAAAGGATATATTGAACCGAATATCGTAAATTCAGTAATGGCAAATCTATGCAAAAAGAGGTAAATTCAGATTTTTCCAAAAGATCCATTCTCCTTTAGAAATTGAATTTACCTAATGGCATCAATACTGTCAGAGAGTTGTTTCTGTGTATTTATTCGAAAGAATTTCCACCATATTGTTTGCAAATGATGTATGTATATATGTAATTGTGTTTTAAGACACCTTAGCACAAACGTGACTATGTAACTAGAGGTAATGTTCGAAAAATTCAAATAATGTATCACACAAAAACTTAGGAAGATAAAACCTTCTAAATATATGTAAACACCAAGTTCAAAATAAAATATCATACCCACGATGTTACAAAATTCGGTAAAATGTATATAAATTAAGAGAGAAAAGTAACATATCTAAAAACCTTAAAACATGATTTAAATCTCTCGTACAAACCGCATTCCCAAATAATTTACAATATTTTCTGGTGTGGCATGTTCTTTCTTCAAGCAGTTCATATCAAAATACTTCTGCCTCACAGGATGGAAGTCAACACACTAGACAAGAATGTGCTCCACTGTCAATGGACACTGGCAGGGTACACACTCCGGTCGAGGTTCACCCTTACAGTCAGTCAACAAAATATTTTACAGTAAAGGGTTCTTGTCAGGCCCCTCGCCTTTTAGGCTATGAGAATGTGTAACATGTGAATGTGCTATGCGGCATTGAACTAGAATAACTGCTTCTCGACGTACATATCTGTATGCACAACAAGATTCCCCGAGTTTTGGTTTGATGTCATACAATTTGTTGTTAACATTAGTGTTCCATTTTGTCTGCAATTTTAAATGACTATACGTATGAATCATCGGTTTGAAATCTGTGTAAGGTATCTTACAGATCGAAGAATTATTATTTAAGGCCGATTTTGCTCAACATCTGCCTCCTCAATGCCCTTAATGCTGACATGACTGGGAAGCCAACAGAAGACAATTATTTTTGCAGTTGATAAGTCATGTAGTTTCAGTGATAAAATAATCTAAGAAAAACAGTATGAATATATTTCACTTGCTAAATTTGATACAATTCTGAGCCAGGTCAATAGCTTTAATTTCTGCTGAAAATATTGATGCAGTATCTGGAAGTAGTAGTTTGTATGTGTGAAGATCACTGACAGCAGCAATGCCAACCTTCACGAGATCCTTAGTTCTGTCAGTGTATATTGTCTACGTTCAATTATGTGTAAACAGATGTTTCCGGAGTTTTCGTCTAACGCTGATCCTGATTTGAGTGGATCACAGCTTTGTCGAAAACACGAATTAGTGTCTGCATAAGTTACGTACGAACCGGTACTGGAATTTTCCTTGGTTGAAGGGAGATTACCACATCATCATGACTGTTGAAACAATCAAGAGTTATGTCTATCTGATGAAGATGGGACTGTTTTAATTAAACTCGACTGCGCAAGAAGTTTTACCATCGACGTCTCCAACGTTGGTATAATACGTGTCTGAAAGAGTATGCATCTGTGTATTAGGATTCATGGCATGTCAGCACAATACTGGCTAAAGATGCCAATTAACAGTTCAGTTTCTAAAATGTTAATATTATGTGCGTTAGAAGGGACAGTTTAAAAAAAAATGGTTGGAAAACTTTGGGAAAATGTAAACAAAGCCAATAAACATCAGGGATAAGCGTGGTAGTTGCGGAGACAATAACCACGCGCGAAATACTGTCAAATTACATAGTAAGTATTGTTACGATTTAATGGCACGCCAGTACAATAATGTCTATATGTGCGGAATAAAGGTAAAGCTCAAAAATGTAGATATAAAGAACTACACAAAAACTGTTGGGACATACACTATCCCAAATACACGTAAACAAGAAGTACTACTAGATGAAATATTAAAGATAACGATGTAAATATAAAGAAATGCAAACATTAGAGAAATAACTACGACGGAGCATTAGGGCCAAGTGGATCGATTTATCCTGTCGAAAGTTATTATTTGGAAATGTCGAGTTATTATCTGGAAATTTCGAGTAAGTATCCCGAACGTTCGAGTTATTATCTCGAAATTTTGACTTAGTAACTCAAAATGTCTACTTAGTATCTTGAAATTTCGAGTTATTATCTGGAAATTTAGAGTTACTATCTCGAAATTTCGAGTTAATATCTGGAAATTTCGACTTAGTATCTCATAATTTCATCGAACAATTTAATCAAGATATATGAATTTCTTTCGCCAAAGAAGCTGTTGGACCTAATCAAAGCCATAAACCCTTTAGGTAATTCATAAGTACTGATAAACAGTTTCGATGTAAAGAAAACAGTTCATTTTCTTATTTGCTCAATCTTATGGATGTGTAGGCAACCACACATCGACAAACGATGCTGTTATTTCAAACATTCGCCAAAGCACGTGCTTGGAGACGGTTTGGAAGTAACACATGCCGGAGAAATGGATACTGGGTGTGTGAGAATGTTGACATGTTGAGAGATGTCTTTATGAGAAGAAACATTTAAAATTGTATTTTAGATTCCGAGTAGACTAGACAATTTAACCCTTTATCGCACCTCGTAATTAGCTGTCGGAGTTATAATAATGTCCTGTCTAGATGTAGAAAATATGGTAAGAAACGTGAACCGTCTGGGCAAAATAACAACCCCAACCCCCCTCCTCCAGCTTCACCCTCCTGCTAATTCTTTAACGCGATTTATTCCTATTGATGGGTTATATAGATAAAACTATATTGCGGAATAATATGCATGATGTCCCTAATTGCATAAGTCCTTTTGAAATTAAAATGATCTTATCACATTTATAATGCAAGTTTTATTTTTCTTCAAGTTAACCCAAACATAAATCTGTGTAATCTTTTTATTTATTCGATTCTATACTATATATGTGCCATCAAAGTGAATTCCCACTTACAGAGGTGGTGGATGGGTTGGGTGGAAGTGGGGAAAGTAAAAACATATCCCCTAATTTTGATATACTTCAGAGTGCATTTAATGTATTGTATTCAGCTATCAATGACCATACAATCTGAACGATATATGTACGGATATTAGCAATTAAAGTTACCAGGGACTTACGCATATATGTCTAAGTTACAATATATTTACACAAAAACCACGCTAATACCACGGAATGTGGTCCAACGACTCTATGTGGAGTGAAATAGATTTCATCTGTAATGAAAGCTAATGTTTTATTGGTTTATTCGAACCTATAATTAACACTTTCTCAGTGTGCAAAGTCATTAGGGACTACTGTCACAATCAACTGGTTTAATGTTTGACTTGAAGAATTAAACTCTGCGCAAATATTTATTTATTTATTTATTTGTTACGTCTTTGTTTTTATTTAAATAAATACAGGCTGGTGAGAAGTAAACTAGAATAGCCTGTTTTTCTTCTTATGGGTAATTCTAGGTTGGCAAAAGATTTCATTTTTTGTGTGTGGAAAATTTCGAAAATGGGAATTTCAGGCTTTGTAACTGATTATGGACTATACTTTTCTGTTCCGGATTCCCTTGTGTTTCGGGCTTTTAGACATGGACCACTCTTTAGAAACAGATGCACTATGGGACGAAAGGTAATCGGGTGAAAATAGTGATATCTGCTATTCAACTTAATGCGTTCTTGGTCAGTAATGCTTCAGAGCTTGGAGAGAGAGAAAGAACACAACTATAAACACACACACGCACGCAGACACACAACATTGTGTTAGGAACAGATTTAATTCAGATGGCTGAAAAGAATTTGCCCCGTCCCCCCCCCCCTCCTCTTTTTTTTTTAATCCAACTCCCTCGACTCCAAGATGCAGAATTTCCGTTTTTCTCCATAATCAAGCAAACTATTACATAAAATTGGACGCATTCTTTCTTCGAAAAAATAGATCACTTACTTAGACGGTCTGAACCAGTTACTTCCTCGTGATTACGTGCAGTATATTTTCAGCAACTAGGAAATATAACGCATGGAATTTAGAAAAATTATTCGTGCGGGAACTGGTTACGTGCGGCAACTGGCACAGACTTCCTCCTGGAGGCTCTACATGATCACACCTTTTGATTGCTCTGCATGATCACATCACACGGGCTCGTATCGTTGCCTTCAATTCACCTATCAATCATACATGTACTATATAAACCTACAAGGGAGGACACTTTTCGCGCGACTTATTTAAGAATCGACACTGATATATAATAAATTTGGTCCAGATGTTAAGCTCAGGCATTCAACTTTTTATGCCCACACAAAGTTAGACTTGTTACCACACCTTTAAGGAATTCCAGACCATTTTCCCACACTACCAATCTACATGGCCTTGATCGCGATCGCTTAATATGCAAATCAAACGTACTGAATGGAATACTGTCCCCGTATTGGTCGACTATTAGGCGTAGTACGTCATTTTCGGTCGACCAATGAGAGGATTGTATTCCATTCAGCTCTTTGCACTTGATAGGTAAATTGTAAGCAACGATACGAGCCCCTTTGGATTGCTAAAATGATCTTGGTCTAAGTCATTCGGTACAGACTTTGCAAACTGTCACGGAGGATGCCGTGACATCACTTGAAGTAACTGTATTTAAAAAGAGACTAAAATGTGTTATGCCTGAATAGGGTTGATAATACAATTTTTTAATTTGCTTAAGAATTGGGACGTATATTAGCTGCCTTCAGTGATTTAGGACCTGCGGCGCAAGCTTTCTGATGAGGAAAACAGATGTGATCTCAATAATTGTGTTCCACGAAACAAACAAATTACTCATCATCACACAATTTATTTACTCATCATCACACAATTTATTTACTCATCATCACACAATTTATTTGTGCATTTGATAAGAGCAATCTATATATGATCTTCAACCTGTGCAAATTTAATTCATTTTTAAACATTCGGGTGTTATTTTATTGGCAGTTAGTGATCGGGTTTGATTTTCCCATACGTTCTTCGTAAAACCCTTACTTGTGGATACGAATCTAACTAAAAATAGCGCAAAGAAATGCATACCAACCAATAAAGTGTTTTGTGATTTTAGATTGGTTGAATACCAACCTATAAAATGTTTTGTGATTTTGGATTGGTTGAATTATTTGTTATGTACAATTTTCAGTTGTTACATAAATTAAATACTCCAACATTTCACAAGCGATCATCCTTAAAGTATTTTCTTTGCGTGGGTCTTTATTTTAAAACAATGATCGGTTTGATTTCTTGAAAAACTGCATTTAGATGTTTTAGAATGAATTAAATAAAAGTTATATTTTATTGGTCACCATCATTATATTTTTCTGACATACCAAGTGGAAGTGTTACAGTATATCTTCACAACTGTCCATACTATTTCCACGGAATTGTTGTAATTGAACAAAATTAGCTGGTTTATTGAATGGCAAAACTTGAAAACAAAAGCTTCAGAAGTGAAGAAAACTATTTGCTAATTACTAGGTGTAGTTATTCTTGCTATGACAATTCTCCAACTCTGCAATGCACATCCAGGTTGGAAGTTGATGTGCATCAAAACTTTGCAGATAAATACCGTCAGAGTGTTTGAAAGCTATTCATGTTATGTACCAAATGTTCTTGCAAGTTGTCCACTTAAAACATCACAAAGTGTACATTTTGTGCACAAAACAAAGCTATATTACTTTCTGTATTAATACTTTCTCTGGCTTGCTAGAGTTTCATCTCACTGAAGGACTTTATAAATCCTATCATTTGAATGCCACTGAAGCTGTACATCACAATGAATTCAATTTTTATGTTTTGTCGTTGGAAAAAGAACTTTTTGAATATGGCATACGGAACACTTGACACCTGATGGCCTCAACCTACATGTATTCATACTATATATCAAACTCATTCCTTCCTCCGCTTCGTAAAAACACAAACAAACAACAAAATAAAACGCTCATGTAATATTTAAAAACGCACAAGGACATTGCAAAGTTATCGCACACACGTCTTGGTTTATTAGCTGACATGGCGGAAACGTATGATTTACGTCATATCAGGAATGTGTCATACAGAAATAAGATATTTAAATCTTGAACTTAAATGTTAGTCTGCACTTGTCTCGTCAGTTAAACAGGATTATTGCAGGA
This sequence comes from Margaritifera margaritifera, assembly GCA_029931535.1. Classification (NCBI taxonomy): domain Eukaryota; kingdom Metazoa; phylum Mollusca; class Bivalvia; order Unionida; family Margaritiferidae; genus Margaritifera; species Margaritifera margaritifera. The sequence goes on from JAQPZY010001082.1 coordinate 122,189, forward strand.
TGATAATTTTATAACAAGCTAATATACGCCATCCTGTTGAATAAAAAGAGACATAGATAATGTATACGGTAATTACATTTGTAATGACCTGACGAAGGCAAATTAATATTACTAATTTTTTTATCCAGGTTTTGTGTAGGTATGGACAACTTTTTGCTGAGTAGAGGAGTTTCGCACGAGATTGTAAAGCAGATGAGAAATGAGAAAGTTAGTTACTTTTTACTTTTTCTTCTGTTACTGAAGAAAATCGTTAATATTTCTTCTCAGATTTTTCCTGGAGCTTTGATAAGCAGTGAAAAATGTTCCTTACATTCAATAGAAAAGGCAGCATTAAAGCCTACATTGGGAAATGAAATGTTTATTGAGTTAGATTTCGTTTTTGCCTGGGATAAAAAATAAACCAGGTGTGATTCCGCCAGTTCCGGAAAGGTCACTTGCACTAAAATTACAGTCATTTCATTACAATGCAACTCTTTCCAGACATTTTAACATAACATATGTTCAATTTAGTGCCTAACATAAGTAACATATTCTTAGTACATCTAATCTTATAACTAATGCATTGGATTTCATTTTTAAAATGTTTTGTTTACTTTTATTATTTTCTATACCTTTTCTCGAGTTTAACATTTTTGCCTTTTATCCTATATCTTGTAAGGCTATATGTTTATGTTCATCTGTAAGTCTTAGTATTACTAAAGTTTTTTGAAATATTTATACACCCACCATAAGGTGGAACGTATTATGTTAAGATGTTGTCCGTCCCTCTGTCTGTTTGTTACCAATTCATCTCTGCACAGTAACTTTAGTTGTCGACCACCTACAGTTACCAAACCTTGTGGATGGCTTGCACTTGTGGTATGGAAGAAAGTTTTATTTTCGGGTCAAACGGATACAGGTCAAGATCACTTACTGAAACAAGAAAAATGGTTTCTGTAAAATAAGAATATTTCTGCATCACAGACCTGAGCACTTGGCCCAAACATTTTGATGGTTTTACTTAGGGTAAGGAAGAAGCCTATTTATTTGGGGTCAAAAGGTCAAGGTCACTCTGACCGAAAGAAGAAAAATGTTTTATGTGCAAACATTTAAATTACCTGCAACGAGGAGTATTAAACATGGGACGGGTGTATCATGTGCCGTTTGCGGTAGTCTTCTTGGCTTCGTATTTTTGGAACTGTACTTGTAATCGACACAATATAGTCATGATTGTGCACACATTCTTTTAAACTCCATCCTACCTACATACATACATAAACATCATCAAATATGTAGAAATATAGGCAAAATATATAAGGAACGTAATCAACTTAGTGATGCCAAAAGAGAAGCTCTCTACAATCATTCCACTGGTCTTAACAAATAATGGCTAATATTTGTGATATCAGGATTAAGTAACTGAGTTACCAAAATGTCGATCTAGCCCACCGCCCCCCAAACTATCACCACCCACCGGCAATTATCATTTAACATACAACTGACACACACACATAGGTTTTACTCAATACTAAACTCTCTTGTCCAAAATCATTAAATGTCAAAAACCATACATTTCATTATAGTCTGTATAGGAATAGTGTAAATATCATAAGTTGTGCTTTGTTGTGTAGCGGTAAAAACAAACGTAATTGTTACCTACATAAAGGGAAACTAAAAGTATCCTGTGTCAAATGTTGACCCACTTTCTGTAGCAGTATTTTACAAATGTGCTATGATCAGTGATTGATAATATAGCTGTAGTATCGTTAATGCAACAGTTGAACCGATTTGTTTGTTTATCCTCATGTTTTCATGACTGTAGGTTATGATGTGCATCTTCTCCTACATCATAAGAGCTAGTTACATCATTACATCATAATGAATTTGATAGGATGTGGTTATACAATTTTAACCTGAGAAAGATAGCAGGTAAGGTGTGTGTGTGTGTGTGTTTAATATACTAATCTGTTGCACACCAATTCGTTTTTCTCTTTCTCCAGTAGTCTCCCTCAGGACTTGTACTTTTGTATTTCAGACTGATGAAGAAAGTGTTAAATTGATGACAGAGGGATGAACTGAAATCATTTATCCCAAAGTACGGGGACCGATTGGCACTTAGATCGTTTGTAGCCAGCAAAATGAAGCGAAAAGGACTTGAAAAATGAGCCTTCTGGAAAAGCTAAGACGCAAGTTGCAGAGGAAAAACTGTGAGGAACCTGAACCAAGTTCTTCGCATGTAAAGCCCTATTCTTCTTGCTCAGAAACACCTGCAAGGAACGCTATGAGAAATGATCGATCAATTGAAATTGGATCAATGTTATATGACAAACAGAAGTAGATGTATGTCCATGTTAGGACGAAAAAAGGAGGTGGAACTGGAAAGGTTAAAGTTCCTAAAGAATGCAAAAAAGAGAACCTGCTGGAGAAGGCTAAGCATATCTTCTTCCGAAATGAATAGTTTTCATTTGGCACAGAAAGTGACTATGAGTATGACATAATGGATTACAAGCAAATAAGCCTGGAAGATGATGTGACCGTCGTGAAAAAAGTGATCGAAAGCACGAAACTGCAAAAAATCCGATTATATCTGGCAATAAGAAAGATATCTGCAGATAACGACATTAATGTCCTTCAGGAATCAGACCATTCAGTGTCCAAGAAAGATGATATCTCACTACCAGATATTTATTTTCATGATGGAAATGTAAACAACACCAACAGCAATGCCACCGCACCATCACAAAAGCCTCGCAGAAAAAATGTTCATTCTCACAGATAGCCCTGTTGCACATTCGTCCATGGTAATAGATACATCCACCACCCAAGCCAATAATGTTATCAATGAACCGAACTGTGGTACCATTGTATTGGTGGACAATTTTGAAGAACAGAATTGCATTGACCATAATGTCATCACTGAAGAAATCAGTGCCACCATCATCTACGAGAATAGTCTTGGAGAAATACAGTTCATTGATCACAGTGGTAACAACGAAGAAACTTCATCTGCTTCTGCAGAGATAATGCCATGAGAAATTATTTTGACATTGCATAGAGGACACGTATTTATATAATTACAGGAATTTTTCAAGATGGGATTCAATTCTTCATGGGATAATCTGAAGGTGGAGTTACTTCTTCCAATGAGACAAAGAGGTGGCAGCAGACAATGGAGGGGTCCTCCATGACACTCTCACATAATTCTGGAACACATGTTATGAACAGTGTACACTTGGAAATACAGTTAAGGTCCTAATCCTCCGCCATGACTTTACGCCGTTAGACTGGGCCGTAAGAGCAACGATTTTTGCATATGGCTGGAGTGGACAAAGATACCTTGTCAATGGCCTTCGTGGCATACTGCATTTACGGAATGGACACTTTTGGATCAAACCAAGACAAACTGATTTTTGAATACTTAGAATACATTCCAAATGCTGAGAAGGAAGTCTTGCAAAAAGCGACGAGAGGTCAGTTTGATGAGGAGGATGTTGTAGACGTTTTAAGCGGGCATGAGTGTAGAGTAGTACCCTCTCCTGACAGTATCTTCAAAGTTACTGGAGAAATTACACATAAAGAATTGATTCAGCAGCCAAGCTTCAATAAAGAATGTTGGCATGAAAGCTTGCAGGATTGTTATTATCAACTTGAGGATGATTTGCAGAATCTATGCGATAAACTTAACCCTTCTTCAAAGAAAGTACTGAATGTGTTGGATTTTCCAGAAAATATGACACCCGCAGAACAAGATGTAGCAAAATATCTGAAAAGGTATATCAGGGAATTGGATGCCTGCAAACTTTAAAACTTTCTTAGATTCTGTACTGGATCAAACATCATGCTGATGGATGGAACAGGTAATTTGTACCCAATTTTTGTGCGATTTACCACACTGTCAGGATTTGCACGAAGACCAGTTGCGCACACATACGGCAGAATTTTGGAACTTCCGAAGACTATAGTACGAAGACTATATGGAGATCAGAGCTGAACTGAATGAACTGTTCAAGAGTGACATATGGGTTATTGACCTTGTCTAAGTAATTGTCTTCCTTTAATACCATACAACTGTTTTTTGCATCTTCTTTTGTTGTTGGCTGCGTAACATTTTGTACACGTTACTTCGAAGAACAAATTGCACTGTCTTTCCTCAAGTAGAGGTTGTTTTCCTTATGTCCACATTACATTTTAAAGTTGTTTCACCTGCAAATGTGAAATATATCTAGTTTGGAAAAGTATCATTACGCGTGTTCTGTTGTTTTGGGAAGGTTATAGATACCAAAGTTACAAAAGTTGACTTGGTGAAAGTCCCAGGCGAGACGTCCAGTGCCAACACACCTATCTTTGACTGTTTTTACAGTATTTTCATTTGTTTATATCATGTATTAGTACTTTTAATTTTGCATAATTCAGCATGAAGTGTGTTATGAATTTGATATTGGGGCATAATGTGGCATATGTAAATTGGATGCTGAGCAAGTAGGACATGGTGAAAGAAGCCCTTTGAAAATAGCTTTTCTCTTCTGTTTAAAAAGTTTGTCATTCCCTCCCCAACATACTTGCGAGATGATATGGCATTTCCTCCGTTTGTTTCTTCCTATTTTGCCCTTACACTTTACAATGCTTTGGGGATGTATCTCGAAGTTATTAATACAGTATACAAAAAATAGGTGACAATGACCTGAATTTCACAGTTGATTGACGTTTTATTTGCCGTTATTCATTTGTTGCCCCTCTATTATCTACAGCCCGATTATATCTAGACTACGCAAACTAGGTGTGGATGCATAAGTAGGTTTCTCTGACCTAATTTTTGTGCACAAGTAATGCTTGTATTTTTTATATGTAATAGTGCAAAATTTAGTCATCCTAACCAGTTTGTATATTCTCAAATGCACGAATGCGCTTCTGTTGGCGAGGGGAATTGTGTTTATGTTTAAATATCTTCTTTATATTATTTATGCTAAATCGTTATTCTTTCGGGACGAGAAGTTCTGCAATCTTATTATGTTCCTTTCTTCCACTGGATAATAAACAAGATAATGTACTTACGAATGATACTTAAAGTGATTATTTATCCACCACAATTTTCTCTAGCTGTTGAGCGTCATCAGCGGACTAAAAGTTTTCACTGAAAATGTTCCATTTGTCGTTATGAACAAGAATTAAGCAGTAAATTAGGCCATGATACATTCATAATTTTTCATGAATATTATCCCTGAAACAGAATCTGAGAAAGTTTATAGCAGATATCGCCGGGAGTTTTGTATCCTTTTCACCACAAAAACTGCTTAATGTTCTTGCTCATGTAAATATTCTTGAGATCATTTTGTATTCTGTAGTAAAAATAACTGAAAAAGCTACCATGTTTGCATTGACAGCTACTCCAACAACTCCATCTTTTTATACGCGCGCTATAGGGCGGAGTGTATTATGTTATGATGTCCGTCAGTCCGTCTGTCTGTTACCAATTTAGTTTCCGCACAATAACTCGAGTTGTCCAACAGGAAGGCTTGTGTGAGGAAAACCGTCTTGAATTTTAGATTTTTGTTCTTTTTTCAGTTTAAAAATTGGGCTACTGTTACGGAATTATATATATTTTTCTTTTAATAATGGTGTAGTTTATTAGTTTATGATCTTTGTTCTTAGTCTAAACAGCTGTCGTCTTATGAGTATACATACTATTTGCTTGTAGCTTTAGTCATGTGACGTATTTTCCGTGCGAGAGAAAGTAATGAACTATCGACCTAGTTCTTGTACTTTTAGGAGTAAACATTATATTGACAAGGAATTATAGTTTAAGGTCACATTCGAAGAATGAATCAATACAGTGTTTACTGTTTAAAACACTGGTACTCGAGCACTTTAGCAGAATCACACATAACCTAATTCCTGATTGGTTCGGAGAGGGTTGCATTATTTCGAAATACCCTGTTTATTGAAGACGTAGTATGGGTTTTTATTTCGATTCTGCGCATTAATGCTATATATATAGGAAATAATCCTGTGTTTAAATATTCTTCATAGTTACTTGTGAATAGAGAGGTCATTACGAAATTGTTTCAGTTTGTGTGTGGGATATTCTTATTTGGAGATTTTTGTATTATTAATACAGTACATTTAGGATTCAGTACTGTCTTTAATCTGAATTATTATACAGCTCCGTGGAATTATCGGAAACATTTCTAAAACTTGTGAGATTCCAGATTCAAAAGGATTATCTGGATATAACTTAATGGTACCAACATATTAGCACAGTGAAGGCTATTTCATTCGGAATACTACATTGGGAATATTTGGATTAACTTCCGGAACAGTGAACTTTAAAACAATTTAGGACTTTTAAGGATATTCTATACTGTAAGTTATTTTTAATTCTTTCACTCTAATTGTTTGTTGAAATATTTTAATATTTAAGGAAATTAAAGATTTGTATTTTAAATCTTGAAAGCTTGTTTGACTTTTTTCTGTTGTTACATAACCCCTAGTCGTAACACTACATACATGAAATGTTACTTGCTCAACAATGATTGTTACTTGTCTGAGCTAGTTGGGTATAGACCTTTCCAACATGTTAATTAACCTCTCTTGATCTCATTACCTATAGCCAATAGGAGGGCTGTAAGATCAAGACTGTGGCAAGTAGTTACATAACATTATATAATTAGTGTCTCCCCTAGGTCATTTTACAACGACGCCATGCCATGATGTTCTCTTCCTGTGCCAAACCGTTTTCTTTTTTTTCTTTTTTTTTTTTCGTATCAGGCCTTTCATTAAATGGTACCAAGTCTGTTTTATAATAACTTGCCTTTTTTCAGCAAAATGCCCCTTTTCGTTTCTCGCGAACCTAAACAGTCGTTTATGTGCTCGATTTAATTTCCGTATTATTTATGGTCATAAGCGGCAATATACATTTGTCCAAAGCTTAGGCTGTTCATTGTGTAGCAGGTCTTTGCTAATTAACACCACGCGGTGATTGTAAAAGGAGGTGTTTGTTTATTGGAACTGAACTCCTAACAGCAGTGTGAGCTCTCACAAGACAATGTTTTGACATGCAGATGAGTAAATTTGATTAATGGGATTGTCTTTCTAATACGAGTTGTCTTTGCAGCCAATGTTTGGGTATGGTCAATTTTGTTTAATCTAAATGATATGCTGATTATTGTCCGCTTATCCGAGAAGTTCTAATAATTAACGTGGGATAGCAATGCACTGAATCTGATCCAATCAGAATGATTCTGGTTTTCGCAAATAGTTTCTGACAGGTTTCGTTCGTTATCAGTAATTTAATGACATTCATGTAGTTTACTGCTCCAAATTACAGCCGAAAATCGAATATGAAATCTCTACTGCTATTTTAGCATGGTACGTCTGTTAACTTTCGGAGTAAATCTGGTGTTGTCACCACGATTAAAAAGGAAGGATACTCGGAACACATTATGTTGCACATAAACTTGAACTGTCTGCCATGGAAACTAACAAAGCGCCAACATTTATGACAGCTTTTCAAGATACAATCAAAGGAATATTTGTATTCTAGTACTATTCCCCGAGGCCGAACATCCCAAAGCTGCACTCATCAGTGAAGTTGTATTTGACACACTTGTTATCTAAGTTTAGATGGTTGAGAGAGTTCTAAAGGCAATAGAAAATAATCTGAAAATTGTAACAATGCACATAGAGCATGTTACACCTGCCGGCAATAAGGCAGACGATGCCAACCGGGCCATGGGCTACCTTAAAGAGTACAAATCTGTGGTTTTATGGCCGGACTTCATACTGGACTATGTTCTGGTCATAGCTGATTTGTCATGGTCATTTCAAAGGAAGGACCTCACTGAGAAGTGGTAGGTGAAGTTTTCAGGTCTTAAATCCAATCCAGATAAACATGGAAGTTTTGCCAGAGTAATACAACAACACACGCAAAACCTTTGATGATGTTGCCCTAAGAGGATCACGCCCAGAAAAGAACTTCAGTAGCAAGGAAAACCTGGTGATCCGGGAAAAACACAATCGAGTACATAGAGCTCTGATTTAAAGTTCAATCGGATCATCGCTCGGCCATTTCCATCAAGGAATACACCTCAATTTGATGTTTGGTGATTCGCCTTTGGCAGAATGTACCACACATGTTACAACAGAAAAGGTTGACAATGTTCCTTCCTCGGCCATATTGTGCCATATGAACAAAAGTTGTTCCAAAAGACTTCTCAATGACGGCAAATTACATCCGATGTTTCTTTCGCGACTTGACGGAAAAGGCTGAGGATGTTCCAGCTGGGTTAAAGATTTGACTCCGGCCCCTTTGAAGTATCAAAGATCTTGAATTTTCACGCCTGGCCATTAAACAATACAGAGCTGCACAGGTTTGGAAACACTGAGGTGAAGCAGCTCCTGCATGAGCCTATTTCACTGATGCTGACAAAGAGACAAAGCTAAAATAGTAGACGATGCATGGTTGGTCCTGAAACTATAAGTTAAATGTCTAATACTCTTAACGAAGTTATATAGCTGCTTTTAAGATTCCAGATATTTCAATATTTGCTTAAAGTATGGTGTGTATTGTGTAAATTTAATGATGTTTAACTTGCTCAGCCACTTAAACCACAGGAGCTAGATAGTGTTTACATTTGTTTTCAAGATCATACCCTGTATATAATAAAGATAGGTACAGTCACCATTTTGCTTCCCTGCGAACTAGAGTCATACCAGCAAATATTCTCATTATTGTGTTGCTTTCACATTTTTCCTAGTTAAATCCAACAACTATATTATAATTTAGCAGCTCCTTCCATGTACTGAACAAATTCATCGGCTTTTATTGCTAAATCCCAATGTCAAACCGATGGATCGTCTCAGACAAGAGAATATAAGACAGAATGTTACATTTGCACAGGATTCCATTCCCAGGGCTCGAAATTAACCTTTTCAGTACATGCAGCATTTTGATTGCTGTAATATTTTAAACTAGCAAAAATCAGGCTATTTTCAATGTCCACTAACAGATTTCGTACTTGGAAATAAAAATTTGAAAAATATCACTAGAAAGAAACTTCTGGTTAATTGTAGGTGCATTTTTAGACGCATTGGAGGTGGTAAATCCTGTTATTCTCGCCATATTTCGGGGAAGATAACTAGTTTTGATTTTCAGGCTTTTCCAGTTCTTTTTTTATATTTGAAATGTTACGGCTAGGATAAACATGTAAAAATCTCGAAAGTGACCCTTCAAAAAAATAAAAGCATCCTTTGCAATCTAGCCATACCGTCAATGTTGGTTTATGTTGGGACTTTTTTCCGGCATCTGTTAGCACAATTTAGCAGTGTAGAAAGGCAGGTTTGGGCGCATAGAATTTTTCATATAATAAATTATTTTTACAGGTCATTTCTAACATAAAAATAAAAAATTTTATATCTCATTACTCGTATAAAAATCATTTTTGCAACTAATTTCTCATATAAAAAAAACTATTTTTACAGGTAATTTCTAACATAAAATCATTTTGTGCAAGTCATTTCTCATATAAAAAGTGGTCAAATAAAATTTTAAAAAATTCAAATATTTGAAAAATTAAAAATGAACATTTTAAAAAATAACATTTTAAAATTTTGTTTAAAACATTTGACATAAAAATTTAAACAATTAAAATAAAATTTAACAAAAATGTAAGAGAGAAACTGTACTAAAGAGAACACAATATATAACAATAAAACGAGGAAAAATTTAAGATAGAAGTACGTATTAAAGAGAAAATATATAAAAATAAAATGAAAATAAAATGAGGGAAAAAAATGCATTACAGAGAAAACAAATAATAAAATGAGAGGAAAAATGGTCTTAAAGATAGAACAATAGATAATAATAAAATGAGAGAAAACATTTAAGAGATAAAAAGGTCTTAAGTGCAAAACAATATATAATAATAAAATAACGAAGAAATATGAGAAAAAAGACAAGGAGAAAACAATATATCATAAATAAACGAGTGAGTGGAAAAGACAAATTAACCAAAAAATGCAGTGATATCATGACGAAGGATTTAAATTGTTTTAAAAAAATATGAGAGTTAGTTGAATCATTACGCATAGATGGGGAAGTTTATTTAGAAATTTATTATTAAATAAATTAAACAAGTTAGATAAAACAGGTGAATTTAAACAGGATTTCTAGATTGGTTATATCACAAAAGATAAATATGATAAAATAAAACAGGAGATAGTAGATTATAACAAAAGGAAAGTCTGCCAAGAAACAGAAATAAAAGGAACTTTTCCGAGTTTTTAAGAGTATTAAGGAGAAGCCAAAAATAGACAAAGAAACAAAAGAAATGATTGACTTTCTAAAAGTCATCATGATTTAAGGAGTTAAACACAAGAAAGGAATAAAGATGTTGTAATAAACTACAGAAAATGAAATTCCTGTTAATTTGATGTGAAGAAGAAATTATTTTACTAAGCCAACAATTATCAGAGAATATTTTAACAAGAAATGGAACAAAATGGTTTGATAGGATGAACTGACGTAATGGAACACAATTTTTTCATGAGATTATAAAATGTAAGGAAATTGCAAACAATGAGGAAATTTGCTATCTTCATGAAGAAAGAAGAAAAGAACTTCAAAAATAAAAATAGTAATTGATAATTACTTTAAATTAAGTTGGAATCCAATGGTTAAGGATCGCCTTTAAGACAAGATAGTAAAGAATGGTGCCACGAATATATGTGTGAATCAGCAAAGGACAATTATGTAGGTATACATAATGCAAATACTGTTGAGAATGACTTTAAGGCACATTTCAAGTCCTAAAATATATTATAGTCTGTCGTTTTTATTTATTTAATTTTTTATATGAAGAAAATAAAGATAGAGGATGAAAGTATATTACGTGCAGTGAAAAAAGCTTTTCTGAAGGTTAAACAAAATGTACAAATAAAAAAAAACCCAAATACATACACTAGAGCAAAGGTATAGGAGGGTTTTTAACTGATTACAGTGATGTGAAAAGTTCCATCATAGATGGAAAGTTTAGAGCAGTAAAATTACCCGATAGCAATGAAGTTTTATTTTCACCTCTATCAGTTAATTACAGCGAAAAATGTTTTGAAAATAAATAAATGCAGATCTCACAACAATAATTGAAAAAATATATTTAGACAAGGTGGAATAATTATTGTAATTCAACTTGAATGTGTGTCCATGATAAAAGATATGATTTTTTTTCTCGAGAAATAAAAAATAAAGACATTACAAATAGCATGTCCTAAGTCACGAAACATTATAAAAAAGAAAGAAAAATCTAAAATAAAAGCAAAATTAAACATTGTTTCACTGAAGATAATTTTTTAATAATGAGTCTCGTTTCTTCTGATATGAAAAAACACTTAATCTATTAATTTTATTATAAAGATTCTTGTTTCTTATGACATAAGAAAACTTAGTCTATTCTTTTTTCTAAAAAGTCCTGTTTATCATCATATGAAAAAAAATAATCTATTCAGTTTCAAAACGTATTCAAGTGAGTAGCAAAATACTTCAAAATATGCATATATTATAATATAAATGAACAATTACAACTCAAATTACAAATATCTGAAATAAAATTAGGTTTAAGAAAAGATATAATGTCTTTATTTAATGTAGATAAACTTATTTTCCTTGGAGAAGATACGTGAAATACCATCAGAAATATTTTTACGAACTAATTTAACTTATCTTCATTTTAGTTGGAATAAATAAACAACAATATCACATGTAACTGGTAAATTAATTAATTTAATAAAATTATATTTTAATACTAGTAATTTAAAAACGTTATCACCAGAAATTTGTAAATTTAATAATTACAATTAAATAATAATAAATTAAAAACATTGCCACCAGAATGTGGTCAATTAAATAAGTTATAAAAATTACAATTATGTAATAATAATATAAAAATAGTACCATCAGAATTTTGGAAAATTAAATAATTTAAGATATTTATGTTTAGGTAATAAGACATTAAAAACAATATAACCTGATATTAGTCAATGAATTAATTTACAATATCTATCTATTAGTAATAATAAAATAAAACCAAAGAGAATTGGAAAAAATTTTAGGCAAATTAATTAACTCGGAATTTCTTGAAAATCATAAATATGATAGGTATTATTTTTTTGTCAAAACAAAAATAAAGGAAATGAATATATAATAAAATAAAGTATTAGACGTGAATAAAATCCGCAGTGATATAGAAGACACTATCAGTGAATTTCCTTATCTGTCAGATCAAAGTTTATTATTAAAAGTAGAACCGTGTTTAACGGGTAGTTTTGATTATAGCTATAGTTAGAATAAAGGCAATGTTAATTGACAATAAGAACGTTTGCCAATCATGCGGTTCACGTTTTTCTTATTTACCTCTAAATGAGTATATTGATTACTCTGTGTGTATTATCTAAAATGTATTATTTAAATATAAATTTAAAAAACTCAGGAACAATTGCTTTATAAATACTGTTATGAAACAATGAGCTTTACATCATAATATAATGGAAGACAAAAAAACATCAAATTTTCACATGTATTTAACATATTCGGTTTATTAGGTATAAAAGATATGAAAACAAAAGAAAGGAAAGCAGCGGGAACATTCAAATTACACCATTGGTTCTGGGGGAAAAAATAAAAGAAAATTTAATTTCTTCCCGATAACCATTTAATATATATTTTTTATGTGTAATTCCACTGGTTCAAAAAAAATTTTGTTTGTTCAAATTCTCCAAATTCACTGAATATTTCTTTGATAAGCTCGTATCAGAGTTAAAACTGATTTTTACTCGTATTAGTAATGGTCTCAAGAAACGATGAATACATTTTAGTATATTTATTTATTTATTTTAAACTTATGGTTTTAAACAAGAATTTGTTCCAGCTAAGAGTACTGGAACAACACTAACAACAATTAAAGCGAATGAAATTGCATGTATAAATGCTAAGGCTGCACAACCACCAACAATTCTTGATATAAATAAAATCTTTGTGTGCATATTAGCACATGACTTGTATGATTTTCTGTATGCAGAAAATAATCTAAATAAGTAGTCATGCAATTCATCTATGAGTCTAATATTTTGTATTATTTTTCTATTTTATTATGTTACATGAAATTCTACGACAAAATATGGATATGGAAGCAAGCGCATCCGAATCTAGCTCAATGATCACACTAATATTATTGGTTTCATCAGGTAATAAACCACTCAAAAGTACCTATTATAGATCATTCTGATGATGCATGATACTTTAATTTTAAACAAGTCATCTTTGTCTTTCTTACAAGCTAACTGTATCTAGCAGTTCTGGTAAAGTTTAGTATATTAGTAATAGCTTGAGCAGCTCTTACCCCAAAACATTATGGTGTAATGTCCTTTTATAATTGTATGGCGCATTGCTGTGGGGGTTTTTTCTGTATCGTATACATTGCGTATATGGTGCATCAGTATCATTTTATTTTACGTGTTTCACTGGAACAAAATCATGTCTTTTAGAACCTCATGAAAATATTGTAAAACATAGTTCTGGCATATATATAACGTCTTTTAACCCCTGTTTGAAATTTGTTGCTGTTGTTGTTCTTTTTTTTTTTTTTTGCATCATAATTAGATATTTTTTTGATTAATATTGTAGATACAATTTGTACAATGTTTAAAAAACGATATATGCAAAAAATAAGATAAAAATAGTTGTTTTTTTTAAAAAAAAGATAAAATTATGTACAAATTATGGTAAGTCTGTGCCTATTATTATTTAACTATAAATATATATTGTCCTTACTCAAAAGAGTGGAACTTGCAAAACAACAAGCGAAAGATAAAAGAAAAATTATAAGAGATACCAGAGCAGAAATCAGAAAAATGAATATGCAAAAACATGCATCGAGTAGTCTTTATAATCAGATGTCTGAACCTATAACACTATCAGTTATTAAATCATGGGAAGATATCAAGGAAGTAGTTGCAAAATCTGGTGAGGAAATCAAAAGAAAGCATTAGAAATAAAACAACAATATCGCCTGATGCAAAAACAATACCACCTGTTGAAAAGAACGGAAGAATTTAGGTTAAGACGATTTTTTGAGGAACCTGAAGTGCAAACAAGGGGAAAACTAATAGAACAAAAAAGGCTATTATTGTATAGATGAACCTGATGTGCCCATAGATAAAAAATATTGTTCTTTTACAGATGAGCTTAATGTTATTCAGCAACCTCAATATATTATCGTGCAACCAGTACGCAAGAAACTATTTCTACAAATGAAACACCACAAGATTATAAGGACTGGGAAAGTATACATATAGTAGCAAAAATCCGGAATTTTAAAGAAAATTAATTAGATTAGGCCCAATAATAAAATATGAGAAGGACGATTAAGTCGTTAAAGAGGTTCAAGAAACAAAACAAAACAAAATAAAGATTCATTCACAAAAATGACTAGTTTGTAGAACATGATAGGGGTGTCCCTAAAGAAACCACCATGAAGGAAGGGGAAAATTACGCGAGGGTAAACCCTAGCGGGCCGGTTGGCCGACATAAATCTGAGCAAACTGCAAGTGGAATCAGAACCAAAAAAAAAAAATTCAAAACAAAAAGGTTCCGTTGTAAAATATTACAGTTCATCAAATGAATTAGTTTCAAGGTTAGAGTTAATTTGTGATTCTATTTCAGCTGGTAATAGCAGCAAACAATTAAAAAATTAAGGAATCAATATTATTGATAAAAAGTTGTACAACAAATATTTTATGTACAAAAACTTATATAATGGAACACAAAACAACCATCTTCAGAAGCTGCAAGAAAGCAAAATAATAAATATACACCAAGCGATTTTGTTGTCGAATTTTCGTCCTTTTAGATATCGATAAAATAAACGTTATGTTTTTGGCTTCGATTCTATAAATTCTATGATATACTCTTGGTACAATACGAGTAAAGAAAAAAAAAACAATTTTATAAAATTGTGTAAAAGATAAGGGAGAAACTTGGAAAAATATCGAGTTTTCTGAGGGTCAGTATTCGTATCACGATATGAGTGTGTATACATAAAATATTTTTTATATGCTAATATAGTAACTTAACCACCAGCCTCTCCTATAATTATTTAATTTGACCTGGTAAGTTACAGACCATTGGTAACATTAGACGAACATTATGTATGCAGTAGTGCTTTACGGCACCTCAGCAAAAATGGGACTATTTAGTGCCAATTCAAGGTTATGTTCCAAACATGTAAATATTACACTCCACAAAAGTTACGAAGATAAAGCCTTCCAAATAAATCTATAATTAAGTACAACATGATGAAATATAAAACGTAAAGATGTAAAACTTCCGTAAAATGTATATAACATAATATAACAGATTAATGTAACACATGTAAAATTCTTAAAACAGGATTTAAATTTCTTGCATAAACCACATTTCCTTAAAAATATATAAGATTTTTTCTTGTGGTACGTCATCGTACAGTTTCTTCAAGCAGTTAACGTCAAAATATTTCTGTCTCACGGGGTGGAGATGGAAACGCTAGATAAGAATGTGCCCTACTGGCAGGGTACACGCTCCGGTCGAGGTTCAACCTTCAAGAGGCATCCACGAGTCAGGTATGCGTGTCCGATATGCGATCGGCACAATACCACCTCATCTCTCCGATTTGTTCTATACGAGGGATACCACTCACCTATAGTGGGTTTGATGTTCTTAAGTTTGTGGAGTTTTCATTCCACATATTTTGCGAAGTATGACGAAGATTTTCATTTACACAATGTTTTAAGTCAGTATATGGAAACTTCCATTCGGAAACGGGTGACTGCATGGCAGCTTCATCTGCCCTTTCATTACCCTTTATGCCAATGTTACTGGGCAGTCAACAGTACAGAACACTTTTCCCAGATTTTATGAGAACATCTTGTTTCCCTAATATCTGGGATAGTAACGGGTTGTCAAATTTCAGATTATGCAAGACTTTCAATGTGGAAAGGGAATCCGAAAAGATAGTGTAATTTATTTTGGAGATGTTTCAATATAGTTCAGCTTTGAGTATAGCTGTAATTTCTATACTGAAAATCGAGTGTTTATCCGGTAATCGGATCGAGATGGTGCCATGGGGTGTCCCTCAGGCAGCTCCAAGTTCGTCTCCATCTTTCGAACCGTCTGTATGCAGGGACGTATGACTACAATTAGAGGCACTGATTTCATTGAATTTACTCTGTAACGCCGCCGTCCTACATTCCTTTATTGAAATTGTGTATTGCAGTCTCATTCAAGTTTCTACCAAACAATGACTCAGCCAAGACAAATAATCACTATGAACCGATTAATGTAATTTCACTTATCGTTGAAACAACTAATAAATGCATTAAATCACATTATTTGAAATAATACTAACGAGTAGTCACTATGTTCATATAAACCAGAGCTTAACTATTTCATTATATGGTGGAATTATTAGTTTCACCATGACAATTTGAAACATCGTCTTCGGTTACTATTTTTAGAACACGCTCTGCATTGGTAACTTCATGAGTAAACATCATGAGTATTTATTCACAACAACCCATAAATTACATACGCTCATACTCCCTGTGTCTTTGGCTAAATATCCCTTCCAAGCGTTGCCATCCTTAATTCTCCATTTGGTTTTTATGGGTATCGTTTGTTCCATCTGTTGGGAACACATACACTATCAGTTAGCTGCCGCGCGAGCGCGTTCCATTCGTTCTATCACTTTCGGCTTTGTTCTTAGGCTTAACTCAGCTTAACGGCTATGCACGAACTTAACCAATGACGAAATTCTCGATTCTGATTGGTTGCTTAGGACTATAAATACTGAGCGCGAATTACGAAGGGGGGACTGTTGTCAATCTGTCAAAGCAGTTACAACGTTTAAGTTTGATTGTCTGTCTGGTATTTTAAAAACAACCTGGGTTCAAAGGATTAAAAGATAGAACATGGATGAGAGAGGCAACCTAGTGGAAGTCCCCACAACGGTAAATTTACAAACTCCATAAGTTACAGGTTCATAATGATAACACTCTACCTATAAGGTGGCAAAGTCAGAACCTGTTTGAGATGACCACCTGGATTCTGACCATAATATAATAGTAATATTATGTAATATAAGGAATAAGTTGACGTGAAAGTTACAAGCAATCTGTAAAAATGGTTATTTATATTCTCTTTATTACTCAGCTTGTTTATTTTAGTTTTAACATTCATTGGCAACCCAACCAGGTGGTCGCACAACCAGGTTAGGTTGAGCGTCCACCCATGATGTCAATCTTGCACCCAGGTGCTTAGTAAATTTAAATGTCCACATAATCTATAAGTTTTGTAAAGAAGACACATGTATGAACATTCTTCCTTCAAATTTCTATTCAAAATTATGAGTAGTCTCATACAACCATACTCATTTATGTTAATAATAAGAAACAACCAAATACTGTCAATGTTTATCTGTTCTTTATTTCTGCATAACCTTTGAACATGCGCTTCATTTTTTCATAAAATAATCTTCTTGTTGAACATCAGCTGACTTTGTTGGAGTTATTCTTTTGGTTACCTGACCACAATCCAACCAACAGTCGCTGCCCTGGCTCTTCACATTTGAAACCCCAGTAAGCATGCATTCATGCACTCACCAAAACAGTACTTAAGAATTCTGAAGAGTCAGGCAGTATGGCTACAGTCTGAAAAAGGAGAGGATTTCTTGAAGACTATTTGAACCCGCAAAGATGAAATCTTATTTTAGGAGGTTTTGATAACCACTGTGGTGATTTATAAATACACAAGTTTGCAATATTTCTAACATTGATTTTTGATGTTTTTAAGTGGGGACGAATTCGTATGCCAAAAGGTGGCATGAAGTTTGGTTTCTGAATATACAAGGTTTGGTATTTGGGCCTAAACACCACATCATATGCGGGGTTAGATGGATTAGAACATACTTTGGTAGTATACTGAAGAGCCAATTTGGTTCGTTTGAGATAAAGTTGTGGTTCATTTCCCTCAGCATAGAGGCTTTCTAAAGGAAAGTTCAAAATGCACTCGGACACAGTCTAAGTCCATGATTGTGTATCGGATCAGGCAACCTCAGGTAAGATTTACAAGCTGATCCGTACACAACCGAGCCATAGGCATGTTTCAGTCTTTCTAATGACCCGTATAAACGGAGCGAGACCTTCGAATACCCTCCCCAATCTGTGTTTGCTACGACTTGTATTAAATCCAAGGATTGTTTACATTTGACTCTGAGGTATCTAATATGTTGAAAACAAGTTAGTTTACGGTCGAAAAGGGCCCTAATAATTTGCTCTCTTCCTTCGTCTGAGATAAAGTGGTGGTTCATTTGCCGCAACGTATAGGCTTTCTGAAGGGGAAGTTCTGAATGCACCCAGACAGAGTCTATGTCCCTGATTCTGCATCGGATCAAGCGTCTGCTGGTAAGACTTACAAGCTGATCCCTACGAATTTCGATCTTACTAATGACCTGCATAGCCGGAGCAAGACCTTCCCATCAGCTCCCCAATCTGTGTTAGCCACGACTCGCATTAAATTCAAGCTTTTAAACACTTGTTCCGGAGGTATCTAATATGTGGAAGAAATGTCAGTTCAGTTCACGGTCGAAAAAAAGGCTTAAACATTTGCTCTCCTCCACAACAGGTACAAGACGACCGTCAATATAGAGCTTTGGGTCATCATGAATACGATATAATCAGCAGAAGTGCATACAGTTAGTTTCTCATTTCGAAAACGTGACCCCGTTTTCTTCGGCGTTCAATAGTATGCAAAAGGTCGTCAACATACAACGGGCAGTCAGTTTCTTTATATAAGGCGTTTCGCTATGCTGTTAATATTGACGTTGAACAGGGCGATTGATAATATGCTGCCCTGTGGTACACACATCTCCTGGTGATTGCTTTCAAAAAGGGTGTACATACCTGAACTCGGAAGTTTTTATCGTTGACAAAATTAGAGATAAAGTTAGGCAGGCGTACCCTTAGACCTAGGTTGAATAGGTCACTCATTATACCGTACTTCCATGTGGTGTCATAAGCTTTCTCCAAGTCGAAAAATACAGCTACTGTATGTTCTTTCTTTATGAAAGCATCTCTAATAAATGCTTTAAGTCTGGCAAGGTTGTCTATTGTGGTTCTCTCTTGACGGCGTTGTGCAGGTAAGGTATATATATATATATATATGCTTGTCAGATGATGAATATTGTGAATATTGCAATTCATTAAGATATTATATGGATATTGAATGGAATATATATATATATATATATATATATATATATATATATATATATATATATATATATATATATGCGTGTGTGTGTGCTTGTCAGATTAATATTGTAATGCATGAAGATATATGGATATTGAATTGAACCTTGGGACAATAGGGGTAGGTGTATAAATGAAAGCACATACATACATTTCAATGAAATAATTAAGTAATTGTACTTCGCTTCTTTTTCAGTCATTCGTTCCTTCCTTTAAACATTCATTGATTTCAAAATACATTTTCTCAAACTGAAAACAATGACATATATTTCAGATATACGTGTTCGGGAATTAATATATAAAAATGGGGTGTATTGAATATATCTTTTAATAAATGCTGTCTGTATGTATGTATTCAATCATTGATTTCACAGTCATTTGCTGTGAATTGTGAAATCAACGAATGTATGATCCAAGGAATGAAAGCGCATACATACAATTCAATGCTGGCGAGGATTGGACAGAAAGCTGGGCAGAAAGTTTTCAATGCAAACTGGACAGAAAGTTTTCAATGCAAACTGGTGACAGGGTTTGCGTTACAATATGCATTGCCTCCCCTTGTCTTGTACCTTGCTCTGCGACCTTGCGATAATAGTGGTAGGTGTATAATGAAAGTACATACATACATTTCAATGAAATAATTGAATAATTTGTAAGTTGCATGTACTTAATTGCACGTATTAATGTATTATGAGTGACTAATAAAAAATTGCAAAGGAAAAAAGTAAGAAAATCGGACTTAACCAATATCACGGCTCAGAAACTTCAAGCAAAAATAGTTCCATATCAAAGTCCAGCTGCTATTTGTCAAGAATTAATAAAGTCCAGCTACACAATTTCCAAGAATGTTCCTCGATTCAGAATGACTAGAACACATGATACAGAACTAACTTTGTAAAATATTAAAGTCCAACAGGATAAAGCACAGTGTTATTCTCAATAACGATCCTTGAATGATTTTTCAAAGTCCAGCTACACAAATCCAAGAATGTTCCTTGATTCAGAATGACTAGAACACATGATACAGAACTAAGACCCTACATTGATAAGAGAAATACGTATCTCTATGTCTATGTATGTTTCTACCTCGAGGAATGTATGTATGTATGTTTGTATGTATGTATGTATTCATTCATTCATTTATTCTAGATTCAGTTGTCATCTTTACTATATTAGGATACGTTAACCAGATTATAAAGACGCCACGATTGGCGGAGTATATTACAGTAAATTATGCAAGCGCCCGCGGGGTGGCCACTCGGCATTGTCACAACGCAAACACCAATGGAAACGAAGAAAAAAAACCACCCATTCTAATTTTAGACCATCCAATAGCAATCCTTTTTGATAACAAATTGTACGTTTGGGTGTTTGGTGATTACCTGTTCAAGACGTATAAAACAATTCCATACGGTTAGATATATTAATTTTTGTTTAGTGTTTAAAAACGTTTCAGCCAACTAAACATACGCAAGAAACGTAGAAAATAAAAACGATATAATAACATACGGCTACCAAAAATGAATTAACAAGCTTTTCAAAATGACTACTTAAGTACTAACGCTCAAGCGGCGGCCAACACACAAGAAGCTAACGTGGCAGCACAACAGTTAATGGAGTTTGGATTTTTATCGCCGACAGACAGCACATACTAGGAGCGTTTGGTAGCGGGATCAGACAAAATTTCCTTAGAAACGAGAAAATCAAAATCTTTATTTAAAAAAGTCTTGTCTGAAACAGTTTTAAATATTATTAACATTAACAATAGGTCAACAAGCTATCACGAAATACAGCAAACAGAACATCAGGAACATAATATGACAAACATTAACGAAGCCAACGATTTACCGTTGGATCGAACCGTGATTGTGGAAACCGAATAGGAGTAAACTGACGGCGGCGGCGATTATTTGCCCGGGCTAACTGCAGAAATAGATTATCTAGGAACAACAATAAATAGAATGGACTATGGTGAAATGGGTTCGAAGGGCGCTCGAGACTATAGACAGTTTACGTTGATGGCCGATGATGATGTGAGCCCACTAAAAGAACAGCAACATCAAAGACCAAAAAGACCATCACCACCCTATAATCAAGTATTAGTGCCTGCAACAACAACAACAAAACAATTTTTTTTAAATAAAAAAAACAACACTCGACTGGATGAAACAAACATTCGTTTTCTTCTGATAGAGGCCGCAAAATAGAGAATCATAAATCTAGTAACAATAACACTTATCTTAATAACGCAACTAGTGAAAACGATTCGGACAGCAAAAGCGGATCGCCATCATCACCGTCTCCGTACTCTTCCTCGTCGTCATCATCATCATCGGATGAAGATGAACAAGAAAAGGGGTAAAACACTACCCCGGTAAAGAACTTCGTCACGTGGGAGAAAAAGAGGGGGGGGGTGAGGAGGAGGAAAAGAAATGGCCAACAGGGTTAGTAATATCGAACCAGATGTCAGTGATGATAGTAATAGTTTTAATAAAGAAAGGGAGATAACTACAGTTACGACTCCTACCATTACGACTAAAACTACCAAAACTTCATCAACATCTTCTTATCCGTCTCAGACTGAAGACGAGGGTTCAAAACAAAATGGCCAGCGGCAACAACTATGTTATATTGGTGCAACCTGGGTTTCTTATGTAAATTCAATCGGCAAACACAAAAGATCAATTCAGAACCAACACCACGATGTACGAAGTTTATATTTAGAAAAACACAAGGGTGCGAAACAACGACAGGAAACATAATAAAAAATCATATTGCCGTGGCTTGTTTGGCATACTATACACAAGCGGCCGCACAAAGTAGAATAAGAGTCGACGGCTTTATGGCCTTTTATTGTGGATTGCCAGACGACGTTCGGCAAAAGGGTTTAAATAAATTGTATGTATATCATTTGCAAAAGTGCACTGAAAACTGTATACCATACGAGGCCTGCACAAAAAGACAACTCATTATCGACGATATCAATCCGCACTTGGCGTCTGTTTCAAACACAAAACAGCAACAACAACAACAAAATAAGCTCCGCCTGGTATTCAAAAGAAGAGGCGTATTTAATTTCTTATTCCAACGAAGGACTTTATGAGGCAATGAAAAAAGTCGAGTATTACAGCGATGCCGAACAAAAATAATTTTCTGAATGTAACTTTAACGAAGGACACGTTGCCGATTTTTTTTCCCGAAAGAAACAAGGTGGCCGTTTCATTCTTCATGAGGGAACCCTTTAAAGCCGTGTGAAACGCAAAACAATATAGAGGAAAAAAGAGTGCATCAAAAAACAAAAATGTGAGCCGTACAAATACTAGTGGCAGCAGTAGTATTCCCAGTGACGGACACAAAACAAATACATCCGTTTCAGCAACAGACAGTATAAGTAATACACATATATATATATATATATATATATATATATATATATATATATATATAAATATATATATATATATATATATATATATATATGGATATATAGATAGGTAGAGATAT
>JAQPZY010001082.1:147500-337500 GCA_029931535.1 Margaritifera margaritifera
ACGCACAAGCCGAGGGAGGGTGGGTGATCATGTTGAAAAATGGTAGGGGGTACCGCTGGATGTTTTGGTGCCCTACCACGTTCTACACTGGTGTTGACACCTGATTACAGACAACAGTTTTGATTTGGAATACTTCTCGTTAGTTTAGTGTAAACTAAGCCGACAAGAAACCTAGGGATATTAACAGTGGAATTCATATTTGTCACCATAAATGTCTTCTCTCCTTTTATCTCATTTCTTTCATTTTTGCTTCAGTTTACCTGACGAGAAGACGTGATACTATTAACTTGACCTGTGCAAGACACAGAGAAAAAAAACCCCTATTAATAAGTTTGGTTGTGAAATGTAAACCCGTTACAGACAGATCTTGAATCCCTAGTGCAGACTGTCAGAACATCCATGCCAATACTTATATAGTGAGAGCACACACACACACACCAACCCCATCCCCACAGCATAGCCCTCAGAGGGCTAAAAAAATAAACTACCACCTCCACCCCATGTGCCTTGAGATGTTAATTAACTGATGCAGTAAAATATAGGTCAAGGTGGTTGTTACTGTACTTTAATAATATCTGGATGGCCATGAAGTGTAATAATAGTTGATCAGGATAATTACCAACACGTGTCATTGTTTCAACCTTTTGTTTTTGGAAACAAGACCAGCAAGACTCTTATAGAGGGGTGGCGAAATGTGTGTACTGACCGTACAGCTTATGTTTAAAATTTACAGTACCAATCCCTCTCCCATGCCGAGCAACTCGTGGACAATTTATTGCAGACACAGCAGAATCTCTAACTTTTCATTTACAAACAAACAAACCTGCGGCATTCAGCCACAAGTATGCAAAATCAGTGAGGTTTCTCTTGGTATGAATGCGTAGTCACTTATTTCTGAATTGTGAGGCTGAAACGTTCGTCCTGTAATTCTCCTTTCCATTGTGAAGAACGTGAATCATTGATTCTTTTCGTCTTAACGAACATATACATGTAATATATGATGACCCCGATTTCATTGATCACACTTTCAATCTTAAATGGTTGGAACTATGCTGTCATTGATATATAAATACAGGAAATTTGATGATGTAATAACACGCATGGAACATGGACATTGCGAAATAATTAATATTTAATCCAGAAGTTTTCCAGTTCTTTCCCTCTCTCTCTCTCTCTCTCTCTCTCTCTCTCTCTCTCTCTCTCTCTCTCTCTCTCTCAATCTCTGTCCGTCTCTCTTTCTCTGACACTGTTTTGTTCATTTAATCATTTCTTAGTATTTAAATTTTGTTTTAAAGAATCGCTCATTTAAGTCTACCTAACATGTCCGATACTAATATTAGTACTACTACAATTCCTATTATTAATGATGATGATTATTATTATTATTATTATTATTATTATTATTATTATTATTACTATTAAAACAGTAGTTGTACTATCATCATCAATATCATCGAGCAATGTTTAATGTAATTACATAAATTGTCATAGTATTTCAATTGTTATGATTATGATTAGTATTATTATTACACACAAAGGGGTTTCACTACCGAGCTAAATAACCAACACCTATGTATGCCTGGCTTGCGGTCCATTGTTTCCCCTATTTCTAAGGACCTCAAGACAACAGTCGTTGTCAACTGAAGGTTTATTAAACGCGCAAATACCATAAATACTTTTCTTCTAATCACCTAATGACCACGCACCACGAAACTCTAATTTGACACTTGCATGGTTTTTTTGGCTTCACACTTGTATGACTCAGTAAGCCCTTCCAAGCCGAAGATTGGTACTTTACGCCATGCATCAGAAAACAAGACCCAAACACCTAATACAAAGAATTATTCCTATCTCAAAGTTACTAAACACTTATACATTAGAATATACCGATAATTCCTTATGTCAGGAAATTAGGAAGGGTCCATTTTACGAAACTAATACATGCTACCATAAAGTCTCGTGAATACTGTACATTATGACGCCTGCTCCTAGTAATCGACTAATTACTTGGTTTGAGAAATATCTTCCCAACACCGACTCCCCATAATCAACAAATAATCACTAAAATCCAACAAAGCTATAAACGGAGATGTAAATCCAAATAGCACATATCCCAACTTCAATACATTATTATTATTATCATTCATAGGTGATCTTACAATAATTATAATATTCTGGGTCAAATGTAAAAGTGAAGGGATTCCTTCTGTTCATTGCTATGCTTATTCTTATATATATATGCATTTTACCTTTTTCTATGAAACTTATGGAAACTAACAAAATTGCCAAAAATGCCGTTTTTTAATGAAAACTGAAGCAATTTCTGCTTTATATTTCTATGAAAACTGTATCATCTTTAACTTTTAGTAACTGTAATATACTTTACGAATATATCAAATTATAATTTGGATAAACGGAGAAGCCTTATCATTTAAATTAAAATTTGGGGATTTGTACATTCTCTGGTAAAATTGCATGAATTATACAAGGATTGATAATAGTGTTAAAAATATAAAAATGGAAGCATGAATGAATACTCCTTAAATTGTCCAAAAACTATATGCTGTTGGACTGGTATTACTCTGAGACCGTGAACAACTTTTGATATTATAATTCAGATTTTGTTTTAAAAATTTCAGAGATAGTTTTCTTCTTTATTTTTCATTACAAATTCTTCTTGTCGCTCTGATAGTACACGAGAATAAGTTATTGCCACTCAAATGTTGCAATAATTCTTCCATCCTCATAAAACCCTGGTTAACGTTGATATTGACCATACTCATTTGCTGTTCTAAGGAATCAAGCCGTTGAAAGCCCTGGTTCACGTTCTGTTCTAAGGAATCAATTCTTTGGACAACCTGGTTCGTGTTTTCTTCAAAAGTGTCCACTTTACTGAAACCCTGATTGACTTTAGCTGATAGATTTTCCAAGGATGCATTTAAGTTCGTTCACAGATTCTGAAAGCCTTTGAAACTCTGTTTCTTGTTGGAACAATCGTGTATCTGGAAAAACTTTGAACCCTTTACTTAATAATCCATGCTTGTCAAAGATAGCATTCATGGGAGTGATGATATATGAGCAATCTGTTGAACTTCCGCCTATGACCATTCCAACTGCACGTAGATTTCGAACGTTTCCACCTGCACAGAGGAAAACCAATGCTCCCGAGTCACCTTGTTCTGCAAAGCGGTTTGTTTTTACTTCAATTTGTCCTAACATTACAGGAAAGCAGTAATTTCCCCACACATTTACGGGTCGAACAGACGCCCTGGTCCATTCCAGAAATTCCCGTGTGATGCCCATGGTACATCCGAACTTGATCACCAGAGATCCCCTTTGAAGAGGTTCTATGCCATCCAGAATTTTTCCACTGGTGTAGAGTATGGGGTCTTCCTTCGTAAAACCTATAATAAATAATTCAAATGGCATGACCCAGACTATATCTTAAGTAATTAATCTCATTAGATTTTTAAAAAATACTGAGATATCTGCCGTATTCCTACTATATCATGTTGTCTACCACAAGCACGTTTCATTTGACGTAAAGTAATGATGGAAATACTCCAATACGTTTTTTTGCTTTATTCACATCTGTCACGCGAAATTCGGATCAAACGATACTATTAAGCAAGTGAGGTCTTCCCTTTGGCGCGCACCTTTTAGTCGATGATGGACTATGCCATCTTTTCAGATAAAGCTAGTGTTATACACCAAAATAATATATAGATTTAGAATAATTGTATCTAGATGCAGCACAGAGTTCATATTAGAAACGCCAGTAACGCCGAGCGAGATCATAGTGTTTACTGAGAGAGAGAGGAATGCGTTGAAAATATATATGGAAGAATTATGTCACTTTCATCCAACAGTTAAAATGATTTTACTTGAACTTTAATTTACCAATGAGTACTAAGTGCTAGGGAAACACAAGAGAAAACGAGGAAAGAGAGATTTGTTTGAATATCTCTCCATGTAAATTTTGTGATTAAGGTTGCAGTAGTTTAAAGAGTGCTTTGTAAATTTTGTATCCATACCAAACATTTTCAAAATCACAGTCAGAAAAACTTCCAGTTTCCGGTGTTCTATCATCATCAGTAATTTGAATGATCGCTGCATCAACAGACGGTATATCAGAGTTTCCTATCTCCAAGGCTATAGTTTGTACTCTGCCAAAAGGTTTCGAACCCGGTACTGGCATAGGTTGGTGCAATTCTATTTCTCCCTGTGCGAGGCAATCGTTCAGCTTCCTCTTTTCTTCATCTTCCATCTGAACATATTTATTAATCTCGTCATTTGCTAAGACAACATGAGCAGCTGTTAGGCAACCGACTTTTTCACCAGGAAGGTCTAGGAATCCCCCCAAACTGCCAGACTTGTAGCTACGTCCAGTTATACAGCATCCCATCCATAATTTTGGATGATACTCCATTGCATTATGACCTCCATAGAAAATAAACTCTCCCTCTCTGACATCAGTGGCTTTTCCATCAAGAACGTTTGGAAATTCCTGTTCCCCTACCGGTATGATTCCTTTCACAGGAAGATAGAAAACTATACACGTGTCCTTTAATACATTTATTGTATTCTTCAAGTAACCGATTGATCCAACAGGGCACGGACTAATTATACTCAGGTTACTATGTTGCCTCATAAGTCTCTGTGTGTGTGATGCAATGCAGTAGTTTACACGGGGTACGTCCTCAGATCTGACTCTATTGTAACCATACTGTTCTACAATATTTCTTTCTTCATCGTTAGGTACACAATTATGCCGAATGATGATTTCATAATCGATAAAATGTTTTGAGACATCTTCATTCTTTAGTATGCATATTTGGTTTTTGAGAGTGACCACAAACACAGGAGTGTGAGGATTTTTTGTTCTATATCCGCACCAGACCCCAACAGCATGATCAATCATCTCCGTCCACAGTTATTTGGACATTTCATGTAGGACAAGCTGGACACCCTTGGAATATCGATCTCGTTTCACTGCTACCTGCTTGATGCTTTGTTTTGGAAACTTTTTATTCCTTATAATTTCTTCTAACTTCTGATCATCGTTTCTGATTGCTTCTAAAAAGTCCTCATCATCATCATTCTTGTCTGAAATGAAAACGCACACTTATTGCATCAAGTACGTTTTGCATAAACCTGACGGTCTTTGCCGACAGGTCTAAGAAATGTTTAGTTTCTCTGCATGAAACATTGAATGCAAGACAAAAACAGTTGCATGTTCCTCTTGCTTCTTTTTAATTATTTAGCCGTAAGACTATTGCATTGGAAAAGAAAAAAAAACACTTATCTCGGGATGGGTTGACAGTTTCTTTTGACTCGGAGACAAGTTCGTTTAAAAAAAATTGAAAATTCAACACCTTCAATGATCACAAGTAATATAAGCTGCCTTGACAGTACTTTCAAACATATCTACATGTAACAACTCGAATAATTTTACCCGGCAGAGGAAATAATAAATCCTTTGTTATTGAAGTTCGAAGAAGAAGACTTGCACTGAAAGAAGAGGTCCCTCAATGACAAGAATCGTGCCCCCGTTCCTGCAAGAATTCGTATTGAGAGTAGAATGGAAAAATGTAGCTCTTCCCAAGAAAGATCATCACCTTGGCCATTTGACCTTATTAAAATAATGGGGGACTAATCAAACTCAGAAAATGATGAATGCCTCACTAATGAATTACAATTCCAATTTTTAACTAATCGGACGAATGACAATGTATGGCGAAAGAGAGAACATTACTTGTAAAAGGCCCATAAAAAATTCCTATATCTATGAAAACCTTGTGAACCTTAGAAGATTCAGATCTTTTGCTATATGTTAGCGGCAAATATGGAAATGATTTCAGATATATATATATATATATATATATATATATATATATATATATATATATATATATATATATATATATAAAATTTCATCAGAAAGTTGATAGATTATGTGTCGTTATTACAGTGGAAAATTAAGACCTTTTACGGGAGCACATAACTGTAATATCTCTCGTACTATATCTGAATAGAATATTTGTCAATAAATTAACACTTTTTAGAAATATTTACATATTATTTTCAGTTTCATAGACCCAATTACAGCCTCTGGACATTCTATAATTTTTTCAAGTTAAAGAAATGACTATATCACAGAGGCGACTGTCGTACTGAACAAATCCTTCAATGTAATAGTTTTAATCAACCAAATACAACGCTCGACTATTCTCACCCATGAGACAGAGAAATCTAACTGATTTGCTAACCTTACTTTTCCTATCTCGGTCCGGCTGTCTCAGCCCGGTTGTCTCAGTCATGGTGTCCATCCGCTGGAAACTACTGTTATCGTGACCTACCAACTTTCATTCGGCCTTATATAGCCAGCATTGTGCTGACGTGCTCTTAGACCCTATGCATACATACATATGTATTTTCAACGTGTCTTTTGGTGTTTTCCAACCTCAGTTGATCCCTTGGCCGCTGATGACGTTTATCAATCAACCATCGCATACCCGTGATTCCAATGGACATGCGAAAAATATAATTACCAGCTAGTTGTGAATCGTTACGTCACTCGGTAATATGACAAGTGCTTGCCCACACGAATAGTACACCAAGGTAGTATAGTTATTTTCAAGGAGCCGAGTTGGCTTAGAGGTTACGGTGCCAGACTCGCGACTGAAAGGATGAGGGGTTCGAATCCTACTATCGGATCAGTCGGGTAGTGGTGTGTTCTTAGGTAAGGCATTTACTTCAATTGCCACGGCAATAAATAACCTACTTCTGTTACTGTGCCGTAAAATACCAAACCAAACCTAGCTAATACCGTTATTTTCACGGCTATACATGGAGCAGACCAGACTATTTGTCCAGATGTGCTGTGGAGAACCAGGTGTTCTACTGAAACCTACTGCCTAGGTAAGTAGAACACCTGGTTGTCCACAGCAACAAGCGGCAAATATCTTGATCTGTTCCATACATAGCCATAAATAAATGCTTCTTTCCCCTCATTTTATCGAATATGGTTAGTGGCAATCTTCCGTTTTGATCTTTTTCATCGGAGCGCTTGCGACCAGGCTGATTCATTTTGCGAATGCCAGTCACGCGCGCGTTACGCACCGAGCAATAGCTTGTAGGTCATTTTCCATCACGTGCGACTATTTCCCATACTGGAAAAAGAAATAAAGGCTTCGCTACAAATAGAACAGGAATTATGTAATACAATGTACTCTAGATACAATTTAAGCTCCCCGTAATTTTGACATTTTTCGTCCGTTGTTTCAAAAACAACGTACAGTATACTCCGCCGTCTTATTACAATCATGGGGGATTAACAACACACACACACAGGTACACGCAGCTTTTTAGGAAATAGATATTCCTCCGATGGGTCGATTGGATAAAATCGATCAATCATAAATGTAGTTCATGTGTAAAACAAATGGAGGTGCGTCGGTCAATCAGAAGACATGCCTTCAACAAACGATAACGTTCAATTTGGTTTAGAAACCAAACCAATCTTAGATTTTATCAATACAATCCTGAACACTAACGTTAGTTGAAAACGATATATACAGTTGTTGTTCTTGTTGTTGTTTTTGCAAGGAAAGTATATGCAACAAATAATCATAGCCCATATCAAATGCTGACGTACAAGAACTGAAAATCACAAATATTCGTGATCATACCTGTATAAACCAGCATAAACAATTTCGAGTAAATTCGGGCTTGGTTGGTTGGTTGGTTTTTAATGGTAATTTCAAGACGTTGCTGGCTATATCATGTAGAGGAAATTGGAGCCGAGTGCCTTTCTAAAGGACACACAGTGGCAGCCGTCCCGGGCTGGCCTGGGTGGGTATCGTACCTGCGACGATTGGATTACGAGTCTGACGCTCCACCAAAAGAACTAACGTTGCTTCCCTAATACGTGCAAAAATAATTTAAATTTATTACAGAGAAACGAATGTGGTACGGACGTATGGAAAATAGAACTGAATGATGGACAAGCGGAAAGGTCCAATTTAATGTTTCCCAACGTTCTAAGAAAAACGGGTGGACAAAAGCAGAAAGACATACAATTTAAGTGTGTCCTCATCTTGAACAGGAAAAGCAAATTCTTGAACAGCAGAAATACCTCCAACTTCAGTAGAATAACTAAGAAACTTCGGACTGATGGAGACACGATTACGCTCGGGCCATTGGGTGTAACTTGGCTCCAAAATATATGAGGTTGCATTTACATCGCTGATAGACAAGGAGATAAAACTGTTGATACTGAAGAAACCGCTGTCTTCTTCTGAATTCTCAATAATATCAGCTTCCACGACACTTTTTCTAATAATGTCAAGTTGTGACAAAAGTAATAATTATACAGTCATTGGATATTGTTAGGACATTGTCGAGTATTGTTGGTATATTTGAATTCAGAAAATGTCTTTGCGATGCGAGAAAATTCATAACATTTTTCTATATTATAATGTCTAATAGAAATGCAGAAAATATCATGCAAGTAGAGAGTAAATCCCCCATACCAACACATTAGTTTGTATCTATCAACTACAGGAGACTGACATAGGTTATGTATCCTTGAGCCGTTTATGAAAATATCGAACTAGATTTGGAAAAGCAATATTCCATAACATCTGGAAAGCAAGCTACAGCGACCTTGTGGCAAAAAGCGAAGTAATGAAATCGTATCACAGAAATAATTTTAAGCAATCATCAATAAATCAAAAGTAAGAAGACTGTTGTCAACCAGATTTGGGTGTGCGACACATTCATCCCAAGATGGCACTAATATTCGAGATACAGCTTAGACAGAGGATAGACGCATGGACGGTCAAAGTGTATTGTATGAATCGACCACTTTTCGAAGGTAGATATCTTAAAAGTTGTTACGTATTACGTTTTTGTAGAATTATTGAATTAAATATTTCAGGAAACAACTTTGTGACATTTGTTATTAAGCCGTGAAGTTTCAATGCTTCAAAACCGAAAACAGTATTTGTAATATTGGAACAGTAAAGCGAAGCTGTAGTCCGTTAAAACTGGCAATCAGTCGGTCCAGTCATGTTATCCCTGCATGTATCATTGTGGTGTAATGTGTGCTCCTTGCGAATCATAAGACTAAACTTTGACATGAATTTAACATTGATGAACTTGTACTTCAATACTTGTTATTATTTTTACGTATGAAAAACACTGACACTTTGAATCAGAACATATAATTTTCGTAAGAATGATGCATTGTGCGTAATTCCTAGGACCCGCCAATTCAACGGCAGACAAGAAGACGTTTTGTTGTGTGCATATTTTGTATTATGATGTGCACCTGAAATAATGTAATAGATCATGTTTCCTCTAATTTCGATCATTAGCAACTTCCTGTCTTCTTTTTTATAAAACAATAATTATTTTGATAACCAGTGACCCTGGATATCTTACTTGCTACGTAATTCCAGTGTCTAACTCCCAGTTAAGGACGAAAAACATTCGAAACGATCAAAGTTCCTTGAGTAGAGCTGAACAACTCTTCCTCGAAAAAAGTTTCGTTTATATTTTTTAAGTCCAGTTTTAATAGTTTTTGATTCAAAACTGGGAAATGACGTTTGTTGGAAACGGAGTTTTCGATACCAAGAGTTTAAATGAAAGAGTCATCATTCTGTCGAATTAGAACCAGCCACATTAATATCAGATACTGCCAGTTTGATTCATGCTTTCAAAACGTGTCACTACGTTTGCACTGACTCACTTCCACCCAGAGCAGAATAGGCCCAATGCGTGCTCGCTGCATGTCGTAAGAGGCGACTGAGTATATGCAACCTGTTTGCCGTGGGTTGCATCCCCTGTCGATGAAGGTGAGCATCCTGGTAGTTGAGAAGAGGAGATGCCTAAGGCTACCGCTTCGCTGCAGCACACTACTTTGGCCTCAACTTCAACTAGACAGGTGGTCAGTAGGGTCCGGTATGATCAATCGGCTAGTCACACCAAGCCTCAGGGGCCGTGTTAAAGACTTTCAGAGGAAATGAATTGTATACGTTTCAAAACTCACTCTGGTGATTAAATAACAGTGCTGTTCTTCAAACCTTACAAGGAACATCCCTCTCTGAGGGCGGTGGCAAAGGTCAATTGAGTAAAGTTTCTTCTTTGCTCTAGTATATCACCTTGCGTAACCCTCATAGGAGAAACGCAGTAAATGAGCTTAAATCTCTGTCCCTTTGTTGGGCTCCGAGGCGGGAGGGGAGCACAGGTGAAGAAATAATGTCATATTATGGGAAAACCAATCAAACCTTCAACCATTAGTGTGAGACCTGGTCTCAAAAGGAGCAGAAATATTTCAACTAGCCACTCGGATGAGGAAACTCGTCCAAGTCAGGGACATTTCTTATCTTTGAATCCTATGATGAGAACCACATACTACCGAAGCTATCACCCATTGTGATAGCTAAAGCACTTTAGGGCTTGGCTGGGGAGCCAAGAAGCATCAGAAACCTTAGTTTCTTGTCAACTACTTGTAGAGTGTAGCTGTAACTCTCATTCTGAGAAACTACTTTGCCCTAAGCGGTTTGTAGAGATACCTATTCCATACAAATCTCTCAACTCATCGAGAGGTGTTGTTCGATCTAGATCTTTGAATGGCTGCAGTGAGTCTTATATGCTCGAAATCAAAGTTCGCAGAACGTCTAGCAAGTGAAATGCATCAACATTCGCCGTAACGGCAGGTGGATTCCCACAAACACTTACATCCCGACATTCAACTGCGCCACTCTACCTACATCGCCGGGTTTTTTAACATCCCTTTCGTCGCTTTCGTTCCTAATCCTTTGCGGTATTTGAACTGCCAGAAATATGGCCGCCACAAAGATGGCTGCATGAGGAAACCAGTCTGTCCCCGATGTAGACAGGAGGGTCACGGACCTGCTCAGAGAAAATCTCTTGCGCGAATTGCCAAACAGAACATTTCTCATGCTCTAGAGACTGTCCTAAGTGGAAACTTGAGAAGGAGATTCAACGCGTGCAACAAGAGAAAGGTATGAGCTCTCCTGAGGCTAGAAAATTTGTGGAAGTCACAGCTCCACTTAACACAGCTGGCAAATCCTACGCCAGCGCAGCTAAAGTGGAGGAAAAACCTTCCACAAATACTGTCTATATCCTGACAGACATTACATAGCCACAATGTCAAACCAAGTTCAGTGTTGACGTCACCAAAACTCGTGCTAGCAGCCACGCAAACCGAGAGCGAACTAAATAACTCAAAGAATCAGTGTAGCAATTAAAAAAACAAACAAATACTACAAAGGACAAACCACCTAAATCCTGCGCACGAAAAGATCAGCAGACCACTGGTCCCAGTGGACAAAGAATCAGTGTGACACGGAAGGTTCCGAACTCTACTCCAGAGAAACCGGTTAAAAACCGGTCCACCAAAAGAGCAGCAGACCGCTGGCGCCAGTGCAAATGCATACTCTAAACCAATAAAGAGAATATTAAAGAACCTACTAGACTTCCCAAAGGATCAGACGATTCTATCAAGCTCTTTAATAACTTTTGGAGTCTAGAGTGTATGGACACTAGAGAGCCCCCTGATGTCGCATCAATGAGACCTCCTAGAAGTTCCGTACTTCCACCACATTCATAAATATATCTGACACGACATTATATAAAACTCTGACTTTGTTCAATGTATCTCCCTCGAAGCACTGCAAGCAATTACTCTTATCTTGACCGTCTTATTGAACAGTTGCCGGCGCTTTATGTTAAGCTTGGCGACTTTAACAGCCACCACACACTTAGGTTCTGTAAAGACATCAACGAAAGAATGATGAAGATAGAAGACTTTTTTCAAAACACAATCTTTGCCTTTTTAATGACAAGTCGTATACCTACTTGCGTCCTGCCATAGGATACTACTCGTCCATAGATTTGACTATCTGCAGTCTCTTTTGCTTGACTTCTCTTGGAAGTTGGGGACGACCTATGTGGCAGTGACCACTCTCCATTATACATAATTAATATTCTGAAATCTCAAGGGCTCCGACAGAGATGGAAATTGAACAAAGGCAAATCGGGAAATGTTTCAATTCCTTTTTGAGTCAAATCTGACAGTTGATTGTTTTGGCAACGTTATAGATCCAATACTCCTATTTACAAAGATACTCCAGGATGTTGAAGGACCTTCTCCCATTCCCTGATGGCATCTTTGCATGCCTCATCATACCATGGTTTATTCACACGTTTAGGAATCAACGAAGTATTTTATATTGTATCCCTCCCCAGCAACATTTCAATGCCAATAAACACCTGAAAATCTGAATAAACACCCGTATATACCGAGCAAAATCTCGTCGTATTATTAGAGAGGGGGGAGGAAACATGGACATGCTCTATCAGACATTTAAATACAGTTAATGAAACGGTTACAATCGTACCAGAAATCTCAAATGTACTGGCCGAAATATTCTCGAAGAACTCCTCACAAGAGAATTATTCTGAAACCTTCCGCTGTGTCCAAGACTTGAAAGAAAAAGTACCTCTAAATTTCAAATCTGCTAATACTGAAGATTGCAATAAAACTTTCACTCTCAGACTTACTACACTCTTTTGATGGAGCTCATGACACTTCGGCAGGACCAGATGATACCTATTATCAACTTCTGAAATACTTACCGGTCACAGCTCTAAATACACTGCTAAACATTTTCAATAAAAACGAGCGCCTTCAGCAGTCTTGGCGAGAAACAACTGTGCTACTTGTACCCAAACCTGATTAGGACCAAACCGTTCCTTCCAGCTATCGTCCCATAGCAATAACAAGCTGTATATGCAAAATCATGGAACGGATAATAAATGAGACTACCCTAGTATCTCGAATCCAACAAACTACTATCAGACATTCGATGTGGCTTCAGACGCCAGAGAAGCACAATAGACCATATTGTCAGACTCAAAACATTCATTAGAGAAGCTTCATCAAAAATAACATATAGTTGCCGTCTTTATCTACTTGAAGAATGTGGATTCTGACCCCAGAGAGGCACATAAGACCATCTTGACAGACTTTAAGTATTTATTAGAGAACCTTTCAAAAAGAAAACATATTGTTACCGTCTTTGTCGACTCGGAGAAAGCTTATGATACCACATGGAAGTATGACATAATGAATGACCTATTTAACCTAGGTCTAAGGGGCCACCTACTTAACTTTATATCCAATGTTTTAAAAGATAGAAACTTCCGAGTTAAGCAACACCCTTTCTGAAAGCTACTTTCAGGAGATGGGTGTACCTCAGGGCAACATATTGTCAGTCACCCTGTTCAACATCAAAATTAACAGCGTAGTGAAATGTCTTAATCCAGGAACTGACTGCTCATTATATGTTGATGACTTTTTGATCTGCTATAAATGGAATAGTATGGATGCTATTGAACGTCTACTACAGATGAGACTCAACAGAGTTCAGGAATAGGCTGAAGAAAACGAATTAAAATTTTCGAAATTAAAAACTAACTGTAAGCATGCGATTACATGCCGACACAAATCTCTACCTTGACGGTTGTCTTATTCCTGTTGTAAAGGAGACCAAAGTTTGGAGACCCAATTTCGACCGTAAACTAACTTTTCTTTCACATATTAGATACCTCAGGGACAAATGTACAAAAGCCATGGATTTATTGCGAGTCGTTTCAAACACAGATTGGGGAGCTGATTGGAAGGTCTTGCTCCGGTTATACAGGTCATTTCTAAGGTCAAAACTTGACTATGGTTCGATTGTGTATGGATCAGCTCGTAAATCCTACCTGCAGATGTTTGATGCGATACACAATAAGGGACTTGGATTCAGTCTGGGTGCATTTAGAATTTCCCCTTCAAAATGACTCTATATGGAGGCAAATAAACCATCACTTTATCTCAGATGAAAACGCTACAAAACTATTTTCTAGTCCATCTAACCCCGCATATGACGTAGTGTACGTTCAGAAACCAAACTTCATTCCACCTTTTGAAAGTATTGCATTATACTGAATTCCTAAATTTCTCGGAAGACAGAGTTGTTCATAAGTTTAAAATGGTCCATGTCTGATTCGTTTGTCGCCTTGGTTCGCAGGTCCGTGTTCATTTGGATGTAGGGCGCCATCCAAGGTCTCTGGTCGAACTTTAGCGCCCGGTGGACCTTGGTGATATGCATCCCGAGGCTGGTGTAGATCTGGTGGTTCCGGTAGTGAACGACCTATCGCTCCGTCTTTAGCAGGTTGAGCACCAGCTTCGTGCAGCGGTTGTAGCGCCCTACCAGTTTGTCGTATAGGTCTCGCTGGTAGATGGATAGCCACTCTTCCTGGACGGTCATGGCCTCGGGGCCTGCGGAAAGTCGCTGTTAACGTCGTGGAGCTCTTCGGGGTATTCCAGGTCGATCTCGAGTAGGTAGCCCTCGGAGGCGTCGGGCGGAAGGTCGCCGAACCCTTTTGGGCCTCTTCACGGTCGGCCCAACGGAAGCCGCCGGTTGGCAGGCTCTGTATCATGGCCCAGCACTACAGGTTATTGGTGCCAAGGTAGATGATCCAGCTGTTGGGCTTGGAGGAATCGTAGTTCGGGCACTTGGGGTTGTTGGCCTTTGCGTACCGCTTACTCGCCATTGAGACGCTGCCTCTAGAGCCGCGCTTGACGAACAGGTGCATGTCGATGTCATTGAGAAGCTCCAGCTCTGCGTCCGTGGTTTTCAGCAGGGCGCCACAGCTCATTCCCGAGTGCTGAAAGAGTTTGGAGGGTCTACGCCATAGGTTTTGATCGAGGTGGCTCGAAGGCCTCAACTGGCGCTCAACGAGTGGAGGTGGGAGGCATGGCGTCAACTGGGGCTCGACGTTTGGGGGCTGGCGTGGCCCCCCCGAGTTGGCTCTTTGGTAGCTCTGGCCCTGGGCCGTCGCTTGGTAGACTTCGACAGCTTTTCTGGTTCCGCCGCTAGAGCTGTGGGAGTTGCCACTGCCGCTGGCTTGGCGATTAGCCACGCGGCTTTACACCTGGCGGACCTTGACAGATTGGCTGGTTCTGTCGCTGGGGCTACTGGGGATGGCGTTGGCAGCTGGCTTGGCGCCAGAATTGGCTGGGGCTTTTGCCGCCTCGGGGCTGGCGTTGGCGGCCCGGCCTTAATACCGGATGATGCTGCCCACTTCATGGCTGCCTATACCAACTCAAACATTTCATCATACAGCTTAAGCGTGATTTCCCCCTCTCGGAGCATATCGTTGATTCGATAGATGCTTGACATTTTGCTACATTACCTCACGCGTGTATGTGTGGTGGTACACTGTATAACCTAGCGCACATCTTGTGCCTAAATGAATGATTTTGCTGGGTGTTGTCACACACTACACTGCGTTGCAGGTCAGCAGTTAAGTTATCGAGGCGTGCGATACCTCACGTGTGTATGTGAGGTGGTGCACAGTGTAACCTAGCACAACTTTTTTTTATAAATGAGAGATTTCGCTATGTGTGGTCACGTACTACAGTGCGTTGAAGGTCAGCAGGTTTGCTATGGATACGTGTGACAATTCACGTGTGTATGTGAGGTGGTACACGGTATAAACTAGCGCACAACTTTTGTCTAAATGAAATTTCGCTGGGTGTTGTCACACACTACAGTGCGTTGCGAGTCAGCAGGTTGGCTATGGATACGTGCGCTACTTCATGTGTGTATGTGCGGTGTTGCACGGTCACGCGTTGCAGATCAACAGGTTGGCTATGAAAACGTGCGATACCCCACATGTGCATGTGAGGTGGTGCACGGTGTAACCTAGCACACAGCTTTTGTCTAAATGAAAGATTTCGGTGGGTGTCGTCGCGCACTACAGTGCGTTGCAGGTCAGCAGGTTGGCTATGGAGAAAAGGGCAATTAACTCGTTGCAAGCTGGCTATGAAGACGTGCGATACCTCACAGGTTTGTGAGGTGGTGCAAGGTGTAACCTAGCACACAGCTTTTGTCTAAATGTGAGATGTCGCTGTGTGTGGTCGCTCGTTGAAGGCCTGCAGGTCAGCCATGGAGGCGTGCGATGGCTCCATATTTTCCCTCATTAATGCTTTTAGGGTTTTTAATATCGTGGTACGTTGTACCAACCCCTTGAGCTCAGTTATATCCTTTCTACATCGCTTTCTCGCCTTCTTTTCTATGTTTCGCAGCTTGTCTGCTTGATGTCCCGCTCCGCATTTGTTGCATAGATAGTGCGCGGCCGTGGTGCCCGCCCCGCATTTCCCGCAAGGAAGCACTCTTACACCCTTTCTGTATATGTATACATGCACTGCACAGAAGGTGCTGTTGCAGGTGTGGCCACGGGGCTCAAACCTGCCCAATATCTTCCACTGACATGCGAGTTAACCTTGACGCGGCATATCTGTGTCGGTATGGCATAGACATGCCGCGTCTCCAGTTAAATAATTGTGGTGCGCAGTGCCGGTCTGAGGGTCGGCTTGAGCTGGCCAGGCGATAGGCTGCGGAGTCGCCGGTGGTGGGATAGTAGTAGCTCCGTTTATCTTGTCAGCGCTATGCTGCGTTAGCGGTGCCGACACATCACCCGCTCCACCTTTGGTAGCACATCGTGAAATGCTAATCGCCAAAAGCTCGAGCCGGCGCGTCCCAAGATGCCGAGGACGCGCAGGGAGGCTCGGTTTGGCGATAAAAGGCTCAATTTTGTTTCTTGTCATTTGCAAAATTTGAGCCTTGCGGCTGGTGCGCTTAGATCTGCCTTTTACATCTACTTACGCTTGATATAAATATAACTCTAACATAAACACTTAGAGCGCGTAGCACTTTTTTAAAAAAATCATGTCAAGTTGCAAATTCGTGATCGTGAAAGTACAATCGGAACACCTCATGGCTTGTCTTACAACAAATCATTGGCGGTAAATTTGTATGTATTAGCGTTTAACGGCACTTCAGCAAAAAAATGGCTATATGGCGCCAATTAAATGTAAAGTTCTAAAAACGTAAAAGTGAAGAAATCTATACAATTAAGACAGATAAATGCTTCCAAATAAATGTAAATATGAAGTACAAGAAGATAAAATATAAAATGTAAAGATGCTAAAATTTTGTTAAGGTATGCAAAATAAAAGATAAACGTAACATGTAAAATCCCGAAAAACATA
Source organism: Margaritifera margaritifera (assembly GCA_029931535.1). NCBI lineage: Eukaryota > Metazoa > Mollusca > Bivalvia > Unionida > Margaritiferidae > Margaritifera > Margaritifera margaritifera. Next base: position 164,638 of record JAQPZY010001082.1, read on the forward strand.
TGGTATATTTTGTATATAAACCAGATTCCCACAAAAAGTCGAAGATTTTCTCTGGTGGTACATCATCATACAGTTTCTTCATCTAATTCACATCAAAATATTTCTGCCTCACATCGTGGGGGTCGAGATACTCGACAAGAATGTGTTCCACTGTTAGTATACACTGGCATGGTATGCATTCTGGTCGAGGTTCACACTTCTGGAAGTATGCACGAGTCAGGTATGCGTGTCCGATACACAGTACCAGCTCGTCTATAAAAATGGCCCCGAGCTTGTTCCGACCGCAGGAAAGCAGCGGTCGCGGATCAAGCAGTCAATTTTTCTGGAGGATATTTATTTTAAATAAGAAACCAACATTATTATTAGAAAGCATATGCCATAGTTTTTCATTGCATGATAACATGATTTAATATATTGTCATTTACTTAAGTGTGCTTTTGTTTACAGATTGCAAAGATGGCATCGACTTGTTACTAGCTTCATAAAAGAGTAAGAAACAACCTTTGCTGCTCGAGACATTGTCTGGTTACCTTCCCTGATTGCGACTTAACAAAACAGGAATAAATTACCATGAGGCCTTGAGCAAGGTAAAAAATGTTCCTAGGTGGCACTGAAGGTTCACCTTCCTGCTGAAAAGGTGTAAAGGCCCAGCTTAAACTTCGTACACAATTTACTGCTTTAAGATGGAGAGCTTCCACGGTTTAACAGCAACACAATAAAGTTGCACACTGGACCTTTTAAGATAGAGAAGAATCATGTCAACGTACCAAACAAAAAAAAAAACAACAACCAAAAAAACTCGTTTAGCGTCACTGTCATGCTTGACAGCTTCACTTTGTCTTTGTATTAAATCGCTTACATGACGTCGTTTGGGGTACGTTTTCCGATCATTCTTAAGTAGCAAGGGATAGTTTGTAAATTAGTCACTGAAATTTTTTAATTTAAGGCTATCGTGTGTCTTTGTCAGCAATTTTCGTTTAATAATTAAAGATATGGAAATATTTGTGATTCGGGTGTTCTTGAAATTGATGTGAGCAATGTACATTTCCCATAGTTACTTTACAGTATTTAGACACTGAAAGACCTAGTCGGCTAGGAAACTGAGCTAAGCCACCCGTAGCAGTAAACACATTGGGTTCAAGCAAGTATAGTATCTCAAAAACGGCCTGGGTGGCAACCATTTTGACTTCAGTCTAGCTGTTTAGTACGCAATGTTGTTCAAAACTGTCACATTGGGATAGAGCTTGCATTTGCATTGTGGGCATCACGTGTCAAAAATGACTTTCTGACATGAAAAATGCTTGAGTGACATTTGGCTGGGTTGCTTAAGCTTGTTTTGCTTTGAGGTTCCAATTTCTTGTCAGGTTAAATGAACAATATTCTTATGTTCTGATTTTTTATAACTATCAAAAATATGGACCTTTTTCACCTCACTGGTGTACTCTATTTTTTATGAATTTGTATACTAGGCAGATTCATGCGGCATCAGATTTGTGCATAAAAACTGTTCCTTTCATCCTTAGTTATTTGGAAAAAAATCCATTTCCGATATTGTGAATGGTTTCTGTTTTGAAATTGTTTCATCATCTTCGTCCGTGTTCCATTCAGGATACAAAACAAGCATAAAATCAGTACTTTAGAGAAAGATCTCGAGTGAAATATTGCATTAAACAGTTTTCACTGTGTTTTCGATTTATTAAATCAATCCAAGTTAAATATATTTCTCTTTTTTCACGCTTATAATTTTATGCCAATTTGAAGATCTGTGCTGCTAAGAAAGAGCCGACAGGAATTCTGTAGAATCCTATGTATCACCTGATTCGCCGGCAGAGTACATATCCAAAAACGTAGCATAGAGAGTTTAGCAAGAAACGTAGGTCATTACAGCCACAATGTACTTCTTATGGGTCTGAACATAAGTGATAAAGGTGAATGCACACATCAAATTGCATTACCATATATGCAACAATGTCTTGGAAACTTAGCTACAAGAAACAAAATGAGTGCCAAGGCAGTTATGATCGCTGGATATAATAACTACAATATGTTTGAAAACTATATTTTGCTTAAGTGTCGCCCCTAATTTTAGCTGCTAACATTATTAATGAAAATTTCCACAAATCTGTTTTGAGCCGACCCCCCAAAAACCCTTTAAAGTAACTGACGCATTTGAGCAGACACTTACAAACAAATGTCTGACTTAATTAAGCAGGATGTCCATGGAGCAGACAAGATCAATTTAATTTAAAGAAATTATTGTTTTCTTGTAGATCACACATTTTGTTTTAAAACTGTAGTTCTGCACGATCCCGCAAATATGGATGGATAGGTAGCGGAAATGTGACATGTGTTACGACTCTATGGTCTAAGAAAAATGTAACAGAAAGAAAGTGAAACCAACAAATCAAGTAAAAATCAACAAGCAATTTATTACTAGATAATTAAAATGAAAAATCAAAAAGTCACTTACAGTAATGTTTATGTATCCTAATAATCCAATAAGAATGATTGTTCTAATCACAAGTCCTAAATATAGAATGTGTCCTTGAATGTTATTATGTGCTAATGGTCTCCAAAGTCCTGATGTACTAGAAATCTTGATGTGCTGAAGTCAAAATGAAGTATTCCAAAATCTCTGAATAAGTTCACATAAATTCCAAAATTGTCAATTAAAATCCAAAATCCAAAAGTTTATGAGCACTGTTAATAATCCAATGAATAATTAAAATAATTCCTCTCTTAGAATTTGGAATGAATTTTCACAACTGCAATAGCTCTTTACAAGACTGATGGTAATGTCGAACTGAACAAAATGTCTACCAAACATGGTATATATAAAGATTGGTCACATGACAGAATGTTCTAGAATGTGAGTCATCTTAATGGAATTCTAACTGTAAACAAAATCAACCTTGATCTTCAAATTGAGAAAACATATTGATCAAAACAACCTAATTCAAGGACACTAGTTATACATGTTTTTCCTAACAAACATAAAGATTTAAGCAAATATTAAAGTGAAGAAACATTTATAACCTCCCAAAACACATATACAACATTATATAAACATCATACATAACACATGATATTATCGATACAAAAATATAATATATTTTTGTCGTGTACAGTCTTCTTTACGTCGTACGTGCGGGGTACACCATTCTTTTATTAACCTTTCTCTTGCTTAAAGGTGGTAAAGACTGTCCAATATTGTCGGAAAACTATTCTATTTACATCGTGCGTGCTGGTACACCATTATCATATAATCTTAAACACTTCTTGTATGAAGATGAGATAGTCCAACAAGGAAGTACTCTTCTACTTCTAGAAATAAACACAGCCCCAAAATACCCGTTATGTAACAATATGTATGTATGTATGTGGTAACCATCCTCAGATACTCTGTTATATAAACTGCATTCCCTTAAAAAAATCCCAAGATTTTCTCCGGTGGTACTTCATCATACAGATTCTTTATGGAGTTCACGTCAAACCAAATGTAATCAAGAGCACGCTCTAGCCTCCTCTGATAAAGCTATAATTCGTACTCGATACTCAGGGCTGACAAACTCCTATTCTATTCATGAATGTAGAAAGGACTGCAGAGAATTGGAGGTCGTCAGTCCAGAGTATTTGACGATGGCTGCTATAAAATCAAGCCACACGAAACGTGTTTATTTATTGAATCCCTACATATTTTACCTCGTACTGACTTAAAAGATAATATAAGTCACATGTACTTCATACTTGGCAAAATATGTGGAATGAAAACTCCACAAACTTCAGAACATCAAACCCACTATTGGAGAGTGGTATACCTCGTATAGACCAATTCGCAGAGGCGATGTGGTGATGTGCCGATCGTGAATCGGGCACACATACTCGACTTATGCATACCTCCTGAAGAATGAACCTCGACCACAGTGCATTCCATGCCAGTGCCCACTGACAGTGCAACACATTTCATGTCGAGTGTGTCGACTTTTTCACCCGGTGAGACAAGTATTTTGATGTGAATTCGATGAATAAAATGATGATGTACCAAATGAGTCAATCTTTGACTTTTCGGGGAAGTATGTTTTAGGGATTTTAAATGTTACCTTTAGCTGCTCTTCAGCATACTACCAAGCTAGCTTCTAATCCCGCATATAATGTAGTCTCTATGCACAAATACCAAACCGTGCACGCTCAGAAACCAAATTTAATTTTCCATTTTGGCATATGAATTCGTCCTCACTGAGAAACAGCAAAACTCAATGTTGGAAATACCGCAAAATTCTCTGTTCAGTCCTATGAAAATGGTAGTTTGGTCGACTCAAACTGAGCAAGCCAATTCAGGCTCTGTTATCATCACCTTGTCAAATAGATTACACAGTACTGCTAATCTAAACATCCACCTGTTCTGTAATATGATATCTTCCACACATGAGGAATGAAAGTCTATGTTCAGGCGTTCTAGTAAGAGAGAGAGAGAGAGAGCGTTTATAATGACGAAGGTATTGTGGTCCTGATAATAATTATTGCAAAAATGTATTATTAGTGAATCATAGATTTAATTGCATAACAATATTTGGTATTTCAACACAAATCTCTCAACTCGTCAAGAGGTGTTGTGCGATCTAGAGATTTATGACTGCAGATTGACGGAGATCCTCGAAAATCTCAGATCTCAAAACATCCCACAAATGAAGGGAATCAACCTTCACCGTCAAGGCAGGTTGATTTCCACAAACACTCGTATCCTGACGTTCGATTGAGCCACTTTGCCTATATCATCAAAGTCGGACTCTTGAATATCCCTGTCAACTCTTTCATTCCTAATTCGTTACGGTGCTTTAACTGTCAGAAATATGGTCACCACAAAGGTGGCTGCAAGAGGAAACCAGACTGCCACGGATCTGGGCAGGAGGGTCACGATGGATCGTCCTGCACAGAGAAAGTCTCTTGTGCGAAGAGAGAACATTTCTTGTGCTCAAGAGACTGCCCCAAGTGGCAACTCGGGGAGATCCAACGCGTTAAACAGGAGAATAGCATGAGCTGTCTTGAATTTATTGACTTCCATCCTGTCAGACACACGTTTTTTGATGTAAACTCAATTAAGAGAATTTATGATGATGTTCCACCCATGACAATCTTGGGTCTTTTTAAGGGAATGCGGTTTATATAACACATTTTGACCCTATGTTTTTAGTATTTTAAATTCTGACCTGTATATATTATTTTATATACATTTTACAGAATTTGAAGATCTTTATCTTATATCTTTTATCTCGTAGTACTTCATGTTTACATTTATCTGGAAGAGTTTATCTTTCTTAAGTTTCTTTTGTGCTATTCTTAATTATTACCTTTTAGAACTTTACTTTGAATTGACACCATATAGCCATTAATGTTATGATATGCCGTTAAACAATAATAAATACATACGTATCGTCGTTAATCATATGACGACATCTTACAATCTCCTTTAATCAGTGTACATCACGCTCAGGGTACCAGGAAGTGTCTATATTACTGATGACAATATGAGAATGTGATATACGATTCCCATCACTTGATTCCACCCGCCCCCCCCCCCCCCCACGAGAATAGGTGGATGAAGGGAGTGACGCATCCAGGAACCTAAGTATTTTGTTGTCATATACTCCTCTTTGTGAAACAGCACTCTAAATATGGTCATCCTCCCAAAATCGGTTTCGATTAGCGGGTTGGTGTGGTATTGCATCAAGGATTTAAAATTTTAAATTCATCGTTGTCATCTTCAAATTCTCGTAAAACTTAATACCAAATATGATCACACTCCCTCAATCGTGCAGAAGCTTATCTAACGCGTTGAAATGAGTGACGACGAACGGTCGCACGCTGTCACACAGACAGACGAGGTGACCAGTCACAATATATCCGCAAATATGTGAATATAACATCGTTCATATGCTTTTCGATATCAGTATGAACAAAATAGTTTGTGCTACGCAGCAGCACAGCTAGGGAATGATCTACCCAAACCAGCTAGTTGATTAAAAGTATTTCTGTCAAATGAGTGCTGGGTCAAGGGTAAGTGCTACCTTTGCAGATGATCACCACGACAGGTCTAAGGCATATTTCGCATACATTTATTTTCTTTTCCTTTTTGAGCTTTTATCTTGTATTAAGTTTTATTTTTATAGTTTTCATTCAGTTTTGCTAGTTCTACAATGTATCACATTTGATTTAAAGTAATTTTAAAAATGTTGTACTATGTACCATTTTAGTATTTATGTCCCATAGCTGCCGTAAATTGTTTCTTACTCCATCTTAACTCCCTGTGCTCCGTATTTACTATTTAGCATGTATAGATTTTTTATAAATCTATTTTATTACCTTTTTGTCTTTGCCATTATTAGTTTTATAGTCGCACAGCTGCCAGCCTAATATACTTTGTAATTCTCTTATGTACATACATTATGTGCATACAATACATACATTATGTACATCCATGTGGATTTTAGTGTTGTTGTGAGCACTATTTATATATGTTTAACTCAATCATCCCTTCCGAACCTTTGTCATAATACGTTTATATTGTGTACCTTTTTGTGGATAGTTTGTGTATTTAGGTGAAACAGTGAAATATGCATTAAGAAATGGAACAAAACGGTGGAAAATCCATTGGTAGCAAATTAGTTTTATCTTAAATTAGTTTTTCATCGATGATATGAACGTTCGGTATGTCGGAATTTTTTAATTCCTTGATCAGACGTCATTTTCTCCTCAACATTTTCATTTCGATCAAACTTTAGTAACCATTGAAAAATCATCATACCATTTTGGGATTTGTTATTTGTTTTATATGTTTTGTTATCGCTGAGTATTTATTGTATACATTCCTCCCATCTGTACCCTTTATAACTTGCCACACTTCCTTGAATCATGTCTTGATTGGAAACGTTTATCGTGCAATTTTTCCTGCAAACCTTTTCTCAACTTACTTACTATAGATCTGTAAAAGATTTTATAATGCGAACTACATTTTCGCAATCCTGGTATTTCTCTATTCTGGTGTTAATTAGATCTTTATCTTACCAGGTAAGTGGCGATCTAACTGAAAGAGGTTACGTTGCATTTTGCGTATTGTATCTCAAACAAGCATTTTGATATAAAGATATATATTTATAGACATTAATATTTACATGTAATAGGAGATGATGATTTCCACAAATTTACATCACACGTGTTCAAATGATCTGAGAAACATTTTTTTAACCCTAATCTGAAAATATTTTTAATCTCCGTCATTACCATCATCATCGCTATCACACTAACCATCCTGTCTACCCTCACTAAGATTGTTAACAAGGACTGTGTTGACCAACCAATTTAAACTTCAGCACTGGGAAATTGAAAGATTCATTTCGATCATCAATTCCAAAAGATTATTATAAAGGGAAGAAAAAAAACAGTTGACGCTACCGCATAATCCAATACCCGGCTGCCATTATTTGTAATAGATGCCATGTTCCCAAAACAGGGACACTCATGCTGAAAAATCCTTTTTTTTTTTTTGGGGGGGGGGGGTTGTCGGAGGTTTTGAACCCCTACCCCGTTTCAAACGGGTTTTGACACCGCGTCATATATAGACCCTTTGAAATTGAATAACCTAAGGTGTACACTTGGCTGAGCGGGACACCTGGGGTTGATAATCAGGGGTAATTAGGGTTGTTATCATAGGTCTCCCTTCTCACTTTGTTGCACCTTTTAGATATCTGGCCTCAGTGTACCAAGTAAAAAACATTCCATTGTCGGCCAAGATTATGTTTACCCCTTGTTAGACACTGGAAAAACTAAACCCTATGAATTCTGATTGAAATTGTACAACCCCCATTTCAGACAGTATTTAAACTCCAACCCCGACTTTCGGACAATCGGAACATCCTTGCCAGCACTTATATAATGAATGCCGCCCCCACCCCCTTTACTACTACTACCATACTACTACTGCTAGACAAGGAAGTTTTGCTTCTTTCTTGCAGTAAACGTTTTAATACTTGACTCGTAATATATTAAATCAATTTCGTATAAACACGCACCAAAAAGTAAAAAAGTTCACGTTTTTACAAAGACGAAAAATCTCATTTGAATATACATACCTTGCGTTAGGCAATCCGAGAATATTTCTGTACAATAATGTTGTCTGACCTTAACATTTATATACTAGGAACATGCGTTATCCTCAGATACAAATGGTGCAATTTCCACTTGCAGGGAAAATCATCTAGAGCAAGTCCATGTGGGAGCAGATGTGACCTATCACATTGTACTTCATGCAGATGTAAAACAACTGCCTGACCACATGCACTCTTATCTGTTTGTGAAAAGGAAAACTATTGATAATACACACTCCCCCTTCTATACAAAATTAACAAATTATCACAAGGTGACAAACCTGATTGGTTTGAAATCTGCGTCCTTGCTAATTATGTGATTTTTTAATTTATCCTGTTGGCACGTTTAGTCGCTGATTACCTATAACAACGTAAAAAGAAACATTCCAAACTTGTTCTCCCTGTACGACTTTAGTAAGTTACAGATCATTTAATAACCATTTTGAATGAAGTTTCTGTTTCTTTGTATCTACTTGAATCGAGTTTGGATGCCAATACTTCCGGTGTGTCACGCAATGAATAAGCTGCAGTGAATTCTGATTGGTGGTTATTGTTTACCCTAGACTAGAACAAACAATAACGACCAATCAGAATTTACTGTAATATATTTCACTGAGTGACACACCGGAAGTGTAGCCTTCAAATTCGATTCATATAGACAAGATACGAATCAACAGAGAAACTTCGCCTAAAAGTGGTTATTAAATGATCAGTAAGGTACTTCAATGATACATGGGGAACAAATTTGGGAAGTCTCCATTTACGCTGATATATATTATCAGTGACTAAACATGCTGATGGGATAAAATAATTAGCATAGAATCGGCGAAAACGGGGGGGGGGGGGGGTACACATATCGAGCCACGTAACCTTGTGTTAATTTGTAAAAGGTGAGTGGATGTTTTCAACAGTTTTTTTTTTCTTTTTACTGACAAACATTAGTGCCTGTGCCTGCGACGGCCGACAAAATAAATTCTCAGTTTAATTAATGAAAAGGCAAACGACTAATAATTATTCATGACTGCTGAATATTAAAGTAACTTCTACAGGGTAAGTATCTTTTTGTATCGATTCTTCACCTCTTGTATCGATACGAGTATGGATATGGAAAAAGTATCGATGCATCGTTTCACCCCTAGCGAATACCCAGTAAATTCAGCAGTCGATATTGATTACTCCACTCTTTTCTCTTTGCAAAACGATCACTACTGAAAAGGCACGGTTAGCTTTTACAAGAGAATAATTAGTCTTAAGTTTGAACACGTATGTAAAGTATTTAAACATCGTTTAAAATAAGTAGTACGTGATAAAACGGATATCAACGAAATTCAGAAAGGACGACGCCGTCTTGTTCATTGAGACGCATACAGAGTGCATTATGCAAAGTTGTATCTATACAAATTTATAAAACGCTGATTTTTTAGTCACTCACTATGGATATTAGTTTTTGAACCTATTACTAGCGGTGATGACGTTCAAGCTATGTAAATCTAAATTGGACTATATGTAAACGTGTCTGAATTACCATTTTCTGTTTTCAGGAATGAAGTAATAGAATGAGGTAATCGGTAATTTTAAACTAGAAAAAAGGGGGTTCTTAAAACTCGTAAAAGTTTATCTGTATTTGGCATGAGAAGTTTGTTTTCTTTCAACAGAACTTTGTGCAATGTTAGAGTTGGGTAATCACCGTCATATCTTTTGCACTGAAGGTGTTCGCTTAATTCAGATATGCGAGGTTGTAGCATAAGTAAATCTATATTGATATTTTTTAATCAGTATCGTAATCTTAATTGACATTTTGGATATCATCTTCATCATCACCACCACCATCATCATCACCATTACCCCTCCCGTCCCCATCTTTTTCATGTCAATTATACTTAAAGAAAATGCATATAATTTTGCATTTATATTTATATCAAGTATATTCCTACCAGGACAATTTAATTAATCTCAGTAACGTCGAACAAGGAGGTCCCCCCCCCCCAAAAAAAAAAAAACAACAACAAAAGAAACGAGAAAGAGCCGAGATGTTTAAATCGTTCATCGTGTCAGTTTGCTCGATATCTCCAAGCACACGGGAATATCATGCACGTAACAGCGTTTTTATTTGCTCATCATCGTGAAACAGCCGAGATGTTTAAATCGTTCATCGTGTCAGTTTGCTCGATATCTCCAAGCACACGGGAATATCATGCACGTAACAGCGTTTTTATTTGCTCATCATCGTGAAACAGCCGAGATGTTTAAATCGTTCATCGTGTCAGTTTGCTCGATATCTCCAAGCACACGGGAATATCATGCACGTAACAGCGTTTTTATTTACTCATCATCGTGAAACATCATACCAACATGGTCACCCTTCATCAGTCGGTGTAGATGAAGCTCAGGTTACAAGGAAAACAGTGATGAATGGACAGATGGACAGACTGATTGAGTCACTTAGGGACGAACGGACATTATCTATCAGAATATATCCGCAAACGTGCAGACATAAAACACGAAAACCGTCCATTTGAGACACGATTACCTTTATACATACGTAAATCAATCGCTTTTTGTTTGTATCCCAATAGCCGACAAGTCCATCTAAAAAAACAATCAATTGTTAGTAATACTACAAAACAGCTATGACAATAGATCGTTTTTATTCTTTAGTGTGATTTACAGTAACTAATCTTTTCAGGCCTAGGTATAGTCAATGTAAAGGTAATGATATATGCGAGTTTATTGTTCAAGATTATTATGAGTACTCATAAATGTAGACCTCCAATCAAATAAGCTGTCATTCGGATCACTTCATTTGATCCGGACCAAAATAACAACTGAATGTACAAGTTGGAAACAAAACATCTATTACAAAGTATCTTTACACTGTTCAAAACACTGCTAAAAGCTAACTGAGCTATTATATTTACGAGAAGAAGGTTACGACATAGGTAAAAACATGACAAAATTCCAGAACTATATCTCACAATAAAGAGTCAAATTAGACTATATTGTTGGTGGTGACTGGATCTTTCTACTATCGAGTAACACGATTTGAAAATGGGTATCATTGTCAGATACAATAATTTAAAGAAATCCAAAGACTCCTTTAAACTCTGATTAAACCCTACCATGAAATCAATACCGATTTAATAGCGAAAGGTATTTGAAATATTCGAAAGACTGATAACAATCCGTGACAGTACGAGCAAAAATGCAAGAGGACAAAGGAAGACAAGGTGAATTAAACTTGTGTAGATGTACGTATGTAGTAGCGTTTTAGGGCACCTCAGCACAATTGTATGGTAGAAGAAGGATTATGATAGTATTCCTACTGTTAGATCTACAAATTCTATTCGCTAATCGGAAGTACAGATGACGCATGATAATCACAAAGTCCAATTTAAAAACGACAAAACAACAATATTGTTCATGACAGAAACAATCACTTATATTGATACTAATGGTTGCAGGAACTGACATAGTTTACTTCTTGAAATAGGTTTCCAAACTTGAATTCTGCGAGATGCATTGTTTATACCTCTGATAACAGAGAAAATAACTGCTACTTTGTTTTCGGTTAACTCATACATAATTATCAGTATTTAACAAGTTCTGCACCACCATCTCCTTCTAAATATCTTAGAAATATTGTTATAGATCGATCATCAGTTTATATAGTCATAGGTATTGCAGTGGCTATTGCAGCTTTTGTTACACTATTTTATTGGAAAGTTGTTTCAGCCTTTCAGCTAACAGTATACTTTCTCTTTAACATTAATCCTTTCAATATTTTTTGCCTGAAGATTCTCCCCAACTGTGTTTTAGATGTCCAACTAAACGTTTTTTTTTTCTACACTTTTCCCCTGTTCCTGCAATACAACATTTTTTGTTACAGTTTAATGCTCTACTAATCTCATTTCTTAACTCTTCAATATATTTTTCATACATTTCAACATAACATTTTATAGATTCTATTTTCAAATTGACAACTTGTACAGCATTTACATAACCTCTCAATTCTCTTGTGCAGGAAATAATATTTTCACATTTTACACTGAAATTTTAATGGTCAGGATCTATAAAAGTCTTACCTTCTCTAGCATGTTGATGAAAGGGCTCGTTTCTGTTTATTGTTTGCATCTCTATGTCCTGGTGTACTTTTACTTCTTCTGAATGAAGAACAGTAGGTTTTAACAGACATTTATGTTGTATATCCTCAGTATGCTACCAAATTCTCTACTAATTCATCTAATTCCGCATATGATGTAGTTTTCAGGCCCAAAGGCTCGATTGCGTGCATGTTGAACATCCCTTTCAGAAAGCCTCTAGGCTGAGGCAAATGAACCATCACTTTATCTCAGACGAACAAAAGTGGCTCTTCAGTATACTACCAAACTATCTTCTAATCCATCTAACCCCGCATATGTAAGTTAAGGCCCAAATACCCAAACTTGTACGTTCAGAAACCGAACTCGCCCTCACTTAGAAGCGGCGAAAATTAATGTTGGAAGTATTGCTAAATTCTGTATTTTCAAATCGCCACCGTGCTTATCAAAACCTCCCAAAATAATATTTGACTTTTGCGCATTCAAAAAAATACTTAACAAATTCTCTCCTTTTCCAGAGTAAATTCAATGAAATCAGAGCCTCCTATCGTAACCATACATCCCTGTATGCGGACGGTTCTAAATAGGGAGACAAATTTGGAGCTGCCATTGCAACACCCCATGACATCATCTCGAGCCGGTTACCGAACAAAGCTTCAATATTTACTGCAGAAATTACAGCCATACTCAAAGATTTGAACTACACTAAAATCTCTCGAAGAACAAATTACATCATCTTTTCGGATTCCCTTTCCACATTGAGAGCCTTGCATAATCTTAAATCTGAGGACCCGTTAATATCACAGATATTATGGAAACACGATGTTCTCATACAATCGGGGTAAAGTATTCTGTACTGTTGGCTGCCTAGTCACATTGGCATAAAGGGTAATAAAAGGACAGATAAAGCAGCCAAAACTGTCACCCGTTTCCGAATGGAACATCCCATATGCTGACTATTATTTATTACACTTTGCATGTTTAGTATCGATCTTGTCTAAAGTAAAAACAAATTATGACAATGTTTTTTAGTATATTTTTTTTCCTTCAAGGTAGAAAGAACTAAATACTTTACTGACTGGCTAAACTGCAATGCACATATCAACAAAAGAGGACAACAATAATAAATGAACAGAACTGACAGCAGACACTTTAAAAGAAAAGACGGGACGCTTTTGAAAAAAAATAAAACATAATATGCCCCGTCAAGTTTTCGCTCGAAGTTATGTATGACTAGGCTATTGAGGCGTGGACACTGAAAATTGATTTTCTTTTCGTCTGTACATACATAATACACAGTTTTCATCTGGGTAAAACTTTAAAATACAAGGGGATACCAATTGCGTACTTGTAACGGCAGTCAAATTTGTTTATAGCAGCTCTTTATGGCACATCGGCATAACAGTGTATAAGATGTCAACTAAAGATGTTCGAAAAATATAGGAATGAACTGCATCAAAACACCAGGAAGATAAACCATTCCAAACAAATGTAAACGTGGAGTACACGAAGATAAAATATAAACGTAACAAATATTACAATTCTGTAAATTGTATATAAAGCAAAAGACAAAGGTAACACATGTAAAATCCTTAAAACAGGACTAAAAAATTTTTATAAACTGCATTCCATTAAAAACTCCAAGATTTTCTCGGATGGTACATCCTCATACAGTTTCTTCAAGCAGTTCACGTCAAAATACTTATGTCTCGCAGACTGGAAATCGACATACTCGACAAGAATGTTCTCCACTGTCAGTGGACATTGGCAGGGTAAACACTCCGGCTAAGGTTCACCCTCCAGGAAGTATGCACAAGTCGGGTATGCTTGCCCGATAAGTGATCGGCACAATGCCACCTCATCTCTCTGCGATGGAGACAAGACATACAATAATAAGGACACAGCAGTCCCTGTTACAGCGCTATGCACTAAATCCAATAATTAGGTCTCTGACTGATGAAGATGATGCTATACGAATCCTAGTATATGCTTCTATTGTCATGGAAACTGTGAAAGTCAATGACGTAAATTACATGTGTGCATGTATGCAGTAGTGCTTTACGGCACATCAGCACAAAAGTGGCTATGTAGTGCCAACAACAAATTATGTTCCAAAAAGGCTAAAACGAACTGTACAAACGTTAGGAAGATAAAGTCATCAAAATACATGTATAGCTAAGCACGACAGAATAAAATATAAAACGTAAAGATGAAAAAACTATATAAAATGTATATAAAATAACAAAAAAGTAACACATTTAAAATCCTTAAAATGTGATTAAATTTCTCGTATAAGCCGCATTTTTGGATACTGCAGATTGGTGTAAAGCTGATACTTCTCTTCATTTCTACTACAAGGATTTTATCCATCCAGAGATGACGTTCACCGATGCGGTTCTCCCGAGATAGGGCTGGATTGAGCACTTTCATTTCATGGAACTATAATTGTGTGTAATGTATTACTCAATACATGTGAGTGACATTTAAAGATGACATTCATTTGGCTGCGTATCGTACGGTTTTGTTTTTTTTTTTTTTTTGGATATACAAATACTTTATTTCTGTTTTTATTTTTTATTTTATTTTATTTCTTTCTTTACAGCCCAGTTTGAACTAGTTGTCTATCTTTAAACATGCAACTTCAAGCTGACAGGCTTTTGGCCTAATATGGGAAAAGAATCCCCCTCCCCCTCATCCAAACATTTGATGCGATGAATGAGGATTCTTTGAAATATTCAACAAAAGCTGAAAGATTGAAGTTCCCACCCTGGTGTTACCTTCCTACCCTGTGTTGGGTTGTCTGGACAGCAAATTTGTTCTCTCTTTAAAAGGACACTAGGCACCAGTTGTACGGGCTTTTATAAGTATGGGTCACATGGTCATGTGGTAAAACTGGTTTTGTCTTATGACCTACAACTAGAGCCAGGTACTCAATGCTTTCAGGAATACTTCTGTATATCAGTGTATTACCTACGTGCAGCAGTTGAAATGTAACATAACAGTATTGTCCCCTTAAGAGATTCTTTTTTAACATATAATCCCAATGAATTAATGCTGAAATGTTATTTGAGATAAAATGGCTGGCTTCATATTAACTTGAGTATGTATAGTATAATTTTCATTTTCACGCAGTGTGAAACAGGAGTGAAGACAGAGCAGTTAGATGAACTCACAGGGTACAGCCCCAGAAGAACCAGCACAAGATAACACACCAGCTGCAATAGTGAAAGCTGAAGCTGATGAACCCCTAGTGAAGAAGGCCACACTTTTGAGGATCTTTTTGGAGATGTATATGTGGTTATGGTCAAGTAATCAAAGTCCCTCTTTCAGACGGCTGATGCTAAAATAACACGATATAGGAATGACACATCAAGCACACATATAGATGAAGACCCACCGACCTAATGGAAATCGAATAAAACTTCGTTCCCCTTCCTGGTCAAACTAGCTAAGATGTGTTTGAGTATTCCAGCAACATCAGTGCCACCGGAAAGAGTCCTTTCAAGTCCTGGATATGTTGTAACAGCCCAAAGAGCCTCCTAAACTGGGGAAAATGTGGACATTTCATTTTTTTCAAGATTACTACGAAAGTTGTGACAAGTGGTCTAATAGTATTGTGCATTTTTGAATCCAGCTCAGTTCATATACTGTCTTTACAGTGTTATGTTGGCTTTGTATCAGAGCTGTAAGTCACGTGATCACCAATGGGTCAGAGTTGAGACTCAATCCGCCATTACTGTAGTTAGTTACAACATATTGTATTGTCACAATATAATGCAATGGGACTGGGTACAAGATCAAACAACTTAAATTAGCCCTCTCCCTACATGATACAAGTATAGTAACGTGACAACAGTGCAGCAAAGACTAATAATGAAAAATTATTTGAGAGAGAGAGAGAGAGAGAGAGAGAGAGAGAAGGGAGCACAAAGACAACATTCGCAATTTGAATAAGTTACTGAAATCGTCCTGTATCACGTATATATTTGCACACGTTACAGAATTCTATCGTTTTCATTTGCATCGCCCTTTTCCCAAAGCAATAAATCTAAGCTAACAGCTGGATATGGCACCGAGTGTAATTTTCTGCTCATCTCAGTTTGTTGCATAAATGGTCCAAGCAATGGCTCTTAAAGTTTAATTCAGACAAAAATAATAGCTGTTTTTCACGGACAACAAAGTAACACATATTCCTGAACTTGTTTTTGAAAATACTAATCTTAAGTATATGGATTTTCATCGTTATCTTGGATTACTACTTTCATCAAATATCAAATGGATGTCATATTGATAGCATTTTTAAAAAACAGCATCATCTCGAATAGCCAATCTTCAAAAACCAAAATACAAACTTAGCAGGCAAAGTTTATCAAAACTATATACAACTTGTATTAGGCCCATCTTGGAATATTCCAATGTAGTCTGAGATGGATGTTCATTGATAGATTCAGAAAAACTTGAAAAACACGGCTTGAAGCGACACAAATAGGTACAGGACTTCCAATATACACGATTAGGCAATCTCTCTATTTTGAAACTCGGTTGGAAAGTCTGCAATCTAGACGAAAGTGACAAAAATTATTAATACAATAAAATTAAAACAAGGCAAACTCCGGACTATCTCACTGAATTACTTCCCCCTCTGCCATGTGTCTGAACAAACAAATTGTAACCTTCAAAGTTCATATAATATAGTCACTTGAAATTTCAGGTTAAATTCTACTAAATCTTCACTTATATCCTCAACAGTAGCCTTGTGGAACAATTTTGAGCAACAAGTACAATGTAGCATGTCTTACATTGCTTTGAAAGTGTTCAAGTCCAAATACCGACTCCAGTAAAATGTCTCGTTTTAGTCATGGAACCCTCGATATTAACCATACTAGATTGCGACATAATGTAAGCTCATTAAAAGTCGATCTTTATCGCGTTCAACTTGTCGACACCCGTTTTTGTTCCTGCAGTGGGATAGAAAGCACCATGTATTTCTTAATGTTCTGTCCAAAGTATAGTCAGCCATTCCTGTAGCAGTTGTAGCCCTGAAAAGCAATATGTGTAAGTAATTAAAGTTGTTACATTAGATTAGACATAATTATTAATATAGTAAGTTTGTAATTAATGGCAGGATTGTAACGATGCATTGTGAACATGTCCAAATACTGTAGTTATCTATTACAGATGGCAATAACAGAAGCCTCGCCAGCATTTGTTGTAACATCAGTAGTTTCATTTGTTAGTTAACTGCATTGTGTTGTCGCTTCCACAAATTTCCTTGCCACAGGAAACCTCGTGCCTTTCTCCCGTTTCACACGTTGGACCTCCTCGTTTTCTCTTAGGGTATTCTTTAGAGTGTGAGATTTGTTCTCTCTGGCAATTCGCACAAGAGATTTTCTCTAACAGGACGATCTATCGTGACCCTCCTGCCCGCATCTGGGACAGAATAGATTCCTCCTGCAGCTATCTCTGTGGTGGCCATATTTCTCAGAGCTGAAACACCGCGAAGGATTATAAATGAAAGGGCGACCGGGATATTTAAGAACCCCGTTTTGATCGATGTAGGAAAAGTGGCGCAGATGAACTTCAGCATGTATGTGTTTGTGTGAATCACCTTGCCGTTACGGCGAATGTACATTCGTTTCACTTGTGACACGTTTTGAGAGCTAAGACTTTCAAACATCACAGCCTCACTGCAGCCATCTATATCTCTAGATCCAACAACAGTCGAGTGGTTTGTGTGGAAATACCTTAATAGGTATCTCCACAATCCGCTTTGTTTTGAGCGAGTTTTGAGGCTACACTCTTACAAGTAGTTGTCCTGAAATTAGTTGGGTTTTGTTTTACACGTCTTGAATCTCCAACCAAGCCTTGAAGTGCTTTGGCTATCACAAAAGGTGATAGATTGGTTAGTTTTTTGCTTCTCATCATTTAATCTCTTGACCGATTTCCCTCACTCGGCCGAGTTTCCTCATCCGAGCTGCTAGTTGAAATATTCCTGGTCCTTCGCAGGCCAGATCTCACACTAATGGTTTAAGTTTTGGTTGGATTTCCCATAACGTTATATTTTTATTTCGTTACCTGTGCTCCACATTCGCCTCGGATCTCAACAATGGAGCGGGAATTTACGCTGATTTATTGGGTTTCGCATGTCAGGGCCACACAAGGTGATATACTCGAGAAAAGAAGAAACTTTACTCAACTGACTCCGCCCTCCTTTTGTAAGGTTTAGTGAATAACACCACGTTGATTAATCACAAAGTTCTTTTTGAAACTGTTAGCAAAACAGTTGAACTGAATATCTTTAACAGCCCCTGAAGCTTGGTGTGACTAGCGGAGTGATCAGACCGGGCCTTTCGGACCACCCGTCTGGCTGAAGTTGAGGCCAAAAATAGTGTGTTGCATCGAAACGGGCACCTTCGGCCTCTCATCTACTCAACTACCAGGATCCTCTCCGCCAAAGGATTCGCAGTTGTAGAACAGTCCCGATACGTCCTCGCTGCATGTCGTAAGAGGCGACTGACTGGAGGGAACCTGTTTGCCGTGGGTTGCGTCCCGATAAAAGATCATACAATTTTAATTTTATTTTTTGGACGTTTAAATGTTGCTCCAAGATTTGAGTTGTAATTGCATAAGTAAAATTGGAAACTTTATCTGGCAACCGGACAAAGGTGATGTTGCAACGGCAGCTCCAACCTCTTCAAATACTACGGGAAGGAACAAAATATAACTGTACCTTTGCAGGCAAAAATGTGGTACTGAGAATTGGTTTGATTTTCGGAAGCTTGTTTGTGCAATTTTTATTACACATATTTTGCTACCTATGAAGAACATGCTTATTTATATAATATTTGCGGCCTGAATACGCACTCTCCCGTTCAGAAACGGGTGACTGCGATGAAGTTTTTGGCTATTTTATATGCCTTTCATTACCGTAAATGCACATATGACTAGACAGCAAACAGTACAGATTATAGTTTCAAAGATCGTATGAAAAAATGTATGTTTCTGTGGAATTTGAGATATTAACGGGTTGTCAAATTTCAGGTTTTACAAGACTTTCAGTGCGGAAAGGCAATCCAAAAAGATGACACATTTCTTTATATGTTTGGGAGGATTCAATGAAGTTCAACGATTTGGGTATGGCTGTAACTTCAGCAGTAACAAAAGGGGGCTTTATCCGATAACCGACTCGTGCTGGTCCCATGCGGTGTTGCAATGGCAGCTGCAACCTTGTCTCCATCTTTGGAATATCTCTATTACAAGAACGTATAGCCACGACAAGAGACCGATTGCAATCTACTCTGAAAAACGAGAGGACGTGTTGACGAATTTTTGAATTCGCAAAGGGTAAATATTATTTTCGGACATTTTCATAACCATGGTGGTAACTTTGGAATGAAGAATGGTATAAATAATTTGCAAGACTGATTGTTTCTTGCTTCTATGTGAATATTAATTCGAAAGCTAAAATGTGGAATGATATTTCATTTCTGAGTCTCCGAGATTTTATATTTGGGCCTAAAAGCGATATCGTATACAGGTATGTGTGTGTATGTATGTATGTATGTATGTATGTATGTATGTATGTATGTATGTATGTATGTATGTATGTATGTGTATGTGTGTATGTATGTATGTATGTATGTATGTATGTATGTATGTAGTAGCGTTTTAAGGCTCACCAGCACAATAGTGCCTATATAGTGCGAACTAAAGACAAAGTTCGAAAAATAGAAAATTCAATTCAACAAAAATATAGAAAGATCAACCCTTCCAAATAAATGTAAAACATGAAATACAAGAAGACAAAATATAAAACGTAAAGGTGTAAAATTCTGTTTAGTCTATATAAAATCAAGCAATAAGCTTACACGTGTAAAATCTTTCAAACATATGATCAAAATCTATTATCCTCAAAACGTCAGAGATTATCTCGGGTTGTACATCAACACCGTTTCTTCATGCAGTTCACGTCAAAATACTTGATCTCGCAAAGTGGAAGCCGACACGCTCGACAAGAATTTCACTGTCAGAGACACTGGCAGCGTAAGCACTCTGGTTGAGGTTCACCTCTCAGGACGTATGCGCGTCTCCGATACGCGATCGGCGCAATACCACCTCATCTGTGCGATTTGATCTATACGTCGGATGCCATCCTTCAATAATTGGTTTGCTGTTTAAGTTTTCTGGAGTTGTCATTCCACATATTTTGGCAAGTACGAGATGATAATTTATACAATATTTTGAAGTCAATTTATGCAATCTTCCATTTGGAAACGGGTGACTGCAGGAAAGCTTAAGGTTTGCCTTGTCATTGCCTTTTATACCAATATGCCTAGTGTTATGTATGATGTTTATATAATGTTGTATATGTGTTTTGGGAGGTTATAAATGTTTCTTCACTTTAATATTTGCTTAAATCTTTATGTTTGTTAGGAAAAACATGTATAACTAGTGTCCTTGAATTAGGTTGTTTTGATCAATATGTTTTCTCAATTTGAAGGTCAAGGTTGATTTTTGTTTACAAGTAAAAATTCTATTAAGATGACACACATTCTAGAACATTCTGTCATGTGACCAATCTAGAACATTCTATCATGTGACCAATCTTTATATATATCATGTTTGGTAGACATTTTTTCAGTTCGACCTTACCATCAGTCTTGTAAAGAGCTATTACAGTTGTGAAAATTCATTCCAAATTCTAAGAGAGAAATTATTTTAATTATTCATTGGATTATAACAGTGCTCATAAACTTTTGGATTTTGATTGACAATTTTGGAATTTATGTGAACTTATTCAGAGATTTTGGATTACTTCATTTTGACTTCAGCACATCAAGATTTCTAGTACATCAGGACTTTGGAGACCATTGGCACATAATAACATTCAAGGACACATTCTATATTTAGGACTTGTGATTAGAACAATCATTCTTATTGGATTATTAGGATACATAAACACATTACTGTAAGTGACTTTTTGATTTTTCATTTTAATTATCTAGTAATAAATTGCTTGTTGATTTTTACTTGATTTGTTGGTTTCACTTTCTTTCTGTTACATTTTTCTTAGACCATAGAGTCGTAACAGAAATTGGGGGCTCGTCCGGGATTGAATTTCTTTAAAGCATATTAGAGATATTAAATTTATCTTTGAAATTCATATTCATTTTGTCTCGGAGAATTTTGTTTTGTCTTTGGCAAAGATTTTTAATAAAGAAATTTGTTTTGTGTGAAACCAACAAGCATTTACAATGGCATCTAATGTTCAGAATTTCATTTCAAAACCTACCCAGGAGGGGTTAGAGTGCATGAGAAAGGATGAGTTGCTCGAGCTTGCCAGAAAATACAGTCTATCTGAGGCAAAAGTATCATTGACAAAACAGGAGATAAAGATTATTTTGATTCAGTATTTAGTAGGAAAGGGAATTTTTGATAGCAGTGCTTTAAGTTTGACGAGAAAGCCTGTATCTGGTTCTGACAGGAAATTAAGGGAATTAGAGTTAAAGAACCAGATTGATTTAGAATTGGTAAAGCTTCAGATTCAGAGAGAGAGAGAGAGAGAGAGAGAGAGAAAGAAGAGAGGCAGATACAGATGGAGAGAAAGAAGAGAGGCAGATACAGATGGAGAGAGAGAAAGAAGAGAGGCAGATACAGATGGAGAGAGAGAAAGAAGAGAGGCAGCTACAAATGCAGAAGGAAGAGAGGAAGATGCAAATGCAGATGGAGAGAGAGAAAGAAGAGAGGCAAATGCAGAGGGAGAGAGAGAAAGAGGAGAGACAAATGCAGATGCAAAGAGAAGAAAGGGAAATGCAATATAAGTTAAGAGAATTAGAACTGGCAAACAGAGCACACTCCACTCCTTTAAACACAAGTCCAGGTTTTGATGTTACTAGCTATATTAGGTTAGTACCCCCTTTTCAGGAAAAAGAAGTAGATAAATACTTTCTTCATTTCGAGAAAATAGCTGAAAACTTGAAATGGCCCAGAGAGCATTGGACTTTGTTATTACAAAGTGTACTTATTGGCAAAGCTCGTGAAGTCTACACTTCACTGTCAGTACAACAAAGCACTGATTATGATGTGGTTAAGGAGTACATCTTGAAAGCTTATGAGTTGGTACCAGAGGCATATCGACAAAGGTTTAGGAATTGTAGAAAAGAAACTGGACAAACTCATGTCGAATTTGCAAGGGATAAAGAACAACTATTTAATAGGTGGTGCTCAGCCAAGAAAGTTGATCAAGGTTATGATAACCTCCGACAGCTCGTATTAATTGAAGAGTTCAAGAGGTGCATCCATAGTGATGTTAAAACCTATCTTGACGAGCAGAATGTGGAAACTTTGGAAAATGCTGCTCGTATGGCTGATGATTATTCCTTGACTCACAAAATTTCATTTGGCAATAAGTCGTCCTCTCAGCAGTTTTCTGGTAAAAAACCATTTCAATCTCATTCGAGTACTTCCAAATTTCACAACAGCACAACTGTTAGGAATCAAACATCTGATAAGACTGATCAGAAATCCTTATCTCTTCCTACGTGCACTTATTGTAAAACGAAAGGGCACGTTATTTCTGATTGCTTCAAGTTGAAAAATAAGCAACAGAGTAAAGACAGAGCTTTTCCAAATGCTTATTTCTACGAGGTCAAGGTCACGGTCTTGTATTGAAAGCAATACATTTGTTGGGTCAAACAAACCCCAGTCTGATTCTATTTTGGAGGCTTATGAACCATTCATGTCAGAAGGTTCTATATCACTTATTGGTGATTCTGCCAAACCTATCCCAATTAAAATATTAAGGGACACTGGAGCTTCTCAGAGTCTTTTATTATCAGGTACTTTGCCTTTGTCTGAGGAGTCTTCTTCAAGTGAAAGTGTTCTTGTTCAGGGAGTTGAGTGCGGCTTTGTAAATGTTCCTCTCCATTGGCATCAGACTTAGTTTCTGGACCTGTGACTGTTGGGGCAGTGACTTCTTTACCCATAGAGGGGTGTTCATTTATTACTAGGCAATGACCTAGCTGGAGATAAGGTTGTGGTTAATCCACTTGTAACTGACAAGCCTTGTTTGGATCAGAAAGTTGATCCTGTCGAAACTGAAATCCCTGATTTGCACCCTGCTTGTGCAGTTACTAGAGCTATGGCAAAAAGAGCTCTTGAGATTGATGTTGATCAGGATATTATTCCTTTAGCTGACACATGTATTGGTCAGTCTTTTGATAAGGTCATTTTTCCTCAGGTATTGATCAATCAAATGGTATTGATCACAGTGATCCTCTTTTGGCAACTCATTCTCTTTGTCCTAATCAGGATGACAAACGACAATCCCTTGTCGTTGAACAGGAGCAAGATCCCGAGATATCTTGTTTGTTTCAGAGGGCTATTAGTGAAACTGAAGCCACACAAGTTCCAGTGTGTTACTTTGTGAAAAATGGGGTCCTTATGAGGAAATGGAGACCACCTGATGTACCTGCTGGTGACGAGTGGTCAGTGAGCTATCAAATTGTTGTTCATAAGTCATATCGACAGGAAATTCTTAATTTAGCCCATGAAACTCCTTTGGCTGGTTATTTAGGAGTCCGTAAGACTTATCACAAGATCTTGAATCATTTTTATTGGCCGAAACTCAAAAGTGATGTTTCTAAATACTGCAGATCTTGTCACACTTGTCAAATGGTAGGAAAACCCAATCAGAAGATACCTAAGGCTCATCTGCAACCTATTCCTGCATTTGATGAACCATTTAGTAGAATGATGGTAGACTGTGTTGGTCCTTTACCCAAAACCAAGTTAGGCAACCAATACTTGTTGACCATCATGTGTACATCGACAAGATTTCCAGAGGCAATTCCTCTGAGAAATATAAAAACTAAAACTATTGTGAAAGCTTTGGTGAAGTTTTTTACACTTGTTGGCCTTCCCAAATCTGTCCAGTCGGATCAAGGGTCAAATTTTATGTCTGGAATTTTCCAACAAGTTATGCAAGAATTAGGCATCCAACAGTTTAAATCTTCTGCCTATCACCCTGAAAGTCAAGGTGCTTTGGAAAGATTTCATCAAACTTTAAAGAATATGATTCGATCATATTGCTTTGATACAGAAAAGGATTGGGATGAGGGTGTTCATTTGTTGTTGTTTGCTGTTAGGCAATCAGTTCAAGAGTCGTTGGGTTTTAGTCCCTTTGAACTAGTTTTTGGTCATACTGTCCGTGGACCATTGAAATTATTGAAAGAGAAACTTCTTTCAAATGAAGACTCAAAGATTAATCTTCTTGATTATGTTTCTGATTTCAAATACAAGTTGTCAAAGGCCTGTGAAGTAGCAAGAACTAATCTTCACACTACCCAGTCAAAAATGAAATTAAGGTATGACAGAAATTCACAGGAAAGGAGTTTTAAACCTGGTGACAAAGTTCTGGCTCTCTTTCCCATACCTCAGAATCCTCTTCAGGCTAAATTTTATGGTCCTTATACCGTTGAAAAGAAAGTAAATGACTTAAATTATATCATTAACAATCCTGGGAGACGGAAACAGAAACAACTTTGTCATATAAATATGTTAAAGGAATATTTTGACAGAGATAGCTCAGCTAATTATTCTGTTAATTTAGTTGTACCTGTCCCACACAGTGAAGATATCAACGATGGAGTACGATCAGACTATAGTGACTCTGGTATAACCAATCTTCGGAATTCAGAAATATTGAACAACCTAGACCAGAAACTTTCACATCTACAACAACAGGAAAGAAATGAACTAAAACAGCTATTACATGACTATGAGCACTTGTTTCCTGATGTTCCAACACGAACAAGTAAAATTTATCATGACGTTGACATTGTAGATTCTGCGCCTGTGAAACAACATCCTTATAGGATGAATCCTCTCAAACAGAACTATCTGAAGAAAGAAATTCAGTATCTACTGGAGAATGATTTCATAGAACCAAGTAAAAGTAACTGGAGTTCACCATGTATTCTTGTTCCCAAGCCAGATAATACATTCCGTATGTGTACTGACTATAGAAAAGTCAACAGTGTCACCAAAACTGATTCATTTCCAATCCCAAGAATGGACGATTGCATTGATAAAATTGGAAATGCGGAATATGTCACCAAGTTTGACCTTTTAAAAGGATTCTGGCAAATTCCACTCACGGAAAGGGCAAAAGAAATTTCAGCATTTGCAACTCCAGATGGACTTTATCAATATAAAGTCATGCCGTTTGGAATGAAAAATTCGCCTGCAACGTTTCAACGTCTGATGAACATGATAACATTTGGTCTTGATAATTGTGACGCTTATATCGATGACGTCATTATCTACAACAACACCTGGGAAGATCATTTGGAAACCATTCAAAAATTCTTCGATCGACTCAGCGATGCGAATCTGACAATTAATTTGAGCAAAAGTGAGTTTTGCCATGCTTGTGTCACATTTTTAGGACATATTGTGGGACAAGGTCAAGTTAAACCTATAGAAGCTAAGGTCAAAGCTATCTCTGAATTTCAAGTTCCAATTTGTAAAAAGCAACTGATGCGATTTCTAGGTATGGCTGGATATTATCGGAAATTTTGTTCCAATTTTTCCAAAATTGCTGAACCTTTGACAAGTTTATTGAGTAAGAAAACCAAATTTCATTGGTCTGACAAGTGTCAGGAATCTTTTGACAAGTTAAAGGCCATGCTTAAGAATGCACCAGTTCTTTCTGCACCAAATTTTAGCCAATCATTTAAAATTATCTGTTGATGCAAGTGATGTAGGGGTTGCTGGAGTATTGATTCAGGAAGACAAAAGTGGTGTGGATCACCCTGTGTGTTATTTTTCTAAAAAACTAAACAAGCACCAGAAAAATTATTCCACAATTGAGAAGGAATGTTTGGCTTTGATATTGGCTTTACAGCATTTTGAAGTGTATGTTACCTCAGCTCTTTCTCCAATTATTGTGTACAGTGATCACAATCCCCTTACTTTCATCAACAAAATGAAAGATACAAATCGGAGATTGTTGAGATGGAGTTTGATATTGCAGGAATATAACATTGACATTAGACACATCAGGGGAAAAGACAATGTGATTGCAGATGCACTCTCACGTGCCTAGAAATGTAATATTGCTTGATGTAATTAAGTCCAGTATCATAAAACATGTTCTTATGTAATTTTTGGTTATTGTAGTATTAGATGTATATTCAAAAGAAAGCTTTATTATATAAATCTTTCTTCTTCTTTATGAGGGGAGGTGTTATGTATGATGTTTATATAATGTTGTATATGTGTTTTGGGAGGTTATAAATGTTTCTTCACTTTAATATTTGCTTAAATCTTTATGTTTGTTAGGAAAAACATGTATAACTAGTGTCCTTGAATTAGGTTGTTTTGATCAATATGTTTTCTCAATTTGAAGGTCAAGGTTGATTTTTGTTTACAAGTAAAAATTCTATTAAGATGACACACATTCTAGAACATTCTGTCATGTGACCAATCTAGAACATTCTGTCATGTGACCAATCTTTATATATATCATGTTTGGTAGACATTTTTTCAGTTCGACATTACCATCAGTCTTGTAAAGAGCTATTACAGTTGTGAAAATTCATTCCAAATTCTAAGAGAGAAATTATTTTAATTATTCATTGGATTATAACAGTGCTCATAAACTTTTGGATTTTGATTGACAATTTTGGAATTTATGTGAACTTATTCAGAGATTTTGGATTACTTCATTTTGACTTCAGCACATCAAGATTTCTAGTACATCAGGACTTTGGAGACCATTGGCACATAATAACATTCAAGGACACATTCTATATTTAGGACTTGTGATTAGAACAATCATTCTTATTGAATTATTAGGATACATAAACACATTACTGTAAGTGACTTTTTGATTTTTCATTTTAATTATCTAGTAATAAATTGCTTGTTGATTTTTACTTGATTTGTTGGTTTCACTTTCTTTCTGTTACATTTTTCTTAGACCATAGAGTCGTAACACTAGGCAGCTAACATTATCATATTCGGGATTTGAAGGATTAGAGGAGAGGGCGGTAGTAGATTGAAGAGCCACTTTCCTTTGAGATAATGTGATGATTCATTTGCCTTAACATAGAGGCTTTCTGAAGTGGAGGTTCTAAATACTCCCATACAAAGATTGATTGATTGTGGCTTTACGACGCACCAGCACTGTGAGGCTATTTAGCACCATAGAAAAGGTTGCATGATGAATTATTTACAAATGTTAAAAGGTTCACGATGAAATGGTGACGGTAATATATGAAGATTCCCGATCAACGGGGAATGTAAATGGTGTGTCGATGAATACGAATAAAGGTTCTAAGGATCAACGATTGTACATATATTCTAAAAATACTCAAAGACATAGCCCTAAAGTTACATTTTAGAATAGATGTTTACTTCTTTCAACTAATTTAAAATGCAAGACACGTTTACTGTATCAAAAAGTTCCTTCATGTGTTGAACATTGAAGTAACGATTGCGTGTAGGTTGGAGATCGAAACAATCTATCATTAAATGTTTCACAGTGAAGGGTTCACTGCAAGAGACAACTCAGGTAGGTCTTCGTCCTTTAGTATGTAGGAGTGGGTTATATAAGTATGACCAATTCTAATTCTTGCAGTGACTACCTCGTCCTACGGATGGTTCTGTAGGAAGTTGCCCAGTCGCCGAGGGTTGGTTTTATTAAAAGTAGTTTGTTATTCACTGCATCATTCCATAATGTCTGCCACTTATTAAGTAAACACGTTTTGATGCTAGGTTTAAAATCAGTGTATGGTATTTTAAAATCAGATGGTTCTAGGGATAGGGCCATTTTAGCAACGCGATCAGCTTTTTCATTACCTTTAATAACGATATGGCTGGGTAACCAACAAAATACTATATTGTGGGAGATACACAGCTCGGTATGTTTCATGAGAATGTTGATCAGTAGTGGATTTTCCAATTTCATCTTGTGAAGTGACTTTAGTACTGATAGTGAATCCGAGAAGATGATGGAGTTTAAAATATGTTTGCTTTCGATATATTTCAGGGCAAAGTCTATTGCCATGATTTCAGCTGAAAAAATCGAGGCAACGTCTGGCAAGAGAACGTTTGTAGTGTGATTTCCACTTACGAAGGCTGCAGCAGCCTTTTCCTTATCCTTTGACCCATCAGTGTAAATTCTTGTGTAGTTAATAAATTCAGTAAGGAGTTCGTGATTTGTGTTATGAAAGATGGAAGGGTTTGTCTCCGATTTTTTGCCGTCGTGTAGTGTAAAAAGTTCTGTTGTTTAAGTAGCCAGGGAGGTGTTTCAGAAATGTACGTCTTCTGGATTTTAAAAAGGTTAACTTTTGTATTGTCAAGGCTGGATGATATTCTATTTGTTTTCCTATAATGTTTTGTATTTTGGTTGAAATACAGCCGAAAAGGCAGGGTTAAAAGGATTCGATCTTATTTGGAGTGCATATTGAAAAGACAGCATTTCTCTACGATGTGATAGTGGCGGCTCATTTGCTTCATCCAAAAGGCCTTCACATGGGGATGTCCTAAATGCTCCTATAGCGAGTCTTATTCCTTGGTGGTGAATTGGGTCAAGCATCTTTAAGTATGATTTTCTGTCTGAACCATAAACAACACACCCATGGTCCAGTTTGGATCTAATAAAAGTTCTATATAAATTGAGAATGACTTTTCTATCAGCACCCCAGTCAGTGTGTGCTGCTTCTTTAAGTAAATCTAGCAATTTCAAGTATTTAGCTTTCAAGTTCTTTATGTGTGGAATAAAGGTGAGTTTTCTGCCGAAGATAATATCTACAAACTTTGTTTCCTCGATAACTGGTATAGGTGTTCCGTCCAGTGCGAGTTTAGGTTCATCATGACGTCTTCGTAACTGACAGAAATGCATGCATACTGTTTTCGATTTTGAGAATTTGAAACCGTTGACATTGGCCCAATTTTGAATCTTGTTTATATTTTGTTGCAGTTGTCTTTCAATTGTGTGCATGTGCTTTGATCGATAGCATATTAGGAAATCATCAACATATAGGGACCAATCTATACCAGGAGTCAAACACTTGGTAATGCTATTAATTTTGATGTTGAAAAGCGTTACAGATAAAATACTGCCCTGAGGCACACCCATTTCTAGTTCGTACATATCGGAGAATGTGGAACCCACCCGTACCTTGAATTCTCTGTTTGAGAGAAACTTCGATATAAAAGAGAGCAGACGGTCTTTTAGACCCAGATTGTGCAGGTCATTCATTATTCCGTACTTCCATGTTGTATCATATGCCTTTTCTAAATTGTAGAAAACACCTACGAAGTGTTCCTTCTTGATAAAAGCATCGCGAATAAACGTTTCTAGTCTAACCAGATGATCATTGGTACTACGGCCATATCGAAAGCCACTTTGGAAAGGAGATATTAAATTATTAGTTTCCAAGTACCAAACAAGCCGAGCATTGATTATTCGTTCTATTGTTTTACATACACAGTTCGTCAGCGCAATGGGACGCTAGTTGGTAGGATCTGTGCTATCCTTACCTGGTTTGGGAATAGGTATTACTGTTAATTCTTTCCAAATTTTTGGTATATTGCCAGTGGTGTATACATCATTGAAAATTTCCAAAAGAGCGATTAATGATGGTTCTGGTAGATGTTTCAAAAACTGGTAATGTATTTCATCAGGCCCAGCGGATGAATCATGGGCCTTGTTCAAAGCTTCCATAAGCTCCAAAAGTGAAAACGGTTGATTATAACTTTCTGAATTATTTGATGTGAATTTTAACGGTATTTTTTTCTTTTAGACTTTTTAATTTTCGAAAATCTGCTGAATAATTAGACGATGATGAATATTTAGAAAAACTATCAGCAAGTATATTAGCTAGGTCATGTTTGGAATTTAAGTTTTTATTGTTTACTTTTATATGTCGGAAAGAGTTGTGTTTTCCCTTAACATTTATTTTGCGGATCGTGTCCCATACTTTCTTTATAGAGGAACGAGAGGTTAGTATAGAAACATATTTTTTCTAGGATGATCTTTTACATTCTTTAACCGTGCAACGAGCTTTAGCCCGGAATATGCGGTATGTACTTAAATTTCCGGGCGTCGGACGGTTATTAAATTTTCTTTTTCGGGATTCAATTTTTTGTTCGTAGGTCTGGAGCTACCTTGAGTACATGGAGCAGTTTCTTCTGCGTCCATGTCCTCAAAGTCGCCAAACCTATTGTGCAGCTTTATAGGGTCATCAGTCCCCGTTTGCTGCCTATTTGTTTGTTGTCTCTTCTTACTGTTTGGTGATTTTGGTGTTGGTGTGTTGTTGAATGTCGTTTGAGTTGATATTGTGTTTTTCCGAGGTTTGTAATTTGGAGTGTTTGACTTTGATGCTGAATCAGGTGGGCTTGTTTGGGTCTGTGAGTCCTTAGTTGTTTTTGGATTGGTCTTCACTACAGTTGAGAAGGTTGGGCCGGGTAGGGAGGTTCTAGCCTGAACAATCTTTCTGGCCTCTGGAAAGGGAATGTTGGAGGTGTACTTCACCCTTTGTATTTCCTTCTCTTGTTTCCAGGTTTCACGATCCTTGGAACTGGCGTGATGATATTTTCCGCAGTTGACGCAATGTGGAGTGGCCCTGCACTCGGTTTCCCGATGAAAAGGGTTCCTGCATCGGCCACATACTGGGTTTTTGGAGCATCTATCTTCATGATGTCCGTATTTCTGACTCTTGAAGCATCGAAGTGGGTTTGGTATGTATATCTCAATCTTAACTTGCAAAAATCCAGCATTGACTACTTTTGGTAATGTTGGTGTGTTGAAGGTGAGTATAATGGTATTGGTGTCCTGCAAATTGTTGTTACGTTTATACGGATTCTACGGATGGCAGTGACACCTTCATTTTTAATCCCTTTGACGATTTCTGTGTCGCTGACTCCAGCCAAGTCACGACAACGAATCACACCTTTGTACGTATTTAGTGATGTGTGGGCGAAAGAGGTTACTGGAATATCGTGAAATGTCTTTAATTTTTGGATATTTTCAGTATGGGCTCTTCGCTCACACTCTACAAGTAAACCACCCGACTCGTCGGAAGTGGTGCATTCCGGAAATTTTAAAACGACATGATGGATTTTGAAGGTACGTTTTGCTTTAAATTCTGTATTAATCAAACCTTTTCAGGTAAATGATGTTTTGTATCTTAAGACAACAGATTATGGGCTAACCAGTTATCTTTGTTTGGGTATTGTATCACGTGTAATTTCTTCAAGCACCTCAACGGATTACACGGTTGAGGTGTTTGAAGTTGATCAGCAACGCTTGGGACAAATATTTAACAGCGATAGTACTCCGAGAACCTTCTGACTTTGGTGCACTATGTAATTTTGTATGAAAACTCAAAACATTAAATAAACTTGCCTCGAATCGACAGTTCAGTCAAACGAGACGGCTCATATTTCCTGCAATGCAACACTTCCAGTAACCAAGGTTGTTGGTCTTGAAAATTATGTATGCCCATTAATTACAAGAGTGACCGTGCTGTACTGGTTTAGGAGAAAAGTTATTTATTTTTAAACATATTAACTTACCCCGATTGTATTTGAACCTTCACGGTATCCTTCCACTGATTGATGAAGTATAAATGTCGTAGAACATCGACGTTTGTTTTCGTGAGGCTGCAATTGTTTGCTAGTATCGCAGACTATGGATAGTATAAATTTAGCAGACGGCTATCAGAGGTACCAGCCTCCGTTGCTGCAAGCGTGCGAAGTTTGTAAGCAAACGATTGGTTAGTTCATGTCATTTTATTTCGTGCAAAATTTCTAGATTTTTTTTATTTAAAATTCAGCGATGTTTGTGGATAAATATATTTCTTAGTTTCGTAACTTCGTAAATAACCAATATATATTGTTCAATAAAAAATAGACAAATGGTGAACATGTGCATTACCGACAAACCGCACGTGTGTAACAAAAGAAAAATGGCAAGCAATCGCAGCATCCTCGTTTACTGGACAAAAGAAAACAATTGGTCTATCCTGAAATAAACCTGCATCAAGGAAGGTTCTTTGTATTTAACAACCTTACTGGGCGGAAGACTTCAAAGAGTGGACTAATAATTTTCATCTCTGTTCCATCTGCTGAGACAGGCACTGCTCAACCTCGTTGAATACAATGCAAGACAATATGACCAGTTTTAACAACGAGTAAAAATCTCAACTGTACATGACTGTATTGGTAATTCTGAGAAACTAACAAAACTGCAGAGACTTATGACGAACTTTGAACTTGGAAAGTTGTCCTGAAACAAGAACATATATTTACAACAAGGATTAAAATATACTAGTATATGGTAATATGATTGATAGGCTGATTACTAAATAACTTTATTAGGTACCTTACTTATTATACAGCATTGATGTACATTATTGATAGACTGGTTAATAAGGAACTTTATTAGGTATCTTGCATATCATACAGCATTGATGTACATTATTGATAGACTGGTTAATAAGGAACTTTATTAGGTGTCTTGCTTATTTTACAGCTCTTAAAGTAATCCAACAGTATGTTATCTCCCTTTATATTCAATGCATATATATCAGTAAGTGCTGTTCTAAATAGATCATACCCACTGAGAATGGTACAGTTTGTAAATGCTGTGTAAATGAATTTTTGGTTTGGTTTTCTGTTGAGGGTATATTATTTTTCATAAACTTTATTGATGCCTTCACAAAATCAAAGCGTATGCATTTCATTTTGTTAGAAAGTGCATGTTGTTTCGATTACTACATTTAAAGGATGGTAACATGTGTGCAGAGTATTAATGTAATGTTGGGATTGACAGTGTTGTTGCCAATAACTTACCCACATATTTGCTTAATGATTTTCAAAAATCAGAAGAAGATACTGATTTAATTGACATTTTCAAGTAAGTTGTATGACTTTGCACCTAGGTTTTACATCTACTTGACTCAGGACCAGAGAATTTGTGTGATGGCCTCCTGTTCGTCTGTTAGAAACTGTTTGTTTATCTGACTTTTCCTAAGCCATTGGAAGGAAAGTCATAAAACTTGGCAGAGATTTTCATCCTGAGGTATAGTTGCTCTACAGGAAAATTGTGCCTATTGCACATTAAAGTTAATCTGAAAAGGTCCTTTGTACAAAACCACATAAATTGATATTCACAAAAATAAATTAATTCACAGTAAATAGCTTCTATCAAATTTCGATTGGGTGTCTGCCTCTTTTATAATTCTATACAGATTATTTCAGTTGGATATATAACTATATTACCATACTTTGCTGAACCTCGCAGGATGTTTTGAAATCTGGTATAACTCAGTAATTAGGATCTCCAAAGAGAAAACAATTTTTCAACCAGCTGTAGAAGCTCTCTCTTTCGAATCTCAGTAGTTCTGCTCATACGCAAAAAGGCTAACATGCTAACACATTTATTTTGATTAAATATGATATGGCCCCTAACGTTTGTGTAGAGTGTATAGTTCCCTGTACAATTGATATATGATATACTGTAAGAAGATTCCATAGAAGTGTTTGGAATCTATCTAAAATCACAATAGATCATCGCTTTAGAAAAAAGTAACCGATGAGCCAATACAGATTGATAATGCATTATATATTTTGTATTGTCCCCTTTACTAAGTCCATTGGTCATTATCTGCAGCTCACACTGTCTGTAGCACTATGCTCTGCAACATAACTGCATGGTGGGTATATGAGCATTTATTTCACATTTGCTATCGTTGATAAATAATTGACCTTTCACCTATAATAACCTGCTTTGTAATGGAAAAAATTTGGGGGAATTACTTGAAATTTATTTCATGTTCAAAGATAGTTTTTGACTAGTCGATACGGAAACTCCAGCAACTTGAAGTTTACTAAAAATCGATTAATCTCCCACACAACTACTGCCTTGTTGTTCCGGTTGCTTCACACTGCTTGACTTACTATATATATATATATATATTGGAAACGGCGGTGAAGAATTCCAAAAATCAATTGACAACCTTTTGGATAAAGTTTCACTGAATATATGCGAGAGACTTGCAGAAGAACAACAGAAAAGATCACTAGACATAGGAAAGCAGATGGAAAATGCTAGAGATGAACTTAAAAAGAAACTTGACGGACATAGTCTTTTTGACTTTGATCAAGAAGTGTATGAAAAAAACAGAATCTTCAAAATATATAATACTTTTGAAGCAAAACAAAAAACTTCACAAGTTACGAGAAAATAAAGGACAAAGTCAACTAGAGAGGAAAAATGGAGAACGTTATACGATGCATAAACAACAGCAAAATCAGCAGCATTCAAACAACAAACATTCAAACAGCATCACAACAGCAGAGAAAAGAAGAACCCCACAAAAAGAAATCTTCAAAACCGAAAGAAACTAAAACATGAAAAAGTAAAACACTTACAGCTGCACCAAAAGCATCAACAAACAAAACGGGAGAGGTAAAAAGGAATATGATAAATTCAAACAAGAATAGTAAAGATCAGCAAGATCAGCAAAAAAAACTGGACTCCCCAGGGCACAACAAAGAAGACGTACGCAGAAGCCGTAATCATGGGGGAATCCGAGTCAGTGACCATGACAAAAACATTGACAAACTTGGCCAAAATTATACAACAATTAATACAAAAGACTTTCCAAGACAAAAAGAGTAGAAGATTCCAGAGATACAGTTGTAGGAAACAATGGAAAAAAGAAAAAAAAGGCGAAAACAAATTCAAAGAGGTAAGAGACAGTGTTAAACCTCTCACGTAGAAAACTAACTGATAGTGATTACATACTTTTAGGAAAAGGATTAGTTTTGTCTTAAACCAAAATCTCATGATAAAATTAAATTAGCTGAAGAAATTTTTAATTTTTCTAGACGCCTAAAATTAAAAGAATTTTTTATGATAAATCAGGCAACAACTTCAAGTGTGAATCAAATTCTTTCAATTCAAATAATATGGGTTATTTCAATAAAAACAAATCATCTTTTACACCCCCGGGTGGACGTGACTCCCATTTAGATTTTTACATCGAAGCTATCACACAAGAAATATTACACGAGAGTCCTCAAAAGCGACGTTATAGTAATATTTCTAAGGAAGAAATGGAGTCTTTACGTAATTTAATTAATGACGAGAGTATTATTATTAAAAAGGCTGATAAATCAAACACTATTAATATTATGAATCAGGAAGACTACGTTAAAGAAGTTGAACGTCAATTAAATGATGAAAAGTACTACAAAAAAGTCAACAAAAACCCTTCATTAGAAATTAAATCTAAAATTTTCACATGCATTGATGAAATATCTAAGAATAATAGTTCCGTATATGAAGAATTTGATACTTTCCCTCTCAAAATACGTACGCCGCAATTCTACATATTGCCCAAAACTCATAAAAGTCCTGACCATACATTACCTTTAAATTATCCAGGACGACCAATTATATCAGGTTGTAATTCACATACGGAGAACTTATCCAAATATATAGATAGTGTTTTGCAACCTTTAATGAAATCACTTCCTTCATACATTAAAGATACTACTGATTTCATAAAAAAGTTGAAGTCTATTCCACAACTATCTCATAATTCCATCCTTGTATCTTTAGATGTAACATCATTGTATGCAAACATACCGCATGCAGATGGTATTAAGGCGTGTAAATATTTTCTTGACAACTGTCCTAATCATAACAAACAATCGAGTGAAGATATTTGTAAAATAAAAACACTTATCTTGGAAAATAATAATTTCCAATTGAGTAGTACCAATTACATCCAAATAATGGGTACGGCAATGGGTAGTCCTATGGCTCCTTCATCCCACTGTTTGGTTAAGATTTTTAGATGACATCTTTATGATCTGGAACCATTCATCAGAAGATCTACACAAAATTATTAATAGCCTAAATAATTTTCATCCCACAATTCAATTTACTTACACTGCATCCAGTACGCATGTATCATTTCTAGACGTAAATATTATGAAAAATTATGATAATACTATCTCTACAAATGTTCACGTCAAGAAAACTAATATCCACCAATATGTGGAATATTCGTCTTGTCATCCCAGGTCATGTAAAAACGGTATACCTTATAGTCAGGTGAAAAGATACCGACATATCATTTCAGACGATTGCCAATTACAAAATTCTTTGAATGAATTAAAAACATATTTCCAAAGCAGGAATTATCCTATACATGTAATAGAGTCTGCTTTGAGTAAAGTCTGTATTCTTACCCAAAATGATGCTTTAAATACAGCAGAATGTACGAAAGAGAAAAATATAATTCCTTTCATAATACAATATAATCCTTCACTGCCAAATATAGGCCTTACAATTAATAAATATTGGAGTCTCCTCAACTTATCATATAAAAACAGCGTCAAAACACTTTACAAGAGCAAGCCAATTCTTGCTTATCGAAGACCTAAGAATTTACAAGATCTTTTGATCAGAACTAAACCGACAGAAAATGTAAAAAGATGTTTTTCATCATCTAAATGCAACAGACATCCGTGCTCTCAATGTGCAAATATTAGAGAAAGTACCTATTTTAGTACCTCCAATACTAAAGAATTGTTTTCTCTACGTTATAACACTGACTGTATATCAACTGATGTAATTTATTTGATAACCTGTAAAAAATGCAACATGCAATATGTTGGACAAACACTTCAACAAGTTTCTAAGAGAATGAATAATCACCGCTTTCATATAAAAAATTGTATGGATCCTCAGTTCTCCTCTAATGTTTCAATACATTTTAATACAAATACGTGACTTTTCTTTCATGCCAATCGATATTGTGCACGGAGAAATGAACAGACTCATTAAAGAAAGTTACTGGATCATTCGGTTAGATACTTTGTATCCCAATGGCCTTAACACTAAGGCATTACATAAAATTGTATACATTTTTAGTGGAGAAATTGATGTTGTATACATGTGTATATGTATATATGTGTGTATATATATGTATATACGTGTATATATGTGTATGTGTGTATATATATATATATATATATATATATATATATATATATATATATATATATATTAGTTATCTAATATGTAGTTGTATGTATGACTGTCTCTACATTATAATTTCAATATATATATATATATATATATATATATATATATATATATATATATATATATATATATATATATATATATATATATATTAAAAGTCCTGTTGGTGGATTATATGATGTGATTTTGTGCTTTATTGTCAATCATATTACAGGAGTTTGATGATGGAATTTAATCAGCCTTGATTAATAAAACTGTGACTTCCTGCCCATTCCATTTTTGTCCTACAGAGATTCCAACTATGAAAGTTTTATTCTAAGTTAAAGTTTATGTCTCACAGAATGCTTGTGGTGGTTATGGAAGTTAAGGGAGGACATACAATCTAGAGCAATATATAATTATCTGGTTTATTTGTGCCATACCTAATGTTGAAAGTATATTTCTATGTTTTCAGTGATAATCTAACTGACGTTGGTGAGCAGCATAGTGGTATGACAAATATTACCAACAACAATGAAAAACAAAGTACTGTAGCCACACTTCTCAACATCGGTGAATAGTATAGTGGTGTTCCCGCACTTCCAAACATCAGAGAACAGCATAGTGTCGTAGCCACATTTCCCAACTCTGGCACTATTGAACAGGCTAGTAGAGTAGCGACAGTTCGCGGTGCCAGCGAAGAGCATGGTGATGAGGTCACACACCTCAGCACAAGTGAACAGCATAGCGATGTAACCAGACATCCCAACACTGGTGAACTACATGAGAGTGTCATGACACATTCCAGGTCTAATTGTTTAGTTGACAACATCGCTGAGATTTTGGAAGGAGTGTAAGATGTTTCAGAAACTAATTTTTGGGAAAGATTGGATTATGTGACTGCAAGTTGTATATTTACTGTAAACTTTCATACTTAGGGGGATAAAATCGATCAATAATCTTTGACCAGAGTATATGAAAAACAACATTGCCAGGCTGTGCCTTTGCTGCATTTAGCTCTTTTATTTGAGATAGTGGAAATTCCTTTGCCTAGATGGGTCATAATAACGCACAATTCTAACGAGTTTATTTTACTAGGGTTCGTGGTGGACTATTTTTGGGGAAAGTGACTACTCTCTCTTTCCAAAATATGGCGAATTTGGGAAAATGGGGAGAACTGAGTTTTTCATGCAACAATGGAAATATTTTAATAATATCAAAGACTTATTTGAAACACCCTCATAAACACTTTGTGAGTGACCGTCTGATGAACAGCACCAACAACTATTGACACTATGTCTATGAACCGGTTAATCATGCTTGATCTCTCTTCTGCTTTGTTGACTCTTTTAAAAGATATTAATTCCTGTATATAGCTTGACTTGCATTACATGTATGTCTTAATTTTTCACTGCCAAATGCCAATGAATGCCTCTTAACCCTCGATACAATGTACAAATTGTAAGATTCTTAAATTCGCGCGCTCTCTCTCTCTCTCTCTCTCTATCTCTTTCTCATGTTTTTTCTATTCCCCTGTTTCAGTATATATAGATGTCACCTTAGCTTTTAAAATTCCTCCTGAATGCAGTACTTTAAGTACTTTTAATTTCTCTTTTTCGTTGCCACAGGAAGGACATTCCTGACCCAGTAGCAGTCTTTCGATACTATCAAAAGCGTGTGATGAGTGGAAGACAGTTAGACCAGACATCATTAACAGAACCTCTAGAGGGTGAGACTCAGCCCATATATGCGTCTCGGTTGAACATATTTGAAACTGGAATGGAGAAGATCTTGGAAGCTCCAAACCTTCTGGTACCCCTTGAGGTGACATTAACACTTAATGGAGATAATATTGACACACTTCTATGCTACTTTCTTGTACTGTGGTTGAAATTTGTTTATATGTGGTATTAGGCAAACAACGTGCTGCCTAAAGTTGACAGCTGATCGAAATGCTGCAACCATGTGCTCGAGAAATGAACTCAATCTAGTCCAAACTAACTTTAGCAGTTATTAAAATAAGGAAAAAAAATTTGGCCAGAGTAAACAAGACTAACTTCTGAAAGTGCAATAAATTAATTATAAAATAAAAAAAAAGTTATCTGCTCTTTTTTTCCAATTGACCTTTGACGTTCAGGAAGTGAAAATGACAAAGCTAAGCTAGAAGTCTTTTGAGAGGTGCACATCTGAAGTAAAGCCAATATGTATCCTCTCTAACCCAAATTACACCATAAATCATAAACTAATGAGTGAGAATATCTGTGTGTATTACTATACTGTACATCAGTTAGTCATTACATTCTTACAAACGTTTTCATGTTCACGAAGTTTTGCATTCAAATTAAATTGTAATCAATCAATTTCAGTGTTCCTCGTCATGCAAGTACTTTTCCTAATGTATATTGCTCATTCTCAGTAGTATAGATAGCCTTGGTATTAAAACAAAGAAAGAAACAGGAGATTCTTTTCCATTCAATAAGACAGATGGGTGGGTGGGGGCGGGTGATGTCGGCTTGGTTGACATTTCGTTGCGACTTTTAATTCGTGGTCTGGGTTACCCACGAAAACCACGAATTTAAAGTGGTTCTCATTATACAGCGATAATAATTGCTCTGGCTAAGTATGTAAGACACTCTTTGTTGCTTGTAGCGCAGTTTTCTAGACACTGTTGTATGTATGGTAAATACCATGCAATTTTTTGTGTTTATTTACATGTATCACTTAAGCTAACACTCATGTATCACTTATGTTAACACTCTAAGTTGTGAATGTTGTGATTGTCATGATCCACGTTTCTCGCTAAACAGGCTATGCCAAGTCTTTGGAGGCGAAGCGGGCAAGGCATCATTCAACAGAATTTCCTTTTTTCTTCATTCTTAGTACAGACTTTCAAATGTGTATCCAATTATACGCGTGAGAGAAGATAACAATGTTTTATTTGGTTTGAATTTATGTTTCATGCAATATTTCACGCGCGTCCTCTTCGGTAAAGTACCCATTCTATTCTTGTTGTCAATATTTTTAGGTTTGTCGTTGATGCAGAATGGACCTCTACTAGGTTTCCTAAATGAGGAAGAATTGGAAACACTCATGTCAGAAGTGGTATAACAAGTCCAGGCACAATTTAGAGATGGCTTCAATCTGCTTGGCATTGTTGGTGTAAGTATAAATGGGTATTTAAACCTTTCCCAAACCTGCTGCTTTAACTGACCTGGGCCTAAAAAGCTCTTGTAACCTATTGTTACTACACTTTTCAGACCCCCGTCTCTAGAGTAGAATATTTAGTAATACTCATGTCCCCGCCCGTCCATTTCTCCATCCATAAGTCCTGTACGCACACTTATTATATCAACTAGTCCCGCAGATTTTGATGGATTGCCATGAAACTTTATAAATATTATGGTCGTCATTTGAAGATGCACATATCTGCAAATCATTGTGTTCCTACAATTGCTTATAGAGTTAGTCCTATTTTTATCGTGTAGCTTAAAGCAGTGTAGAACACAAGCTCGTTAGTGAAACTAGTCGCAGAGTTTTTCACGGATTGCTATGAAACATATTATGGCTATCATCCGAACATATGCATATCGACAATCAGTTTGTCCCTACACATTTTCTTATAGTTCTTGCCCATTTTGTCTTGTAGCCCATGTAGGTACTCTTGTTTCCAATATGTAAACTGCTTTTCAGCACATTCTTCAAAATATTTCTCGTGCAGTCCCATTCATGGTTGACACACCAGTCGATTCAACCAAGAAGGTAGCTACTCCAAAGACCGAAAAAAAATTGGATGGATTGGTACCACAATGTATGACATTTTCAGAAAACTATACAAATTGTATAGACTTCAACCATACATCTTTTATGATAACAAATTTTTATTAAACAAATGTTATTACACTGACAAAAATAATGTCTTATCAAAAAAACAATCGCTGACATTCTTATTTTTAACTTTTTTATGCCTTAACAAATGAAGTCTACTAATTTTAACAACAATATATGCAAACACCAACGAGTTTAATACATTCTGATTGGGAAAATTACCTGTAGTCTTGCAACTGCAGAACATACACGAAAGATTGATCAAGCAAACACTATAAGCTACCAACTTGGCTTGTTGTGTAACTGAAAATTAATATGCATATTCAAGCTTATTTAAGAAAGTAATTGTTTGATTAAATGTTGCCTTTTATGCAACCTGCGGCAAATTCTTTAAAATATTTCTTATGCAGTCCCATCAATGACTGACAAACCACTCCTTTCAACTTCAAAGCTAACCCCAAAGAAGATTGCTGCTTGCTACTCCAGAGAAGATGGCCACTCCAAAGCAGATTACCACTCCAAATAAAAAGACGACTCCAGAAAAGACTACTCCAAACAAGAAGTCACCCAAATTGGACGGATTGGTACCACGAAGTATGAAATGACCCTTTGTCTTGTATTCTATCTTTTAATTTAAAAAAGGCATCCACAAATACAATATCCTTAATTTGCTAAATTTACTTGGATTCTGCCCACTGGTTCCAAATGAGTCGTTTGAAAGTGTCAAAATCGTAAATGGACATACTACCATCGCATTAGACTTCTGAGCCTATTGCCAGTCCAAAAATTATTACACGTTTTAAAACGCAGTGGTTTATAAGTTGGTTTTTTTTAGCTCTTCTGATCGCTTTTTATCCATCTGTCTGTCGTCAACATCTGTAAACGACATCTCAGAAACTGCTTGACCAATTTTCACATGGATGATACTGATGTCAATACCTTTCAGAGTAATACAAATTAGGGCATGGTGGCATTAAGATGGTTGCTGTTACTATAAAAATAGTCAGAACCTTAAAAAAAATCTCATAAATCGCTGAACATATTTATACAATTCCTTTTACAAACCATCAAGTGAAGTCCCTGGGACAAAAAGGGCCTGTGAAGTCCCTGGGGACAAAAAGGGCCTGTTCCTGAGGGATCCAAAGCTTGTATATGGAAATTTATTTAAAAGGCAACCTCTATCAAAAAGAGTCTTCTTCAGCATAAACAAAAAAAAAAACACTTTGTTACCGGACACACACAGCTTTTAACCATCACCCAACAACTTTCCCAAAACCAGCCGATTACTTTGGACCATTTGGGCCTCTTGTTTATTTATAGCAAATAATTTTTTTTTTTTTTTTTTTTTTTTAGCTGTACATGATGAGCTTATGCATCAGTCCGTCTGTTATCAAGTTTAAATAACTTTTCCAAAACTGCGAAGTCCATTTCATTATTTGTTTGCAATTTTCAGTCTGTTAGCAAAGTCTGAATTTTTCCAAAACTGCAAAGCATATTTCATTTCTGTTTGTCCAGAATGTTATTTGGGTCACTCTGCTTTAAATTTTCAAGTTTCATAATATTCTGATATTCAAGATGTTACCAGGTGGTTGAATATTTTACATCGAGTCTATTTGGAATTTTCTACTATGTACAAAAATGCTATAAAATCAATTAGAATAAAGCTTGATATGTATGTGTGTATCAGGTTACTTAATGTGTATCAGATTATGTGTATTAGGTTACTTAATGTGTATCAGATTATGTGTGTATTAGGTTACTTAATGTTTATCAGAGTATGTGTATTAGGTTACTTAATGTGCATCAGATTTGAGATGCTGGTTTATAGCTCATCAATATTAATCGCTTAAAAGAAATGTTCGGTACTGGGTGGTCCAGCGTACAAGAACCAGACGTACAATCTGAGCATGTTAAAGAATAATAGAAATGTAATAATGAGATTTGGTTATAATGACATATTAAGTATGTTAATGGGCCGTTAAAACAACAATCTGGGCAAACAATATGGGTTGGCCTTTAAATGCTCTGGTCATAGTGGTTATATGTTTAACAAAACTTTCAATGAGTAGCTCTCTTAAGTGATGCTTAGTGACGACGATTCAAATAAACTCGTTTATTTAAAGCGCACTTTTTAAATGCACCTGTGTTTTAGTCCAGTCAATTTTTGGAAAAGTCGGCAACTATCAGACTGTCTGTAAGAACCCTTCAGTTTCTAGAGATGTTATTTTTCATAACTTGTGTTCTCTTTGATGTATGTAAAAAGTTGTCTAATGATAATTATCTTCCTTTAACATGCAGTGAAGGGATCAAATGAGGAAACAGACTACCGAAGAAAAGAAACCGAGGGCAACAACTCTAGGTAAAATTATATAGATTCCATAAACTGAATAGTTTTGTAAGGTTTTCCTTTAGGGGTGATAACAATGAAAGCATAACACTTACTAACATGAAACTTAATAGGTACATTCCCCTGAGGAGAAACCCTATTGTTATGGGGGTCAATGGTCAAGGTTTGCTATGACCTCATATGGACATGGGCATTGTGTGCAATAAACCAGGAAATATATCATCCAAGGTCATGAAACTTAATAGTACATTGCCCTTGGTGAGAGCAGGAACCCTATTATGTTCGACGCCTTCTT
Organism: Margaritifera margaritifera; assembly: GCA_029931535.1. Lineage (NCBI taxonomy): Eukaryota > Metazoa > Mollusca > Bivalvia > Unionida > Margaritiferidae > Margaritifera > Margaritifera margaritifera. The sequence goes on from JAQPZY010001082.1 coordinate 208,397, forward strand.
CAGATTCCAAACAATAAAAGCAAAACGTTGGTATACAGTGATGACATCATGCAGATTATTTTCACAGTATTCTGAATTTTTCTGTTTTTTTTTTTTTTTTTTTTTTTTTTTTGTTTTGTTTTGTTTTTGCCAAGAGTTACGTGGGTCCCTTTCGTCTTTACAGTTAGACATATAAAAAAAATAAACATGTGCACAAAAAACTAATTGGCAAAATGGCATATAATGCTCCGCTAGGCAGGCTACCCTCTTTGATTTGTGAACACGTTTTCTCCCATTTCCAAATATGGGAGAGAAAATCCCATCTTATATGAGCACACAACAAATTGGGTGACTGATCAGACTTTTATACTATGCATACATTATGGTGTATGCAGACATTGTATTGTCCCTCATTAAATCCTGACCCCTCTTGTGAGATTCTCCTATCCCACATATACACTCCTGCTGTATTCTTATAATCATCATGTTATATCAGATTTTCCTTAGAATGAGTTAGTTACTACCCAGATTCAGCTGAAATGGAAATGGGGCGTTTAATTAAACAATTAAACAAAATAGAGGTATCGTTGTTGTTTATTGTCTTCTTGTATCTAATTTTGTGCAGGGATAGACGTATTAGAAAAGTGGAAGATGGTAAAGCTCCAAAAGAAAATAAATATTTAAGACGCAAAGTAAGAAAACTTGGAGAGAATTCTCTGCAGGAAGTAAATGGAGAAGAAGTAAAACAGCAGTCGGGTGGTCGAGATCTAAAACGGCCATCAGTTGGTCAAGATGTCAAACATCCATCGGCAAATGGGGAATGCAGCAGTGTTTCTGTTGATGATCAGGAAGTTACTGTTGATGACATTAAAAAAAGTGTGCAACACTTGAAATGTGATCAAGATGTTTTTAAAGTTTTAAGTCTCGAGGTCTTCACAAAGGATGAGCTGAACATTTCTTCAAGAACAGGAAAAAAAGCCTATTAAATGTGGGGACACTGCAAGACCAACACTTGATATGCGACAACTGACCAAGCTGAAATCGCCAGTTCTTCATTATACCGCAATGAACAAGTCATTGTTTTTATAAGAAACTTTAAAACTTTCAAAAAATCATGTGAAGTCAACTAGTTTTTTTTTTCTTCAGGAGACACCCTAATTGTATCCGATATTGCATCATCGTCAAATGATAATACATTTTTATATGCCCGTCTTAAGACGAAGCGGATTGTGTAATGGCGTTGTCAACGTAGTTTCTACAATAGAATGTGCAGTTTTGCAGGTGAGAAGATTCTATGCCCATTCTGCTTATTTTATCTAGATGTACATGGAGGATGGGCCTGGCATTGTATTCCTATTGGCGCCATATAACCTTTCATGTGTTGGTGAGCCGTTAAACCCAATTCAATCTTTCAGGCAAATTATGTAACTAGTTACAACTTGTTGATGTTAGCTCGTTGTCATTACGGGATGTCAAAGTCAGACGCTATTTGTCATGTCCATTAGAAACTTTAATTAAAACAGTTCTGTGTTGATGTCATTATTTTTATACCATCTGCTTCAGTATGACAAAAACAGTCATCACTCTCTGTCATGGTGATTGGTCTACAATCGTCGTCTGTCATGAAGTCATTATTACTCCCATTTAACATGCAACCAAACCAGATTCATAACTTTATAAATTTGACCTATGTTAATGATTAATAAACATGTTCTTCTTCAATTTTAAAAAGGATTGGCATAATTGTATTTAGACATTTATTTCCGATTCTAGAAAAGTTTAATCTGCAACGCAACATTTAACCTAAAATTGTATACACCCTTTTTCAGGAGGACTGTTCATACAAATTTTGTTAGTAGTCAAAGGGAATGTGACTTTGATTGGAAAACTTAATATTTGTTAAATGTTTTATCAAAAGCTTTTCTGAGTATCTTTTCATGATCACCGTCTTCAATCTGAGCTTCTAATTCACAGAAAGAGGTGATGTTCTTTAATTTCACGAAATTTAATTCTATGAACTGTTTAAGAATATAGTTCATGAACAATAACATTAGTTTATGAACTACATATTCATAAGTCAAGTAATTTTCTGTTCATGAACTGTTCAAGAACTGGCATCCATGAACTTGAAGATTTGTTCATGAATAGTTCATGAACTGAAGATTCATGAAGTGGCCATTTTCTGTTCTTATACTAATTCATGAACAGTTGATTTTTTCACAGGGGTATACAGGGACGTATGGCTACAATAGGAGGTTCTGATTTCATTACATTTACCCTGTATGCCGCAGTCATACATCCCTTTATTAAATTTGTGTATTGCATAGTCTCATTCAAGTTTCTACGAAACTACTGCGAAGCCAAGACATATAACCGTTATGAAGCGATTAATGTAATCTCTTCTAGCGTAAAAACTCGTAAATGCATTAAATCATATTAATTTAACTAATAATAATGAGTAGTCAATATTTTCATTTAAACCAGAGCTTGACTATTTCATTATATCGTGGAATTTTTGGTTTTACCGTGGCAATTTGAAACCTCGTGTTCGGTTACTATTTTTAGAACACGGTATGCATTGCTAACCTCGCGAACAAATATCCAGAGTAATTCTTCATAACAACCCATAAATTACATACGCTCATCCTTTTTTTGTTTTTCATAAAATTGTATTGGTTATTATATATACAAGTTAAAATAATACAAGAGCATTCTGTTGAACACATGTTCAAAAGGTGACAAGAAGATTAACACAAGGTGATAAATATGGACAAAGGTAAGCACAATTATGAACAAATAAATGTATGAAGCTGAAAGAATGAAAGAAGAGATAAATAAACACAAGGTGATATATATGGACAAAGGTAAGTACAATTATGAACAAACAAAATTCATGAAACTGAAAGGGAAAGAAAATAAACACAATGTTGATTGATTGACTGATTGTGGTTTAACGGCGCTCCAGCATTGTGAGGCTATTTAGCGCCATAGAAAAGGTTGTATGATGAATAATTTACAAATGTTAAAAGGTTCATTATCGACCAGCGATAATAGTGTCAAACATTTAAAATTAAAATCAAAACGATGAAGTGGTGCGAGTAATATATGAAGTTTCCCGATCAACGGGGAATGTAAATGGTGTGTCAATGTATAGGAATAAAGGTACTTAGGATGAATGACTGTACATACATTGTAAAAATACTCAGAGATAGCTCTCAAGTTAGATTTTAGAATAGATGTTTACTTCTTTCAAGTAATTCAAAGTGCAAGAAACGTTTACTGTATCAAAAAGTTCCTTCGTGTGTTGAACATTGTAACAATGATCGCTTGTAGGTTGGAGATCAAAACAATCTATCATAAAATGTTTGGTAGTGAAGGGTTCACTGCAAGAAACACGCTCAGGTGGGTCTTCGCCCTTTAGTATGTAGGAATAGGTTACATAAGTATGACCAATTCTAATTCTTGCAGTGACTACCTCGGCTTTACGGATTGTTCTGTAGGAAGGACCCCAGTCGCCGAGGGTTGGTTTTATTATATGTAGTTTGTTATTCACTGCATCATTCCATGATGCCTCCCATTTATTAAGTAAACACGTTTTGATGCTAGGTTTAAAATTAGTGTATGGTATTTTAAAAATCAGGTGGTTCTAGGGATATGACCATTTTAGCAGCGCGATCAGCTGTTTCGTTACCTTTAATACCGATATGGCTGAGTAGCCAACAGTGCACTATATTGTGGGAGGTACACAGCTCGGTATGTTTCATGAGAATGTTGGTCAGTAGTGGATTTTCCAATTTCCTATTGTGAAGTGACTTTAGTACTGATAGTGAATCCGAGAAGATGATGGAGTTTAAAATGTTTGCTTTCGATATATTTCAGGGCAAGGTCTATTGCCATGATTTCGGCTGAAAAAATCGAGGCACCGTCTGGCAAGCGAACTTTTGTAGTGTGATTTCCACTTACGACGGCTGCAGCAGCCTTTTCCTTATTATTGGACCCATCAGTGTAAATTCTTGTGTAGTTATTAAAGTCGGTAAGGAGTTCGCGATAAGTGTTATGAAACATGTAAGGGTTTGTCTCCGAATTCTTGCCGTCGTGTAGTGTGAAAAGTACTGTTGGTTGTTTAAGTGGCCAGGGAGGTGTTTCAGAAATGAACGTCTTCTGGATTTTAGAAAGGTCAACTTTTGTATTGTCAAGGCTCGGTGATATTCTAATGCCAAAGGTTGGTATGGCATTTGGTTTGTTTTCGTATAATGTTTTATATTTTGGCTGAAATACAGCCGAAAAAGCAGGATTCAAAGGGTTCGATCTTAATTTGAGGGCATATTGTAGAGACAGCATTTCTCTACGATGTGATAGTGGTGGCTCATTCGCTTCAGCCAAAAGGCTTTCACATGGGGATGTCCTGAATGCGAGTCTTATTCCTTGGTGGTGAATTGGGTCAAGCATCTTTAAGGACGATTTTCTGGCTGAACCGTAAACAACACAACCATAGTCTACATTGGATCGAATAAAAGTTCTATATAAACTGAGAATGACTTTTCTATCAGCGCCCCAGTCAGTGTGCACTACTACTTTGAGTAGATCTAGCGATTTCAAGCATTTAGCTTTCAGATTCTTTACGTGTGGAATAAAGGTGAGTTTTCTGTCGAAGATAATACCTAAAAACGTTGTTTCCTCCACAACTGGTATAGGTGTTCCGTCCAGTGTGAGTTTAGGTTCATCATGACGTCTTCGTAACCGACAGAAATGCATGCATACTGTTTTCGATTTTGAGAATTTGAAACGTTGACATTGGCCCAATTTTGAATCTTGTTTACATTTTGTTGCAGTTGTCTTTCAATTGTAAGCATGTGCTTTGATCGATAGCATATTAGGAAATCATCAACATATGGGGAGCAATCTATACCAGGAGCCAAACACTTGGTAATGCTATTAATTTTGATGTTGAAAAGCGTTACAGATAAAATACTGCCCTGGAGCACACCCATTTCTTATTCGTACATATCTGAGAGGGTGGAACCCACTCGTACCTTGAATTCTCTGTTTGAGAGAAACTTCGATATAAAAGAGGACAGACGGCCTTTTAGACCCAGATTGTGCAGGTCATTCATTATTCCGTACTTCCATGTTGTATCATAGGCCATTTCTAGATCGAAGAAAACAGCTACTAAGTGTTCCTTCTTGATAAAAGCATCGCGAATAAACGTTTCTAGTCTAACCAGATGATCATTGGTACTACGGCCATATCTAAAGCCACTTTGGAAAGGAGATATTAAATTATTAGTTTCCTAGTACCAAACAAGCCGAGCATTGATTATTCGTTCAGTTTTTTTTACATACACAGCTCGTCAGCGCAATGGGACGATAGTTGGTAGGATCTGTGCAATCCTTACCTGGTTTGGGAATAGGTATTACTGTTGCTTCTTTCCAAATTTTTTGTATATTGCCAGTGGTCCATACATCATTGAAAATTTCCAAAAGAGCGATTAATGATGGTTCTGGTAGATGTTTCAAAAACTGGTAATGTATTTCATCAGGCCCAGCGGATTAATCATGGGCCTTGTTCAAAGCTTCCATAAGCTCCAAAAGTGAAAACGGTTGATTATAACTTTCTGAATTATTTGATGTGAATATGAACGCTATTTTTTTCTTTTAGACTTTTTAATTTTCGAAAATCTGCTGAGTAATTAGACGATGATGAATATTTAGAAAAACTATCAGCAAGTATATCAGCTACGTCATGTTTGAAATGGAAGTTTTTATTGTTTACTTTTATATGTCGGAAAGAGTTGTGTTTTCCCTTACCATTTATTTTCCTGATCGTGTCCAATACTTTCTTTATAGAGGAACCAGAGTTTAGAGTAGAAACATTTTTTCCATGATGATCTTTTACATTCTTTAACCGTGCGACGAGCTTTAGCCCATAATACACGGTATGTACTTAAATTTTTATGGCGTCGGGCGGTCGTTAAATTTTCTCAATATTTTTCGGCGTTGTCTAATGGCTTCTTTACATTCTTTAGTGAACCATGGTTTTTGTGTTCTTTTATGGTTCGGTGAGGACTTGGGAATGGATTCTTCTGCAATCTCGATTAAAATAGATGTAAAATGTTGAATAGGGTCATTAACATTCAAAAAGGCATCTCTGTTAAGTCTAGTTATACATAATGTTTCAAACTTGGCCCAGTCGGCCTTCTTTAAATTCCAGTGTGGAATTTGCTCATCGATGGTAGAGTTAATATTCATAAGAGAGATTGGGACGTGGTCACTTCTGTGAAGGTCATCAGCGACCTTCCAACCATAATCCAAAGCAATGAAGGACAACAAATTGACAGATCGATTCACGTGTATGTACCTGTTCCTGGATGCAAATATGTCGGTGATTTGGTGCTATATAGGCACAAATCGTGTCTAGAAATTAAATCTTCTATCTTTTTTCCTCTTTTATTTATGTAATTTGATCCCCATAAAATGTTATGGGCATTGAAATCCCCAAGGAGAACAAATGGGGTGGGCAGCTGTTTAAACACAAGGTGATATATATGGAAAAAGGCGAGTACAATTATGAACGGTAACAAAATTATTGAAACATTATAACTGAAAAGGAAAAGAAATAAACAAAACGTGATATATCAATGTCAAATATGAACAAAACAAGAGCAATGCAACACAACGAAAGCAAAGAAAACATTGTAACGTAAACATAATATATATATACACAGGTGTCAATAACTGTTAGCACGTGCAGCCCAGCCTAATCCTGAGCCGGTGTGTAACAGGCAAAACAAGGTAAACAGAAAAGTGCATTGTAAGATGAACCATGGATATACAGGTAAGTGGGGCAGGTAGGTATAGGTATGGTAATATCAACGACTAGCTCAAAATTGTATAAGGAGCAAAATAGTCCTGCCAGGCACCATTTGTCAATGAAGTGTACAAGATTTAAACGGGAAAAGTCCGTTCTGATTCTACATTTTAATCGCGAGAGAAAGAAGGATAAGAGTGTATTACTGCTTATTACTTCTTTACAAATATCCAGAGTAATTTTTTATAACAACCCATAAATTACATACGCTCATACTCACGCTGTCTTTGGCTAACTCTCCCTTCCAAGGTTTGTCATATTTAATTCTACATTTGGTTTTTATGGGCATCGTTTGGTCTATCTGTTGGGAATGCATACACTATCAGTTACCTGCCGCGCGAGCGCGTTCGTCCTCTTTCGGTTTTGTTCTTAGGCTGGATTCCTTTTAACGGCAACGCACGAACTTAACCGAATGAGGAAATTCTCGATTCTGATTGGTTGCTTAGGACTATAAATACTCAACGCGAACTACGAAGAAGGCATCGTTGACAATTTGTCAGAGCAGTAAAAACGTTTAATTGTGATTGCCTGTCGCGTGGTGTAAAAACAACCAGGGTTAAAAGGATAAAATGATGGAACATGGATGAGAGAGGCAACGTAGTGGAAGTCCCCACTATGGTAATTTTACAAAACCCCGTCAAGTAACTAGTCCATAACGATAAGTCTATCTATACGGTGGCAAAGTCAGCACCTGTATTGGTTGACTACCTGAATTCTGACCATAATATAATAGCAATATTATGTAATACAATGAAGAATTAGAAGTGAAAGTTACAAGCAACCTGAAAAAAGAGCGATTTATATTCTTTGTATTACTTGACTTGTTTATTTTAGTTTTAACATTGCTTGGCAACCCAATAAAGTGGTTGCATAACCAGGTTATGTTGAGTGTCCACCCAGGTTGTCAACCTTACACCCAGATACTTAGGAAATTTAAATGTCCACATAATGTACCAGTTTTGTAAATAAAGACACATATATGAATATTCTTCTTTGAAATTTATATTCAAAATGACGAGTAATTTCATACAACCATACTTCATTATCAGTAGTAGCCGATTTCCGTATATAGACAGAGTGCAACATGGCTGCAACGAATCTAAGCTCAGCTCGCCCGTGAATTCTTTGTTTATGACTGCTACTGAATTTATAATTTGAACTTGAGGGAACCAGATGTTGCAAAATGACTTTCCTCGACAAAATTACATTTGATCCATTACACTACAGCGCGTCCAGAATAAAAGTTACAATTTTGTATTGCTTCATGATTTCAGAAAAGAGTTGTGGTAGGAATAACACCAATCATGCTCAAGGTCTTTATTTTTATAGTTTCTAAGGTGAACGTTCCCTTGCATGACAAGGCCATGAAACTGCTGACATTAACGCCTTATTGTCGGACGTTCGGAAAAGTATTCCAAGAGACGCTTTCAAAAAAGTTTCAACAACATAAATTAGTGAATTTTTTAAAACATTTATATGTACACAATTTATAAATACATTCAAGATACGAATGTGTCGATAAAATTGTTATCCTCTTAATATTAACAAGCAATACAACAATTTTGATACAAGTAAATGCGATGTACATAATTACGTTTTCCTTTATTTACTACTCCATATAGCTTCTGGAGGCTCACAATATTTCGTCGATGTACAGTATCTGCGAGAAGCATCATTTGAAATACCCATTTGTTTGTTGTTATAAAGTAAAAAAGTAAAATGTTATTTTCATTTCTTTAATAATGTAAACTTTTCTGTACAAAAATATAATTTGCGTTTCCTGTAGATGTCACCAGCTAAGCAGAAATTCAACAAAGTTTCACCTATTGGAGTCCATGGATTTGGAGAACGTTCGAGGAAAGGAAACAAGATTTCAACACGGAGTTTATGAAATGTTGTAGAGTTGAAGGTAACGATGAAATCAATGAGCATATGCCTGATGAATTGCTTCTCAATCTCTTGCATGATGAAAAGTAAAGTCATGTTCTGAATATAACTCTTCTCTTTCAGTTTCTTCCAGAGATCCAACGCTGCATTTCCTCCGGCTGCGACCGCTTACAATTTACCATATATTAAATATATGGTACTGATTCCAAGAAAGAAAATACTCAACTATTATTTGTTAAAAAATTTATAAAAAAAGAAGAAAGATATATAATGCTATACAGAATAAATCTTTTTGATCTGTATTTGATAATTTAAATGAACAATATAGACAAATCATGCGATAATTTTGATAGCCGTTAATAAATACTTTGCTAAAACTGGCAAAGAAACCAATACCTTGGGTACATTCAAGGGTTATTGTTTAATAGCAGAAACGTGTCCATCTTAATGCATGGCTCCACTCTCTAGTCTTGAAATATGTACCTTTCCTCCTCGTGTAATTAAAATTGAAACTCTTCAATGCAAATCTCGAATATAATAAATTTAATAAAATCAAGTTAGGTTGAGCAGACTATACACAAATTGTATTGATTGATTTATTTATTAATCGATTCACTTCAGTGGCCTGACGTTTTTTTTTTTACTATATCAGGAACGATAATGTTTCTAATTACTACGCCGTCCTTATGTCTCCGATTTCTATTGTAAATAAACTTAAATGGAAAACCCACTTATGCGATATCAAAAATATAAAATGACCCAACTGAAGGGATAGACCAATTAAATTTGTTTGATTTATATATTATACAATAATAATAATAATCATCATCATAATCGAGACATAATGCTTATTTAGTTTAAATATTGCAAAAATGACTTTCTTTCCATTACTTTCATGGGCAGTTGGATGCTGTGGTCATGCAATGGCTTGTTGCATAAACAACCTCTTCAGATCTGAATGCTCCAGATATTACTTACACTTCTACGGATTCCTTTAAGTACAGACCAAATATTTCAATATGTGACATAGCTCACCTCCTAGCCATGCACGGGAACAGACCTACACCATATTATTTTCATCCGTTTGAAGGTCGATTGCCTCCACCAACGAATTCTATACTGACCGTGCAGAAAGAGGAGAAATTATCTTTACTGCACCATTTATGGTGGAAACGAAGTCTGTATCAAATCTAGATGACGAAAGCATAAATGCAACGACAGGTTTCAAGGTTCACTATATCCTCTTCGATTGGTTTTAGGAAAGTGACTGTCAGAAAAGAGAAGAGATCTTAAGAAGATGCTCCCTCCTAAAAGAGAACGCGGATATGGTTGACACTCGGGCAATCTAGCAATTTTTTAGTTATCTCGAGAAAGATATGCACTTTTTAATCAAGTCACCATCACGCCACATGTTTTTGTTTAGACTGATTTGTCAGCTAAGAAATACAAAGGTGAACAAGGTGCTATTTGACAAACAGAATGAATCATTCGAAAGTTGCACAAATTTTAATGAGCATGGCCATGTGTATCAAGTGTACATTCGACATATTGAAAAGAGAACCTCTGACACTGAAATAGAAGCCTTGAAGGATTGGCTGGACACAAACATCGACAGTTATAGCATTCAGAAAGAAAATGTATAACATACTTCTAATATAGAACCATTTATGGAGTTGTCTTGATGAAAAAACATCGTTACCAATGTGCTGAGCTCGAGACCGTAGACGCCATCATTCAGGCAACAATGGAGGACACAAAAGCCCTAAGTAAAGAACATGAAACTCTGCGCCGATTTGCAAACTATGCAAACACCGTATTGTTCCGAGAAGCAAAGCAAGGCGTGAAAGCTTGAGTAGGTTCCTTCAGCTCACATTTCGGTCCATTCCAATACCAAGGTACATCAAATTACTGTGGACTTTGTGCCATCAACAACGCCCTGGGAAACCTGGAGGGCGTATTAACTGTTGATATCAAGGAAATGGACGAGTGTGCTGGCAAGCTATTGCTTGAAATGGTTTTCAACCCAGCTTTAAGAATAACTACTTTTGGAGCATATGAGAGACAAAGAAGGGTACTAAATCTTTGATGGATTGGACTACTAATTCATTTCTCACTGAACTTAATGTTAATATAGTAAAAATTTTAATTAATTTCTGCATTAGGTCGGCATACAAACCACACCTGCTTCTATTCATTAGAGTTAGAGACAAAAATTCCAGCCTCAATACACGTGTTCCGCAGAATTTTTTTTTGAGCCTCGTTCTCCTACACAGGGGGACTCCCTGGTCTTCACCCAACAGACCATGTGCTAATTTGTCAATAGGAAATTAAATACAGGATATCAAAATTAAAGTAAATCTATTTCCTAGCCAATGGATGCATCTCAAAATATTTAGTTCTCTAGCTTTTATTCCCCACCAGTAGACTGGTTCTCTGGCTGTGAAACAACTAGTGGTCCGATACCTATACCGAACATCAATTTGTACATTTTTGATGTACTGACAATCTTGGACACCTGCACTACACATTTGAGCGGTATATCAAGTACACACAATAATAAAAATCGACACCTGTGTAATGCGGACAGATGATAAGAATCAAAGTTGCATTGCAAGAAATTTTTACCATGTTCATACATTATAGATGTAGATAACTCATTTGGGCACTATTGTAAGCACACACAATAATAATCGATACTTGTGTAATGCCGACAGATAATAAGAATTAATGTTGCATTGCAAGAAATGTTTATCATGTTCATACATTATACATGTAGATAACTCATTTGGGCGGTATTGCAAGTACACACAATTATAATAATCACACCTGTATAATGCGGACAGATGATAAGAATGAATGTTGCATTGCAAGAAATGTTTACCATGTTCATACATTATACATGTAGATAAATCATTTGGGCGGTATATCAAGTACACATAATGATAATAATCGACACCTGTGTAATGCGGACAGATGATAAGAATCAAAGTTGCATTGCAAGAAATTTTTACCATGTTCATACATTATAGATGTAGATAACTCGTTTGGGCGGTATTGTAAGTACACACAATAATAATCGACACTTGTGTAATGCGGACAGATAATAAGAATTAATGTTGCATTACAAGAAATGTTTACCATGTTCATACATTATACATGTAGATAAATCATTTGGGCGGTATTGTAAGTACACAATTATAATAATCGACACCTGTATAATGCGGACAGATGATAAGAATGAATGTTGCATTACAAGAAATGTTTACCATGTTCATACATTATACATGTAGATAACTCATTTGGGCGGTATTGTAAGGACATACAATGATAATAATTGACACCGGTAAAATGCGGACAGATCATCAGAATGAATGTTGCATTGCAAGAAATGTTTACCATGTTCATACATTATACATGTAGATAACTCATTTGGGCGGTATTGTAAGGACACACAATGATAATAATTGACACCTGTATAATGCGAACAGATCATCAGAATGAATGTTGCATTGCAAGAAATGTTTACCATGTTCATACATTATACATGTAGATAACTCATTTGGGCGGTATTGTAAGGACACACAATGATAATAATTGACACCTGTATAATGCGGACAGATCATCAGAATGAATGTTGCATTGCAAGAAATGTTTACCATGTTCATACATTATACATGTAGATAACTCATTTGGGCGGTATTGTAAGGACACACAATGATAATAATTGACACCTGTATAATGCGGACAGATCATCAGAATGAATGTTGCATTGCAAGAAATGTTTACCATGTTCATACATTATACATGTAGATAACTCATTTGGGCGGTATTGTAAGGACACACAATGATAATAATTGACACCTGTATAATGCGGACAGATCATCAGAATGAATGTTGCATTGCAAGAAATGTTTACCATGTTCATACATTATACATGTAGATAACTCATTTGGGCGGTATTGTAAGGACACGCAATGATAATAATTGACACCTGTATAATGTGGACAGATCATCCGAATGAATGTTGCATTGCACGAAATGTTTACCATGTTCATACATTATACATGTAGATAACTCATTTGGGCGGTATTGTAAGGACACACAATGATAATAATTGACACCTGTGTAATGCAAACAGATCATCAGAATGAATGTTGCATTGCAAGAAATGTTTACCATGTTCATACATTATACATGTAGATAAATCATTTGGGCGGTATTGTAAGGACACACAATGATAATAATTGACACCTGTGTAATGCAAACAGATCATCAGAATGAATGTTGCATTGCAAGAAATGTTTACCATGTTCATACATTATACATGTAGATAACTCATTTGGGCGGTATTGTAAGGACACACAATGATAATAATTGACACCTGTGTAATGCAAACAGATCATCAGAATGAATGTTGCATTGCAAGAAATGTTTACCATGTTCATACATTATATATTTAGATAACTGAATAAATGTAGGAATTTTTAATAGTTTGTCACGTTTTTCTTCATTTCTGTGCATGCATGAAATATGCACCTATGGGCATTATGTAATAGGAGATATTAAATTACACAACCCCTTTTCATCAATTGTTGGTGCAAACATATTTTGGATGCCTAAAATGTTCTTAGATCTTGTTTTCCTGAATCGTATATTAAGAAGTGTTTATGGTAGCTAAGAGGTTCAGTTTGCTTTGCATCACTCCTCACACGAGAAATTTATTAATGTCGGGGTCTGCAACCAAAGGCCAAAAGTAGATGTGGCCAGACTGTCAGCTGACACCAACTCTCCTTGATGCAAATAAATAATATAAACAGTGCAAATTATAATTCTAGCAGTACAAAACAGATACTGCAGTCAAACTGTGAACCTCAAATCATTAACTAGTCTAATTACAGTGTCAAAAATGACGAAAAATAAAGAAAACCAGGTGTTGAAAACCAGGTGTTATTTTAATAGCTGACACTTTCATTTCAAACCAGGAAATATTTCTCATAACAAGGGTGTAACAAGTGAGAAAAACGTCGAGAAGGATTTCATAAAAAAAACAAAATAAAAAAAGACTTTTGGAGGGAAAGTACAATTATGCTGTAAAGAAAAAGAAAAAATTCACACCTTGGTACTAACAAAGAGTTTTGGTGCAATACAAGTTTCTAAGGCTGTCTAACAGCAAGGAGTTAGAAGTCATGTGCATGCCGGGACTATGCACAAAGGACGTAAATAGAAATTCATCATTGTTGATTCAAAAATAAACGCATCAGCATTCAATTCGTATTTACCGATACATGAAAAAAAATGTATGCCAAATTTTTTTTTTTTTAAAAATATGAATAATAAGAAAACATTCATTCAAAATACAGCTGACAAGATATTCACAAAAGATTATCTCTTCTGACAGAATTGTAATATAAAAATTGCTAAATACATATACCATTTTAAACTTCAGACAGATGGTCTGATAATCTATCCACTCTAATACCTTCGCACATCGAGTTATAAATTAGATTAGAAATTAAACAATTTAAAAAGCACCGTGGAATATAACACGTGATAAATGTTAGAGTATATGTGACAAAAAAGGTAATACTTTCATAACCCCCATGTCAGGTCCAGTGATAAAAGCACATACGGGAAAGAGGAGACAAAGATCCGAGATGAAATAAGAAAAGTTCATTTGTTGCGATATTATATAGAAAATATCATTGGCATTCAATGTAATAAGTTAATTTAGTGGTTGAGAAAACACATTTCACTCTGCAGCTCAGTCCCATTACATTCAGGTAGAAAATGCAACTCGGACAACAAGGCGATTAATGTGGGGACCAAAACCAAACTCTGCCCCTATGATCAATTTCCTACATCTCAGGAAGTTAAATGTGCCTATAGTGCAGATATAACTGTTCAAATGGACATTGGTAATGAAAATTCATGGTCAATTGAGGGTCCATTAGAACTTACAACTTCAATCTCACATGGAGGTAAAAAAAAAGCGACAAATGACCAAGGTAGTAGTAGCTACTCGACAGCTGTAAAGTTTCATGAAGCTTATTTTCCAAAATTATTTGCATTTTCACTTGTACCTGCTCGAAATTACTCTAGTTTTCATGGATACAGAAATTAGCCTCACACCTATTGGGATCGTACTGTTACGATTGTCGACGAATTTTCATATAATCCAATTTTTTGTTTTAACTCAAATATTTATAACTTTTATAAAAGCAGAATTTGTAGTAGTTGAACGCCACAATATTTGGTACATTGCAGACATATTTCAGTGATTCCTCCTATATTCTTCGCTAGCGAGTTAAGTAAAATTAAACAGTATATATGCTACATGCAGAGAATCGCGTATGTTACCAAAATCCTTCCATGCTTACATCTGCAAGTTGAAAGCACATATTAGTGGTGGGAAGGTCATACACTATGAAGTCAGGTGACGCGAGCTTTACCCGACATGCGAGCCATTTTTGGCAAGGAATGCGTTATGCAACAATCTCGCAACTCCAGAGCACAAGGGAGAGTCCATCCGCTTTAACCTCTCGTCCTTCTTGGAGTAAGGGTACGCATTCCGTCCCCCATACGCTATATAAACGGCCGCCCAAACGCTTGCGAATAAGCCATCATACCTGTGCATGCCTACAGTTCTGCCTTTCCGTACATGAAGCGAAAAATACATTTTATCACATTTTCAATGACTTTTCTTCGAGTACTTCAATGCACCACACTTTTAGTTTGAAGACA
This sequence comes from Margaritifera margaritifera, assembly GCA_029931535.1. Lineage (NCBI taxonomy): Eukaryota > Metazoa > Mollusca > Bivalvia > Unionida > Margaritiferidae > Margaritifera > Margaritifera margaritifera. Next base: position 223,872 of record JAQPZY010001082.1, read on the forward strand.
CTGTGGAAAGTGTTTCAATTTTCTCTTGAGACATGCCGTGTTCTTTTTTATTCTATAATATCAATTGTGAAATATAATGTTTTATTGATTGTTTCAACTTTTACTAGGAATTTATATCCATTTTAATCGTAGTACTGGATTATTCTTGAAAAAAAATTCGCTACCTACTTCATCCTCCATAATAATTAATTTTAGAAATAAAATACCTTTTAATTTACAAAACATGATGTTCGGTATTTAAGGTCCAGCATTAAATAATTTGGTTTTACTACAAAACAATTTCGGTAATCGTTCCAAATATTGGGTTCTGACTATATTCTCAGTATAGTTTGGCTATCTTTCTCTCAATCGATATTTATAATTACTTGCATCATATTTTAAAAGACACAAATTCAAGAATTGTATGAAGTTGGTTACCTGTGAATAAATATAATAATTTTATGTTCAATTCTATAGCCCTGTTCAATAAGGGTTATCTCCCCTGATTTATTACCTCCCCTTGAGTGCTCTTCATAAATAAAGATAAAATTGACCTGTTCACAAAATTTTGGTAGCAAAAATGGCAGACGCAAAACCTGATGTATCTTAAGAAAAAAAATCGCTACAGTTCGTAGTTCTTACAAACATTATTGTTGTGTATGCAGCAATTACAGAGGGAAATGTGTTAACAATAGAATAATTGCATTACATCGGTTTCCAAATGACAAAACGCTGAAAACCGCGTGGCTGAAATGGATCCGGATTGCGAGTCCCAAATTTGTGTTCTCAGAAAAGAACGATCGTTTGTGTTCAGCCCACTTTAAGGATGGAATGTACGAAAGAAAATCGACGGAGAACAACTTGCCTTCGCTTTTTATTCTGCAAGATGGTAGATTGAAGCAGTTTGAAACAGCTTCGGTAAGAAAATTAAACATAATATTTTTCATGGCTTGCCAACATAATATCCCGGGTGTTATGTTTATTTAATTTGTATTGTTTGTTGGCTTTTATCCATGATTATATGTTATGCTATGCTTATTTTAGAACTTTTAGGACCATTTGGCATTTAATTCACAATACTGTAAGTTCTTTTTTTATATTTTCACTTTATATTCTAGGGAAATAAATTGTTTGTTGAAGTTTACAAAACTTGTTGGTTTTCGCTTACTTAGTTTAAGACCATAGAGTCGTAACACCGGGTACTTTATTTAAACTGTTGGAAGTTAGAAAACTTAACTTAAAAGTATTGCTAATTAAAATAAAAAAAACGTTATAAGATTATTTGCAAATAAAAATAATGCATGTGTCAACCATTTTTTTTTTTTTCTTTGCTATTGGGCCTGGGACTTTTGGGCAAAATAATCCTGTATGCCTTCTTGCTGGAAACAATTTTACAGAGCAAACAAAATAACATCTTTGAGCAATTTTTTAATAGAACAATTTTTCTTCTTTCAGATCTATGAGCAACAACAGCAAGTCGAAATTTAACCAGAAGTGGAAGAACCTACACCAGAGGAAGAGGAGTATTTGAACACATCATTTTCATCAAGGCGCAACAGTGAAAGTGTCTTTTATGTTTCATGACTACGAGGGACGTATTGATGATAGTACAACAAGTTCACGTTTTAATAAAGAAACACAAACTGAAAATATTGGAGTAAGTTGTACGACACAAACTGAAATGACTTTTGAAATGCAAAAACTTAAAATATCAAGGACAATCGGTACACAAACTGACATTTTGGTGACAACAAACGAAGTTGGCGTGCAAGTTCTTAAGCCAGATTTGACCATTGAAGATATTAAAAGCAATGAAATGTGTATGTTTTATACAGGGCTACCAAACGTAGACACATTCAATCTATTATTCAACGAATTAGATGATGCCGAGATAAGAACTCACCGTAGTGGCAATGGCGAAAATCAAGGACGGCCAAGATCATTAAGATTAGTTGATGAATTTTTTCTTGTGTTGATGCAACTAAGACTTGGATTACCGCTGGAAGACTTAGCCAGAAGATTTCATGTGTCCAAATCTACTGCCAGCAACATTACAAGTCGATGGATTTCTTATCTTTCTATAAAACTATCAAGCCTAACACATTGGCCAACGCAGTCTACAGTATTGTCAACAGTGCCAAGGAAATTCAGATATAAATATCCGAACTGCACAGTTGTTATTGACTGTACAGAATTTTATACCGAAACACCACAGTCATTAGGTAATAAACCGTTAATGTATTCACATTACAAGTCGCATATGACATGGAAGGCATTGCTGGGAATCAGTCCATCAGGAATGATAACATTTGTGTCCGACTTATGGTCAGGAAGCATCAGTGATAAACAGTTACTAAATCAGGACTTCTGGACTTGTGCCAGTTTGGTGATGCTATTACGGCTGATAAGGGCTTTCTGATATCTGACCTTACAAGTCCAAGGGGCATTCATCTTATAATTCCACCATTAAAAAATAAAAGATTTAACCGCAGTCAAGTTGAGGAAACAAGGAGAATTGCCAACCTCAGGATTGATGTGGAAAGGGCAATAGAAAGAGTGAAAAACTTTCGTATTCTTCAAGGTATTATGCCAATAACTCTTTCACAACAAGCTTCAAAAATTTTTTAAATGTGTTGGAATTTCCAATCTTTTACCACCACTAGTCCATGATGGTGATGAGAACTGAACTTTGCTGATAAGAAATATTACTATAGTATTATGTTGTATAATTAAGTGGTTATTTTGCAAGTGATTGCCAGATTTTGGTGCTTTTACGTTCATGCTTTATTCATGAGTTTATTCAGTACACTTTGTAGCTTCCATATTTTCAAGGACAGTTATGCACCAGGTTGTTCTATGAAACTTATCATATAAGTCATTGTTTTATAATACAATGAGCATTAAAAAGTGTTAATACATGTTGACAATATATTTCAGGTTAATAAATATATTCTTGGTCAGAATATATTGTTTCAATTCTTTCTATTTCGTTCATTTACTTAACTATTTGTGTGGATGGACATGTTGGGTTTATGGCCTATTGATAGTATGTCAGAAACTGACAACCGGTTATGTCTAAAGATTGCTGTAAATGAAACAGATGGTTGTACAACTTGGGTTTTAAGGCCAATGGACAGTATTTCAGCCATTTATAGCCGGTTAATGAAACAGGTGCGCTTAAATCGGAGACAAATTTACAGTCACAACAGGATTTGAACTCTGACCTTCCAATCCAGAAGCAAGGACCTAAACCACTAGGCCACCACATCTCACAAACTCAATATACAGTATATGAGATTGCTGGGGGATTATGGCCAACCACCAGTTGACAGTCAATTTCATCTAGCAAAACTTGTCAACTGGAACCAAGGATCTTCTGATCCAAAAGCAATTACCTTTACCACTGGGCAACAACTGCCCAAAACAAATAACATTAAAAACACACATAAACTCTGTTTTTATTTTTTGCGAAAAAAACCTGCAAACATGTACAAAAAAATAAGCATGGAAAATATTGATATACATTCAGATAAATAAATACATATCCATACTAGAATATTACATTTAAAGTGATACTGAAAGCATATGGCATTCCTTATTCAAAATTTCATTTTCTCCACCAACATATTTTTCATGCAAAGTTTCATATAAGCCACTAATTGAATATGATTCACTGTCCACCTTAATGAAGACTCTTTCCACGCTTCACTCGCTCAGAAAATAGTACCGGAATTACCGCTTCATTGTAAAATGAAATAAGTCTAGGCAACATGTTGTCCCACATGTTTTTATTAAAATATGTGCGTTCAGTGGCATGACCTTTCAAAGTCCACACAAACAAAATCGCACAACTTTCTTCCAGTCAAACCCATCTGATCTTGAATATGAAAATAGTACGAATGTTTTCTTTTCAGTTGCACATGTCCATTAACCAATTCACAAAAAAACGTTTTATCATTACAGGCTTCTATGGGTGGTATTTCCCGTGATTTTTAGGGGCATTTTATTTCCAGTAATCAATTTTTATCTGAACATTTGTCACAACAGTCTATAAGTCCATCTGACTTGTTCCAAGGTATGGATAGTGTGGCTAAACAATTAAACCACTTCCATACAGCTTCAAGTTTTTGTTGTGTTTTTTGTATGTCCTTGGCATAAACTCGTCTGGCTGCTGCTTCGTGACTTTTCCCCCAACGTGTTGCGGCTGTTTCAAAATGGCTGTAACCCATAACTGTCCTCAATGCACTTTCAGACTTTGTGTCATCCCGTTGTTTGCATATGACCCCAAAATTTGAACTTGTCAACCTGCCTGACCTAGCTTCCTGCCAGTTACTTCTGTTTGCTTTTCCTTTAGTGCAGTTTTCAATAATTACACTTTCTGCTTCACTACATTTTAACATTTGATAGTAAGTTTGAAATTGTTCACCACATTCCTTCAGGTTTACCCTATCTGAGTACATAAAATTTATATTATGCAAAACTGGCATGCCCTGCTTTTTGTCTAAGCCGTTATCACCACAGCTTAAAAGAATTGCAGCATGTGGAGCAACTTTCTTAAGCCTCTCATTACATATGCTCAGATTTATTGGTTCCACCTTATCCAAATTTCAATTTTGCGTTTTGGTGTTTCATAAATGTTATCAGGTATGTCACCATATTTTAGTTTCTTAAACACAATATTTTGAGATTTATTAGGACCGAGTTTCCTTTTTCGGGTTGGTTCGATTTGCATTTTGTAGACGTTGGTGCATTTAAACCATCTTTCTGGGTATGAGTTATGTCCACCAGGGCATACAATAAAGCAGCAGTATGATTGCATGATTCTCCTTCTCTGCAAGAAAAAATAATATATAATTAAATATTTGTTATACAAGTTATCTAATTAAAACTCTAGTCTCCAAGGTTAGCAGAGACCATGTAAAGCGCAATATATATATATATATATATATATATATATATATATATATATATATATATATATATATATATATATATATATATATATATACACACACTATGACAACACATGGGAAAATGACAAGGTCTATATATACTGCATAATCTGTTGTACTTTCGAATTGGAACACACTTGGGTGCAAACTGTTTAAGATGCATTGATTTCTGTGCAGGCAATTTATGAGTTTATGAGAAAAGAAGCCAAAATAACCAACAAGAATAGGACGTCAGTAATTTGCTTAATCATGAACTATTTGTGGAATTCAATAGTGTACTGAAACTTAAATTCTTTTCCAGCAGATAAAACTTATTTTTATTAAGAGGCAGAATAGAATCTCAGTATCAACAGGGCCTGATATGGTAAAGTGTTGTGGGGGGGTTTTTCCAAAATTTCAAAAGAACGCTGACTTTCCTCGAAAGGGCACCAAAGCAAAATTCTATGTGCCTATTTACTCGAAGTGTGCATAATACCCAAGAAATGTGCGCAAGAATAAAACGATGGTCAAATTTCTGGAAACACCCTCCTCCGATCTGGCCCTGAATCAACATTATCTTTTTAAACTCTGGTTTAAATTGTGTTACATGACAAGAAGAATTATTATTTACCAGGCTTCACATTTACATCCAGCAGCATGTACTTTCCATACACTTTAGACAGGCATGTCCAAGCTTCATAATCAATTTTCTTCTTAGAATCGTTTGGCAACGATGGAATTACTTTGGCCTTCACATAGCAATGCGAGCACTCCTGCGAAATTTTGTGATATGCAACCGAGTGCACATGTCTGCTTTATAAAAAAACTTTAGCCTTCAACTGCTTCTTGGCATTCATCATTTTACAATCAAAAGTTCTTGAACTGTTCAATACAGGATAACTGTACAAATCTTCTGTTCTGAACAATGGCAAATGAGTCAAATCACTATCCCATACGCCGTTTAAAGTCCATGGCTCCGGAATCTTTTCTCCGAGAGGCGTACAAAATATTTCTGCATGACTTTTGTTGTCATCTATTTGTATTTCATGTAGCGTACGCGTGCCTAAATTGACAAGTCCTTAAGCACGCTCGATCGATTCAGATTTATTCCCCGATACGTGCGCACCTCTATCTCTTAATAAACCTTCAATTCACGCACTGATAGCTTGTCAAAAGAGCAGGGGTCAGCGATTCCTTTGTTACACGTCATTTCATCGGATTTTTTGCTCACCGGAAGTAGATTTAACAAATAACGATAACTCGCGCAAGGGAGGTAACAACCCTTATTAAACAGGACTATATCTACAATGTAAAACTTCACGTGTAATTTTCTATACAGAGTGTTGTTTGATTTAATAAAAAGCCATCGCACCTGTGCATCTCTTGAGTTCTGCCTTTTCTTACAGTTTCGAACCTAGTATCCTCTCGCCCCCCAGTGATGTAACCATCGTGCAAGGAGTGACACCTCAGTAAGAAAGGCCAGAATGTTCTATTTCTCTCTTTCGACTGGAGTTGTTCCACCAATAAATTGGGATGGTGAAAAGGAAAACTATCATAACAAGTTGTGGTGAATAAACATTGATCATAAATGGTGGTTTAAAAAGAATTCACAGGGTATGGCTGCTACGACAGAAACTGTCGAGTGTCATCCTGTTATGGTGACAATCGTCTAACAGTATAGTGTGTTAACACAAATATAATTAGCATGCTTATTGTATTAACATGCATTGTATTTATTTTTTATTTTTTAGTCTTTTTATTTCACAGTTGTCTTAGATCTTCTCTATAAATTTGTTTTCCTTTTATCGAGCCTCGAGGACTCTGCTCAAATAACCAGGAGGGTTACGATTGAATTTTCTACGATTTTTCATAAAATCCATTTTTTTCTTTTTTGGTTAAAACTCAAATTTTTTTAACTTTTATAAAAGCAGAATTTGTAGTAGTCGAACGCCACAATACTTCTTACATTGCAGACATATATTTCAGTGATCCCTCCTATATTCTACGCTTGTGACTTCAGTAACATCACACAGTATTGATTCTTCATGCAGAAAATCGCGTATGTTACCCAATTCGTCCACGCTTGCATCTGCAAGTTGAAAACATATTAGTGGTGGGAAGGTCATAAACTATGAAGTCAGGTGTTGCGAGCTTTACCCGATATGCGAACCATTTTGTATGCAAGGAATGCGTTATTCAACAATCTCGTAATTCCAGAGCACATGGGAGAGTCCATCTGCTTTAACATGTGGTCTTTCTTGGAGCAAGAGCACGCATTTCATCCCCCATACGCTTTATAAACGGCCGGCCAACCCTTGGAAAAAGCCATCTCACCTGTGCATCTCTACAGTTCGGCCTTTCCTTACAGATAAGAGAAAAATACATTTTATTACATTTTAAAGACTTTTCTTCTAGTACCTCAATGTACTAAACTTTTTGTTTGAAGACATTGTGGGAAGTATTTCAATTTTCTCTGAGACGTGCTGTGTTCTTTTCTGTTCTATAATATCGATTGTAAAATATGCTTTATGAATTGTTTCGACTTTTACTAAGAATTTATATGTATTTGTAATCGTAGCATTGAATTTTTCTTGAAAACGATTTCGCTACAAACTTCATGTTCTATAGTAATTAATTGTAGAAATAAAATACCGTTAAAATTACAAAACATTACGTTTCGATATTTAAGGTCCAGATTCAATAATTTGGCTTTACTACAAAATGATTTCGGTAATAGTTCCAAATATTGGGTTCTTACTATATTCTAAGTATGTTTTGGCTATCTTTGGTTCAATCAATATTTAATTATTTACAGCATATTATAAAAGACACAAACTCCAGAATTGTATGAAGTTGATAAGCTTGGAATAAATATAATAATTGTATGTGCAAAGTTGATAAGCTTGGAATAAATATAATAATTGTATGTGCAATTCTATATCTACAATGTAAAACTTCACGTAATTTTCTATATAGAGTGTTGTTGTATTTAATAAAGAGAGATCGCACCTGTGCATCTCTAATGTTCTGCCTTTCCTTACATTTTCGAACCTAGTAGCCTCTCGTACCCCAGTGATGTAACTATCGTAAGGAGTGACAATAAGGGAGGCCAGAATGATGTCTCTCTTTCGGTCTGCGAGTAGTCCCACCAATAAATTGGGATGGTGAAAAGGAAAGCTATCAGAAGTGGTGGTGAAGAAACATCATAAATTGTGGTTTAAGAAGAATTCACATCGTAATAGAACCACTAATTCATTTCGCATTGAAACTTAATGTTATTATATAAAAAAATAAAACTTTTCTGAATTAGTTTGGCATTCAAGCCACACATGCTTCGATTCATTAGAGTCAGAGAAAACATTTCAGCCTCAATACAGATGTTCGCAAACTTGTTTTTAGCCTCGTACCCCTATACAGGGGGACTCCCTTTTCTGCACCTAATAACGTACACTCGCACTAGCAGTCCATATGCTATTTCGTCAGTAGAAAATAAAATACAGGATATCAAAATAAAAGCAAATATTTTTGTCATCTATTGATTGAAGTTTTTGAAAAGTATAATGGACAAACTCTATTTTGTATTCCTCCACTAGCTGACTGGTCACCTGGCTGTACAATAATTTATGGTCCGATATCATGAAGTACTACAAGCTATTTTGCAGATCAGAACCTTCAACTTGGTACTTATAAATCCAATCACAATAACTGTTATTTCAACGGCTGAAATATCTTCCTCCATCTATGAGACTCCAGAGCCGTATAACACTGATTATTCATTTTAAAGATTTATAACACTGGTTAACTGTAAGGCATATAAACAGTGGCATCCTTATTTTCGACTCCAGATTTCTAACTCCAAAAACTACTATCAAACATTAGGTTTGGTCAATTCATCGAAGAAAACATCAATCACACTGGTGCTGTTTCCTTCTTAGCGCCAGCATGTACAAGCGACCTCGGCCACTCGAGTGCGGACAATGAGAGTCCTACAGAGAAAGGAACATTGTCCACAGAGTTAAGTCGGAGAAAAAAATACATTTAACTTGCGGAAGGATCCTAAAAAGATAACAATTTTACTATCAGTCATAATAAAAATGATACAACTCGCCTCCATCCCACACAAACCTTTTTTAAGTATGCAGTCTGTTATTCGTCTACTGAATCGGAACAAAACACCAAATTTATTGACATGAAAAGATGGGAAAGCTTTATAGGTTTTAAAATTAGTAATGTTTAACCAGAAATGCCTACATGCAATCAATCAGAGACATGTATCTGTCAGCTATGAGGTTTACTTTTTTGATTTTAGTTCATCAATTTAATAGTATCATAATATTGATAGCAATCGCTTGTTTAGCATGCATGTCAGATAGGTTAAAATGTATTTCTAAACTACTCTAAGCTCACTATGAAGTATCCCAGGATTATACCATTTCACATTTGTAAGAAAAATTAGAGATAACAGAAACGAATGTTTTCACCAAAAGGAAACAATTTTGTCAACCTGGACATAATATGCTCTTGGTTTGTCATCCGGTAATAGCAAGGGGCCAAGTAAGGGAAGCATAGTTGAACAAGAATGAAAAGGTCGTATTCAGTATGCTAAATGATCTTGCTTGTTCCTTCAAGTGGATACCAGAATATGTTGTGTACACTATCGGGGCGAGGAAATCGTGCACTGCGATGAATGTTACATGAAGACAACTCGTCTCAAAGCACTTGTCAAGCTTTCAGCGATTCAAGCATCACCCTGCCGATTAATGAAAACTATTGTTGCTTTCTTAAGCGAAATCTTCTTTCCTAGGACTAAAGGACAAATCATCCGAATAGCTTAAAAAATAATCAGTCATATAATCATAAAAAAGAGAAAGAACAAGTTTTTCCATTGTTTTGCACAATAAAAGCGTCTAATAGAGATCAAGAAAGAAACAATGAAACGGTCATCTAACCCACATATATGTATTTTTCTTCTACCAACGTGTGTACTGCTTGCATGTAATTTTCTTCGTGCCATCGCATCCGCCAAACATAACCGAATAGATGGTCTATTCCAGTGTGTAAACGAATTATATCTTGCGATGTTGACGGCAGTTATTCTTTTGAGTAGCTACATCTCCAGATACAATGAACTTGTCAGAAAATATAATAGATTTGGCAATAAAGCATCAAATATTTGAACAACATATATAAATTCTCATTAATCATAAATGCATCCGTCTATGTGTCTATTTGTAATATCAGTTGATTTTTATGGTGGGTGTGCGGCTACATCACAAGTTGGGTCGAGTTTACATGAAATCCTCCTTTTGAATATTCTCTTAGCTTATATTGATTGACTTGAGTAACCAAAGTTTAATTCGGACATGCAAGATTTTTACCTAAGAACCTCTGGTCAGCTTATTGTAAGTGAGCTAACATATAAACTGGGATAATGAACAATCAGATTTTCACCAATACATACTTGGAAGCTGGAACACAAATCTCAAGGTTTTGTTACATTATTACTGACCTACTTAATATGGGCGGATAACTCCATCTATTTTATATCGAAACGTACAAGTGAATTATACATCCCGGATAAAATATTTACATAGCTTATTGTGCGATTTGGCTATCTTTCACTATGTACTCCTTTAACATAAGTCGCCGAGATCTGACAAAGGTTGTAAAGTATAAAACTTCACATTGATAAAATATTTCTGAACATAAGCCCTTCCAATAAAAATCAAACGGTTTTATCTTACAAGAAATACAAGGCTATATATTTCTTTAAAAAATTAAAACAAAAGAAAAAGTCATAAAGGGTAAAGTTCTTAAATTACTGGATCCGCATTTTTATTTTATTTTTTTATTTTTTTTTTTTTTTTAGCTTTGTAATCTCGAGGCTCGATTGCGCGAACTGGAGGGAGCCAATTAAAGATACATTTCAATCACATAATCTCTGTAATGCGCGCAATCGAACTATCCGAAACTACCTGGTAAGCCAACAGGTTCATCACGTGAAACATTTCGCGTTTTCGAAGCTTGAATACTCAGTCTCGACAGAACCCAACCGAAAAGCGATTTCAATCACACAATCCCGGATTCGAGACAACACCAATGCGTATTTTCGAAGCTCGAATACTTGATCTCTAGAGAGCCAACAAGAGAATTGTTTTGTCTGTGGCTCTTTTTTTTTTTTAAATCGCGATTTCTCTCCCGATCGCGTATTAAAACAGCGATTCAAGCTTTCAAGGCTTGAATACGCGATCTCTAGAGAGACCATGTGAATAAAACCAAGTTTCCAATTTACCGTCACTCGATCTTATATTCAAACCAAGAGTACGCGCATTTGTGTGGTCTCGAATTGGCGCTCTCCAGATTTTTTACGAGTTCCATCATCATGTTTCAATAACTATGCATCCATCTGGTAATGTTTTAAGGCACCTCAGCACAAAAGTGGCTTTATGGTGTAAACTAAAAATAAAGTTCCAAAATTATACAAAACGGAATTACCCGAAATTTTAGGAAGATAAACCCTTCCAAATAAGTGTAAACATTAAGTACAAACATAAAATATAAAGATAGTAAATTTCTGTACAGTGCAAATAAGAGAAAAAGATAACATAAAAAATACCTAAAACACGCTTAAAATTTGTTGTTGAAACCGCATTCCCATAAAAAGTCCAAGATTCTCTCGAGTGCTACGTCCTCGTACAGTTTCTTCATGCAGTTCAGGTCAAACAACTTCAATCTCGCATAGTGGAAATGGACACACTCGACGAGTACGTGTTCCACCGTCAGTGGACGCTGGCATGGTATGCATTTCGGCTGAGGATGTATCTCTGAATGTGGTAGTGTTTTACGCCACCTCTGCACAAACGTGGCTATGTCTTATCAACAAAGATAAAGTTCGAAAATTGTAAAACCAAACTACACAAACATTTAGAAAGATAATGGTTTCCAAATAAATATATAATTAAGTACAAGATGAAATAAAAAACGTAAAAATATTAACATTCTGTAAAATATATATAGAATAACTGATATACCCTTAATTCAAATATGTTGTATAAACCGCATTCCCTAAAGGGTCCCAGATTTTCTAAAGTTGTACGCCGTCCTCCACTTTAATACTTCTGACTCACTCGGTGGAAATAGATGTATTCGACAAGAATGTGCTCCAATGTTAGCGGAAACTGGCAGGCTACATACTGGTCGAGGTTCAACCTTCAGAAAGTATGCATTAGTCGGGTATGTGTGTCCGATACGTGATCAGCACAATATCACCTCATCATTCCAATCTGTTCGATACGAGGGATGCCTCATGCCAATAGTGGGTTTGATGTCCTTAAGTTTGTGGAGTTTTTATTCCACATATTTTGCCAAGTATGACGAACATACTGATATATACAATATCTGAAGTCAGGATATGGAAACTTCCATTCGGAAACGGCTGACCGGAAGGCAACTTTGCCTCCTTTCTCTGCCTTTCATTACCCTTTATGCCAAAGTGACAACGTAGTTCAAAGATCTGAGTATGGCTGAAATTTCTGCAGTGAACATTTAAGGCATTACCGGTAACCGGTATCTATGTGTGTAGTAGTACGTATGTACGTGTGTAGTAGGACTGTACGGCACATCAGCACAGAAGTGGCTATGTAGTGCCAACAAAACCTTATGTTCCAAAAGATAAAGCCTTCCAAATAGATGTATAACCAAGCACAAGAAGATACAATATAAAACGTAAAGATGGCGGACAAAAAAACCTGTACAATGTATCTAAAATAACAGATAAAGGTAATGCATTTAAAATCCTTAAAACGTGACTAAAATTTCTTGCATAAACCGCATTCCCTTAAACATTCCAATATTTCCTCGGGTGGTACGTCCTCGTCCAGTTTCTTCAAGCAGTTCGCATCAAACACTTCAGTCTCACAGAGTGGAAGTCGACACGACAAGAATGTGGTCCACTGTCAGTCGACCCTGGCAGGGTACACACTCCGATCGAGGTTCACCCTTCAGGAGGTCTGCAGGAGTCACGTATGTGTGTCCGATACGCGATCGGCACAACACCATCTCATCTATCCAATTGGTTCAAAACGAGGGATACAACTCATCCATAGTGGGTTTGATGTTCTTAAGTTTCTTTCTGGAGCTTTCATTCCACATATTTTGCAAGCAATGACGAACATGCCGATTTATAATATATTTCAAGTCAGTATATGGAATCTTCCATTCGGAAACGGGCTACTGCAAGGCAGCTTTGGCTGCTTTATCTCCCCTGTCATTACCCTTTATAACAATGTGACTAGGAAGGAAAGATAGTTTATGGTCGAAAAAAAGGCCTAAATATTTGCTCTCCTCCACAGCAGGAATAAGACAACTGTCAAGATAGAACTTTGGGTCATCATGAATAAGATGTAATCGGCAGAAATTCTTAGTTTTTATTTCGAAAATTTTAACCCGTTTTATCTGGCAAGTTCTGAACTATTTTTATGCACATCTGACGTTCAATAGCATGCATTCTCTTTGATCTATAGCAGATCAGAAAGTTGTCAACATACAATGAGCGGACTACATTGTCAAAAAGATCAGCTGTCAGTTTTGACTCGCAGAGGGATTTAAACGTCTCCCAATCTGCCTCGTTCAATTTCCATCCCTGCCCAAGCTCTTGAGGGTTGGGAATATTACTTCTTAAATATATTGGAAAGTGGTCACTACCAAATAGGTTGTCACTAAATTCCCAAGAGAAGTCAAGTAAAAGAGATGGACTGCAGATAATCGGATCTAAGAGTGAGTAGGATCCTGTGGCAGGATGCAGGTAGGTATACGATTTATCAATAAAAAGGCAAACATTGTGTTTTGAAAGCAAGTCTTCTATCTTCTTCCCTCTCTCGTTAATATCTTTACAACCACAAAGTGTATGATGGCCGTTACAGTCACCATGCAAATCAAGGCGCCAGGAACGGTTCAATAAAATGATCAAGTTCAGATTGGTTGATTGAAGTACCTGGAGGGAAATATACTGAACAAAGTGATAGGGTTTTGTGTAGAGACATACTAACGGCTATAGTCTGTAGAATAGTATTGAGATCAATTTGACTGTGAGGAGTTTTATTATCTATGATAATTGGCACTCCTCCAGCAGCCTTATCAGTATTTCTTGAAAAGCTGTTGTATATACTAAAGTTTCTACAATTAACTCTATAGTTTTACTTTAGGAAAATCTCCTGAAGGGAGACAGCAGTAGGATAGTGTTCTTTAAGTATAAGACTAATTGAATCAATATTTGTCTTAATCATCGGCGATTGATATTGAACTAAGATGGGTTGATGTAAAGCAAAAAGCGATAGAGGTATATTAGTTATGGTAAAAGTGGCACAGTGTTGAATGCTTATACATAAAATTTAAGACAAATAATTGTGATCTGAAGCCATATTACGGGTATAACTTCGTTATTAATGGGTAACCCCTTACAATCGGTTGAAATCAACGAGGGGATCTTCAAGACGGTCCATAAGTAAATAATTACAACGAAGAGATTTGCCTGATCATTACTTATGTCTTCAATTTAAACTGTTTTATTTCCGGTACGTATTTGGTTATTATAAATATATACCAACCGAGCTGATTTATGTTGGAAGACAATAGTCTTCTTTTCCATTTAACGTCTGGTAGAAGCGTTTTTCCAAATCGCAAATCCTAAGAATGTCCATGGGCGTTTTGACAGAGTAAGGCAAAGTCTAATTCGGGAGGTCACTATTCAAGATGGTCACCAACTAGGACTGCTGTACTATCGGACCGACGAAACTCCCACCATCAACATCCTCTAGCCATACGTTTGGGGGCTATAAACCACTTACTCTCCAGTCACGACAATGCGAGCAGACATTTATGGGTGTAAATTTCGATGCGGCATTATGTATACCAAGCCGACTTAATTTGGAAATTTTGAATTGCATCTGCCAGCTGGTAACGCAGGTGACTGGACCGTTTGTGTATGAAGGGTCTGGTCCAGATTTAGAATGTATATATCTGGGAGGTTCAGCATTGTTAGTTATTGTCCGTTGGTAGGTGATGTTTTGACAGGCCCGAAAAAGCCCTCAGAATGTCTTAACACCAGTGTTGCTAAATCAGTTTTCACTTTGCTGGTGTTTATGGTGAGGGGAGTCAAAACATCGTCATTCAACACATGATATACCCCACGGACTCCAAGTGCCAGGCCTTTTGCACTTTGAAAGGTGCTGTTTGTTTGACGGGAGACAATGTCTGTGAGGCAGCTATATTAGTCTTCTTTAGATTTCATTGCCTCTTTGAATATTGTCTCACTGCCTCTTCCTTCCCAGATAATCGTTGGATCCAATATCCAACTACAGTCTTCCCTCACGATCACGAGGTCTGGCTTATACAGTTGGTCTTGAACCCTGTAGTGCGGTTCTTCAGGTACTGTAAAGCCCTTTCGCCTCAAGTGATCGCTGAGGTATGGGACTCCAGCATTATGTCGTTTTATGCGTAAACCAAGCGCTCAATATATTGCACATTGTTTCACTGGGTGCATGGCAGTATCAGCATTTGAGGTTGTTCACAATTCTTGGTCTACCTCTGTTGCAGATACGTTTGTGGGGAAAGTATTTGTTTTTATCGGTATGGCATCAATGTATTCTCTCTCCGAGAGAATCTTATCTCTTGATAGTCATCTATTGGTCTGGTGAACCTTTGGTTTCCCATCCAGTGAATCTGGTCTAGCAGCGTAGTATGCAATTTTACTACTGCTTTGTGTGTTTTGTGCATGCCACTTTTGACATTCCTGGTCACGCCAGTTAAAGTGAAGTAGGAATGTCTCCCGTACTTCATCTAGAGTGTCATAAAGGCCAGCCCCCATTGCAATGGCCTGTATACTTGGCTCGCTTCTGAGAATCTTGAGCCATCCCTTAACGACAATTCTAGGGATCATCTCTAATTTGGGTAGGTCGAGTCCCCCATCATATGTTGCAGTATAGAGAAAGTGGCTTGAGGCTGATTCGGGCAGGTGTAACCACTTTTGTGCCCAGAATCTGATCCTCAAGTCAATATTCTGCAAAGTACTTTTGGTGGGTTCTCAAGAATAAGTGCATAGAGGAGTTTTGGCACAAGATTCTCTTTGAGGATCGCGATCTTCTGTCTTGGCTTCAAGGCTGATTTGTTAATTCTTGAACACCATTGGTCCAGCTGCTCGCTGGGATGACTTTTGACAAGTCCTGTCCAGGGGTCGAAATAGTCCCATAGATATCTTGTACTCTCTCTCCAGGTTGGATCCAAGGGATTGCTTTGTTATCAACTGTGATTTGTTGTCCCTTGTTAACGATACAAGTTTTCTTTCCAACTGGAGAGATTGTGAAGGCACAGGACTTCTTGGCATTTAATTTCAGTCATGTGTCTTTGCAGAACTTATCGAAGAGTTTAAGGTTCTTAACTAACTCTTCTCGGTGTTCATTGAGGAGGCCAGTGTCATCTGCATATGCTAATGAACCTATAGTGCTGTGTTAAGATGTTAGATACACTGAATAAAAATACTGACTGCCTTCTAAAAATACCGACAGATATTGCTTAAAATACTGACAGGAAAATGTATCGGTAACCAGGTCTGGGTTTAAACATTCTTAAAGGTAGTATATACTACATTTTTACATTTTATAATGAATCCACTATTAAAACTGGTTGCCATATATAGCCTACATTATGTGCTGAAAAATAACGTAAAACAACATTTAAAAACTGGTATTTTTTTAAATATGTTAAAACATTCCTACTCACTAAAATTGTGGACTCCACTTAAAAATGATGCAAAATGTTACGTTTACTGCCCACTATCCTTGTGCAAATCAAACATTGACATTTCTTTCTACCGTTTGGAACTATTTCACTGTAACTGGTTTGCTTGGTCGCCATACTGGATTGAACTGCAACAGAAACGTGAAATTATTGCAACTATTTCACATCTTTCCTTGACAGAGATGTCCTATAAAATGTTTGTGAATAAAATTTCTTAACCCCAAAAATGATCTCTTTTGCAGCGAATGGTTCTATACCAAACAAAATCATTAAAGAAATGGATTGTTAATCAAACAGATAAAATTAGCTTAAATGTTAAAAAAATATTGAGAAAAGAATGGGGCCCAGAGCAGTCCCTTACAACACACTAGAGGCCACATTTGACTAGTCTTTTCTTTATTAGCTGCAAAACCTTGGTATTTGCTACAAAGGAAATGTACTCAAATTATCTCGGCACTAAATAACCTACTTATGTTGCTGTGCCGTAAAGCGACAAACAAACAAAGGAAATGTACTCAAATTGCCTCGGCACTAAATAACCTACTTGTGTTGCTGTGCCGTAAAGCTACAAACAAACAAAGGAAATGTACTCAAATTGCCTCGGCACTAAATAACCTACTTGTGTTGCTGTGCCGTAAAGCTACAAACAAACAAAGGAAATGTACTCAAATTGCCTCGGCACTAAATAACCTACTTGTGTTGCTGTGCCGTAAAGCTACATACAAACAAAGGAAATGTACTCAAATTGCCTCGGCACTAAATAACCTGCTTGTGTTGCATTGCCGTAAAGCTACATACAAACAAAGGAAATGTACTCAAATTGCCTCGGCACTAAATAACCTGCTTGTGTTGCTTTGCCGTAAAGCTACATACAAACAAAGGAAATGGACATTACAGTGTCTATTAATATCTAAATAAACATTTTTAGTGAATGTCACAGAACTAGGCTCTTTTAAATCTGAACCAATTCACATTTCAGCAATTTTAATACTTCCATTTATAAAAAAGTATCATCCTCCAATAAAGTAAATATTACATACAAAAAAAAAAGAATATATACCCTTGCCTCTAAATTTCTGGTTTTTTAAATTGTAAAATCACACCCACCCCAGAACCTAAGTCATCGGCAGTGATGCATTCCGGAAATTTTAAGACATGATGGATTTTGGCTTCGACTGAAGGTACGTTTTGCTTTAAATTCTGTATTAATCAAACCTTTTCAGGTAAATGATGTTGTGTATCTACGACAACAGATTATCGGCTAACCAGTTATCTTTGTTTTGTATTGTATGACGTGTAATTTCTTCAAACACCTCAACCAATTACACGGTCGAGGTGTTTGAAGTTGGGACACATATTTAACAGCGATAATTCTCTTAGAACCTTCTGACTTTGGTGCACTATGTATTTTTGTATGAAAACTCAAAACTCAAAACATTAAATAAACTTGCCTCGAATCGACAGTTCAGTCAAATGTGGCGGCTCAAATTTCCTGCAATGCATCACTTCCAGTAACCTAGGTTGTTGGTCTTGAAAATCATGTATGCCCATTAATTACAAGAGTGACCGTGCTGTACTGGTTTAGGAGAAGAGTTATTTATTTTTAAACATATTAACTTACCCCGATTGTATTTGAACCTTCACAGTATCCTTCCACTGGTTGATGAAGTATAAATGTCGTAGAACATCGACGTTTGTGTTCGTGAGGCTGCCATTGTTTGCTGGTACCGCAGACTATGGATAGTATACATTTAGCAGACAGCTATTATAGGTACCAGCCTTCGTTGCTGCAAGCGTGCGAAGTTTGTAAGCAAACGATTGGTTAGTTCATATCATATTTTATTTCGTGCAAAATTTCTCTATTTTTTTCTTTGAAATTCAGCGATGTTTGTGGATAAAATATATTTCTCCGTTTTCGAACTTCGTAAATAACCAATATATAGTGTTTAATAATACAACTGTTGAGCATGTGCATTACCCACAAACCGCACGTGTGAAACAAAAAAAAACAAAAAAATGGCAAGCAATCGCAGCATCCTCGTTTACTGGACAAAAGAAAACAATTCGTCTATCCTGAAAGAAACCTGCATCAAGGAAGGTTCTTTAACTAAAGAAAGTGCGGTGAAAGCATATTACCTGAGGAAAGTTTATCCGGCCATTTTAATTGCAATTTCGGGAAAGGTTTTTTTTTTTTTTTTTTTTTTCGCAGTTTTAATATGACAGCCAAATGTGCTAAAAAAAAATAGAGGTCAATCGTCTATCTTTTCGAAAGTTAAAGTTAGCATTGCACGGGGCGTACAGAAGGGTTTTTGCTCGTCTAAAACTAGCCTATATGAATATCCATTAACGATAGAAAAGTAGCCTACTAGTTTGATGTCACATTTCATATTCGTCCAATTATTAAAAGAAATTAAAATATAATCAATCAAAACCGTTGTCATAGGTAGGTATATATATATATATATATATATATATATATATATATATATATATATATATATATATATATATATATCAAAGATTTGGATTGAAATAAATAAAACTTGACAAGCTAGTGAAATTGAACACGTGTATAAACCACAAGCGGAACTTGGTTTTATTTTCATTAACTATTGGGTGTAAATGTTCGAATTGGAAGAGTGGTTAGCTTACTTTCCTCTCACGCCAGAGGTCCCTTGTTCGATTTTCTGTGGGGTCAGCATGGAAACGAGGCGTTCTAGGTCCCTAATCAGGGGGTGGATGTAAGGGGAGAAAATTTGGTAGCCATCCATGTAACATTCTAGTAAATTCTTAAACACGAAACAATAATATTTTGTTCAGTCTGTTAATGGTTAATTTTTTTTTTCTTCAAACTTCAGAGAACAAGTCATCTATACAGAGGATTGAAGCCCATTTTCAAAAATCCCTCGTTGGAGTAAAGACACGTAGAAGAGGAAGAAAAGAGGATCAAGAAAATAAAGAATGAATTCAGTGAGCATATATATATATATATATATATATATATATATATATATATATATATATATATATATATATATATATATATATATATATATATATATATATACATACACTTAAAAGTTCTTATACTGCAGCCAATATGGATTCAGAGAGACTGCAATTATTCAACCTTGCATTGTAGACCCCCAACTTGCTTTGTTTTAAGGTGGGGGTGTTTAAGTGAACATAGATATGTCTAGATGCATATTTAAATTTTAAATAACACTAAAAAAATTTATTAAATAGTCTTGTAGCCAATGTCTTGTTTCCAATATATAAACTGCTTTTCAGCACAATCTTTAAAATATTTCTCATGCAGTCTCATTCATCATTGACACACCAGTCGATTCAACCAAGAAGGTAGCTACTCCAAAGACCGAGACGAAATTGAATGAATTGGTACCACAATGTATGACATTTTCAGAAAACTATACAAATTGTATCGACTTGAACCATACAGCTTTTATACTGATAATTAATTTATATTAAACAAATGTTATGACCTTGACAAAAATAATGTCTTATCAAAAGACGATCGTTGACATTCTTATTTGGAACTTTTTTATGCCTGAACAAATGAAGTCTATGAATTAATGTTGAAACTAAGGTTACTAATTTAAACATTTATGTCAACAACAATATTTGCAAACACCAACGAGTTTAATATATTCTGCTTGGGAAAATTACCTTTTGTCTTGCAACTGCAGAACATAAACGAAAGATTGATCAAGCAAGCAGTATAAGCAAGCAACTTGGCTTGTCGTGTAACTGAAAATTAATATGCATATTGAAGCTTACTTAAGAAAGTAATTGTTTGATTAAATGCTGCCTTTTATGCAACCCTCAGCAAATTCTTTAAAATATTTCTTATGTAGTCCCATCAATGACTGAGAAACTACCCCCTTCAACACCAAAAGTTAACCCCAAAGAAGAGTGTGCATGCTACTCCAGAGAAGATGGCCACTCCAAAGCAGACATCACCAAAGATAAGCACTCCAAATAAAAAGGCGACTCCAGAAAAGACTACTCCAAACGAGAAGTCACCCAAATTGGACGGATTGGTACCACAAAGTATGAAATGCTCCCTTGTCTTGTAGTCTATCCTTTGATTTAAAAAAGGCATCCACAAATATAATATCCTTAATTTGCTAAATTTAATTGGATTCTGCCCACTGGTTTCAAATGCGTCGTTTTAAAGTGCTAAAATCGTAAATGGACATTACACTTCCTAGACTATTGGCAGTCAACAAATTATTACACGCTTTAAAACGCAATGGTTTACGGGGATTTTTTTTAGCTCTTCTGACCTATTCTGGTCGCTTATTATCCATCTGTCCGTCATCAACATATGTAAACAACATCTCAGAAACTGCTTGACCAATTCTGACCAAATTTCACATGAATCATACTGATGTCAACACCTTTCCGAGTCCTACAAATTAGGTCAAGGTGACATTAAAGGTGGCTGCTGTTACTATAAATAGCCATAACCTTAAAAAAAATATCATAAACCGCTGAACATAATTCTGCAGTTCCTTTTATAAATAATAAAGTGAAGTCCCTGGGGACAAAAATGGCTTTGTCCCTGAGGGATCCAAAGCTTGTATATGGAGACTTATCTACAAGGCAAACTCTATAAAAAAAAATATTTTAAAAAATTGTTTCCGGACACCCAGAGCATTTAGCCCCACCAAACAACTTCCCCAAAAGCAGGTGAGCGACTTTGGACCATTTGGGCTTCTTATTTATTTATAGCAAACAATTTTTTTTTTTTTTTTTTTTTTAGCTGTACAAGATTAGCTTATGCATCAGTCTGTCTGTTGTCAAGTTTAAATAACTTTTCCAAAACTGCCAAGTCCATTTCATTATTTGTTTGGAATTTTCAGTCTGTATTTTTCGAAAACTGCAATGCAAAGCCCATTTCATTTGTTTGTCCAGAATGTTATTTTGAGACACACAGTTTTAAAGTTGTAAGTTTCATAATATTCTGATATCCAAGATGTTATCAGGTGGTTGAATATTTTACATTGAGTCTATTTGGAATTTTCTACTATGAACAAAAATACTATAAAATGAATTAGAATAAAGCTTGATATGTATGTGTATTAGGTTACTTAATGTGTATCAGATTATGTGTATTAGGTTACTTAATGTGTATCAGATTATGTGTGTATTAGGTTACATAATGTGTATATTAGGTTACTTAAGGTGTATCAGATTGTGTATTAGGTTACTTAATGTGTATCAGATTATGTGTGTATTAGGTTACTTAATGTGTATCAGATTATGTGTGTATTAGGTTACATAATGTGTATATTAGGTTACTTAAAGTGTATCAGATTGTGTATTAGGTTACTTAATGTGTATCAGATTATGTGTGTATTAGGTTACTTAATGTGTATCAGATTATGTGTGTATTAGGTTACTTAATGTGTATCAGATTTGAGATCTTGGTTTGTAGCTCATCCAATATTAATCGCTCAACAGAAATGTTCGGTGCTTGGGTGGTCCAGCGTACAAGAACCAGATGTACAATCTGAGCATGTTAAAGAATAATAGAAATGTAATAATGAGATTTGGTTATAATGACATCTTAAGTATGTTAATGGTCCGTTAAAACAACAATCTGTGCAAACAATATGGGTTGGCCATTAAATGGCCTGGTCATAGTGGTTATATGTTTAACAAAACCTTCACCGAGTAGTTCTCTTATGTGATGTTTCACGTGTGATTGCATAGTGATGGCGATTAATGGGCCGTTAAAACAACAATATGTGCAAACAATATGGGTTGGCCATTAAGTGGCCTGGTCATAGTGGTTATATGTTTAACAAAACCTTCAATGAGTAGTTCTCTTACGTTATGTTTCACGTGTGATTGCATAGTGATGATGATTCAAATAAACTCGTTTATTTAACGCGCACTTTTTAAATGCACCTGTGGTTTGGTCCAGTCAATTTTGGGTAAAGTCGGCAACTACGAGACTTTCTGTAAGAACCCTGCAGTTTCTAGAGATGTTCTTTTTCATAACTTGTTTTGTTTTTTATGCATGTAAAAAGTTGTCTAATGGCAATTATCTTCTTTTAACTATAAAATGAACGTTGGTATACAGTGACGACATGCATGTTATTTTCACAGTATTCTGGTCATTTTTTTTTTACGAGTTACGGGGGTCCCTCTCATCTTTACAGTTAGATAAAAAAAAAATAATAATAATTGGCAAAATGGCAGGCTACCCTCTTTGATTTGTGAACACGTTTTCTCCCATTTCCAAATGTTTGAGAGGAAATCCTATCTTATACGAGTACACAACGAATCAGGCGACTGATCAGATTTGTATACTGTAAATACATAATGGTGTATGCAGAGCCATTTTATTGTCCCTCATTAAATCCTGACCCCTCTGGTGAGACTTCCTATCCCACATAGATACTCCGGATGTATTCTTATTATCATTTTATATCCGATTTTTCTTAGAATGAGCTAGTTACCACCCAGATTCAGCTGAAATGGAAATAAGGAGTTTAGTAGGCTTTAGCTTTATTGGAAATCTCTATTTTGCATTATGAATACTACGCTTTGTGAAATCCTTTACATTTAACTGTACACATGATCACATCTAGTAAATATTAAGACATTAAACAAAATAGTATCGTTGTTGTTTATCGTCTTCTTGTATCTAATTTTGTACAGGGATATACGCATTAGAAAACTGGAAGATGTTAAAACTCGAAAAGAAGACAATAAATATTTAAGACGCAAAGGAAGAAAACTTGGAGAGTAGTAAAAAAACTTTGAGAGAAATTCCCTGCAGGAAGTAAATGGAGAAGAAGCAAAACAGCAGTAGGGTGTTCAAGATGTAAAACGGCCGTCAATTGGTCAACATGTCAAACAGCCATCGGCTATTGGGGAATGCAGCAGTGTTTATGTTGATGACATAAAAAAAGGTGTGCGACACTTGAAATGTGGTCATGATGTTTTTAAAGTTTTATGTCTGAAGGTCTTCAAAAAGGATGAGCTGAAAAATTCGTCAAGAACGGAAAAAAAAACTATTAAATGTGGGGACACTGCAAGAACACCACTTGATATGCGACAACTGAGCAAGCTGGAATCGATAGTTCTTGAATGTACCGCAATCGACAAGTCATTGTTTTATAAGAAACTTGAAAACATTTTAAAAATCCTGAGAAGTTAACTACAGTTCTCGTTTGGGGTTTTATGTGCCCGATATTGCATCATTGCAAACTGATAATACATTTGTATGCGCCCGTCTTAAGACGGAACGTATTGTGTTATGGCGTTGTCAAGTAGTTTCTACAATAAAATTTGCAGGTTTGACGATTCTAAGCCCATTCTGCATATTTGTTCTAGATGTACATGGAGGATTGGCCTGGCATGTTCAATCCTGTTGGCGCTATATAACCTTTCTTGTGTTGGTGAGCCGTACAACCCAATTCAATCTTTGAGTAAAATTATGTAACTAGTTACAACCCGTTGATGTTACTCGTTGTCACCAGGGGATGTCAAAGTGCCACACTATTTTGTATGTCCATATGAAACTTTAATTAAAATAGTTCTGTGTTGTTCACAAGAACATGTTAATGTCATTATATTTATACCGCCTGCTCAGTATGACAAAAACAGTCATCACTCTGTCATCGTCTGTCATGTGAATGTGAAGGCAGATGTTCCATTCAGTAACCTGGAAAATTGTTGGAAGAAAATAACTCTGCCAAGCAGTAAGATTTTAGGGTTTGGTAGTCATGGTGCCTCCCAATATAACTGGCACAAAAACTGGTGCTGCAACTCTGTGAAAAGGAAAAAACTCCGTCTTGTGCTAGTACAATGGATGGCACATAGATTAGACCTATGTTCTTCCGAGGCTGCATATGAAGTAACATATTTAAATGACACCTTTCAGGAAGTTTTGAAGGAATTGTTCAGAGACTTTAAAATGTTATCTTCAAGAACAGCCGACTTGAAACAAATTAAAAATATCTTGAAATTACCTGAATATTCTATGAAATCAGTACATAAAATTCGTTGCCATTCTACAGTGCATTCTATGCAGTTTACCATTCATGGAAGCTTCTGGTCTGCTACTTTAAAAAACACAAAATAAACAACAAAATATGTGCATATATGTATGAGAATATCACGCTACAAGTTTGTTGGCATGCATGATTTTCTGATGGAAATTATACCATCTCTGGCATCTGTCAGTATGATATTTCAGAAGCAGCAACTGGATGTATCCGCAGTGAAACCCGTTTTAGATGGGTTCTATACTGTTCCAGAGACAGCCAACAAAGGAAAAAGCAATTTATCAACATTTTCAAAAGATCTTAAAGATGGACGTCCTCTGTTCCTATAAAAGGTGTTAAGCTTGGAACAAGAGAAAATGACAGAAAATAAACGATAAGGAAGTAAGAAAAGAAATTAATCAGCCCAATGAAGATTTTTCTGACAAGCTTCTAGTTCAGATAAAATTATTTCAAGCAGAACATACAATAACCACACGTTTTGCAGTTTTGAGGCTAAATCTTGTTAAAGAAGAGGTTACACCAATATGACTAGGCAGCTAACAGTACAGATACTTTTCCCCGACTCTACGGGGACATTATTTTTATTTATTTTTTTTATTTGTCAGATTTAAGATATTGCAAGGCTTTCAATGAAGACACTATCCTTTATAGGTCACTCGATTCTCGCCTCAACCCGCGTAGGTTCAAGTCCCGGCTCAACCGCGCTTGACTATATAAGAAGGCTTGCCAGTTTCTTTTATTGTGTCTGCTGTTCTCACCGGGCTCTTCCACCACTATACGAATTGAGCATCGTGTACATCATAAAAAGTGCTGCAAATGGCGCAAAAACAAATTCAAATCTAACAGATCAAGTGATTTAGTTTGACTCCACAACAATATATATATACTCACTAAGCCAACTTCATACTGAAATAAGCTGATGGCCCGTAAAACCAAAACCCATTCATCAATGTCTTTCATTCATGTTTACAGTATAATAATATTTCAAAACTTGTTTTGATATACATGTATTAACTAATCTGATTTGAGCATGCTGGCCTTGATATATACAGACAGACTTGAACATTTTTGGAAGAGTTAATTCCTCTAAAAGGAAATTTTAAACGTGAAGAAACCTTGATCGGTTCATTTTATTTAAAAGTAAATTGTTCATTAAAACGCCAATGATTATTGCGCTGTGAAATAAAATAGAGCAATATTTACAGCAAGTTTCCTGGTTTTGTCGGTGTTGACCCGACGGGCTCGCCCAGATATTATGTACTCTTAACAATCAGTATAAATATTTTCGCATACACCACAAAAACGATGGATATTACTGTTATTGTATTACTTTTACAACTGTTGTTGACCTTTATCTACTTAGCTTATGAACAACTATATGCAAAGTTCTGACATCTTGTGCGGCAAACTAATCTCACAAATTACACACTCTTGTTTTACGTCCCTTTCAACAGCTGAGGTCGTGTCAGTACTGGAACTCGATTTTGGTGGTCTCATCCGAAGGAATGAAGGGTGGGAAATACTTTGAAAGTGTATCGCTTTTACCGGGGATTGAACTCGAGACCTCTAGAGTGGCAGTCATGATGCATGACCACTGGAACGCCCTCAAATGATTTTTAAAAAAAACGTACTGCAAATCTTGCTCATGGGATGAACCTGCGCAGATCATACAACCTTGGTGCTACATGTTACTTTACCAGTTATGGTCCTTTATGTACATAGCCATTAAATGCAAAGTGGTGACATTTTGTGCGGCTAATTTGTTTTGCAATTAACATCTGATTGTACTGAAATTTGTTGGAATTGTTGCTTACGAGAGAACCTTGTGCATATTGTGCAGCTAACTACTCTCACTAGTCATGTCACATTTTAAGGAAACTTGCTGCAAATATTGCTCATATGCTTCAATTTGTGTTTCTTCACGTGTTTGCATATTAAAACTTAAAACAAAAAAGGTGCCCTCCAAAAGCTCTTTGAAAAATATAACGTACAAAATAATGCCAACTGCAAAAAAAAAAAAATACAAGAAAAAAAATCTATCGAACTTTACATTTGATCACTTTCTTTCAGTTGCAAGAACACAAGTCTTTAAATTTTTCAAAGACTAGGTTCAACAGTTTACCAAAAATATCCATTTTTTTTTAACTGATGATCAATTGAAGCTTTATGTGTTTTGCAGAGCAGTCTTTTTCACTCATTATTTTGGATTACTTGGGTATGTATATAATGTTTTACAACACCTCAGCACAAAAGTGGCCAACTAAATATCAAGTTCGAAAAATGTAAATATGAATTCTTCAAAATGTAAGAAGTTAAACCCTTCCAAACAATGCAAAATTCAGAACAATGTAAAATATAAAAGATCAAATGTTAAAACTGTGTAAAATGTATATAAATTATAGATAAAAAAAAAAACACGTGTACAATCCTTAAAACATTATTTAAATTTGTCGTATAAACCACATTCTCTTGGATTTTCTCAAGCGGTATGTCGTACAGTTTGCTGAAGCAGTTCACGTCAACATACTTCCGTCTCGCAGGATGGAAATAGACACACTCGACAAGAATCAGATCCACCGTCAGTGAACACAGGCAGGGTACACATTCCGGTCCAAGTTCACCCTTCAGGAGGTATGCACGAGTCGGGTATGTTTGTCCGATACGCGACCGGCACAATACCACCTCTAATTCGATTTGTTGTACACGAGGAATGCCACTCTCCAATAGTAGATTTCATATTCTTAAGTTTCTGGAGTTTTCATTCCAGATATTTCGCAAGTACGATGAGCATCATGGTTTATACAATATTTGAAGCCAGTATATGCAATCCTAAAGGATAATGGATGACTGCAAGACACTTTTGAAATTGTAACCTAAAATGCAACAGTAAGACGTCCATCCCAATGTTCACCTATCGTGTCAAAATTACTGCAGACTCCATAAACAAAGAAAATATAAAAACGTTTACTTAATACTTGCATGCACTAAAGAAGGCATCATCATCGGATACATGTATTCGAGTTCAACGGCATCTCAGCACAATAATGGTTGCATAATCCCAATTAAAAGTTAAGTACAAAAATGTAAAACTGATGAGCTATACAGAAACGTAAGGAAGTTAAACCCTTCCAAATAAATGCTAACATTAAATACTACAATATCAAAGATGCAACGTAAAGATGTTAAAATTCGGTAAAATGTATATAAATTACAAAATTACAATTAAAAACATGAGATCTTTAAAAACTAGTGTCAACATTTGTTATAAACGACGGATTTCCTCTAAAAAAATCACACATCTGATTGTACGTCATCGAATTACTAATTCACTTCAAGATACTTCTGTTTAGCACGGTGGATGTCGGGACACTGGCAGGTTATGCAGTCTGGTTGATGTTGACCCTATACGTTATCAGAATACCACCTCAACTCTGCCATTTGTTATACATGATCGATACTATTCTCCAACGGCGGGTTTTGATGTTTTCATGTTGTTTTTGTTTTGTTTTGTGTAGAACTTTCAATCTACACTATTTCCCAAGAAAAGACGCGTCTAATTATATATTTTAAGAAACATGGAATTGTCCGTTCGGAAGCAGAACTTTGGCTATTACCCTTTCATTACCATTAATAACAATGTGACTAGGTAGAAAACATGACTGCTTTTCCTAGATGGTTTTAGCAAATCACGCCTCTACGAGATCTGGGATATTAACTGGTAGTCGAACTTGATGCTTTGCAAGGCTTTCATTGTCGAAAGGTAATGGAAAGGATAACTGCATTATAAAAGTTTCATGGTAATTCACCGATTTGAGTATGGCTCCCAAGTTCTGTGGTAAAAACAGAACCTTTATCCGATAACCGACTCGAGACAATGCCGTAGGGTGTTACAATTGAACGTCAGCACACTAGTGGCTATATTATGCCCATTAAAACGTCAAGAACTGCAAATTAGGTTTTAGGAAGCTCAAGCCGGCACTGATTTCATTGAATTCACACGAGAGGATCACTTGAGGACGCTCTGAATTGGCAAGAATCTAGAATTATTTATAAGCGGTTTTCTTACTCATTCTGCAGTATCAACAAGGTTGATCTTGGCTGCTTCTACTTCAGACCGAATTCCTGTGCCAAAAAGTGGAATGAAATTTCACTTCTCAGTGTTCAATGTTTGGTATTGAGACCTAACGGTAACATTATATGGGATAATATCTGGTTTAGAGGACAATTTGTACTGAAATGCCAACTTCGTTCGTCCGAGATAAAATGATTTTTTTATTTGCATCAACATAAGAGACTTTGTGAATGGGAAGTTATACGTGTTCCCAAAGAGCAAGTCCTCGAATGTGCATTGAATTAAGATTTGCGAGTAATATGCGCAAGTTTGTCCAAATACAATCGAGCCATAGTCAAGTTTAGATTTCCAGTCTGCTATACCTGGAGTAAGACCTTCCGGACTGCATCCCAATCTCTGTTTGCTACGACTTGTATCAAGTCCAGGGACGTCCGACATAATTTACTGGGATTGGGCTAGAATTACATTCTACAATATAATGTGCTGTTAGGCATCCAGTTCTGTCCACAATTGATAGTTGCTAGTCATAATTTTCACGCACTATATGTGTTGCTGAGGAACGTCGCACTTGAACATGTAATCTGGATTTTTCATCCCACATACTACACATTCTAAGACTCCATAAAAAAACATATGAATACTTATCTTCTTAACATCGATACTAGCAGCCGACTCCTTATATGTATGTGCATCCTTGTGCATTATCTTCTCAAATTATAACATGCTTGATTCAAGAAAAAATACTCTTAAGCATTGTTCCGAAATTATTTAAAGATCCGTATGTGATACGTATGTATAGAGCTTAACGGAACGAAGTACAATACTGGTGATATATAGTGACGATTCAAAAGTTCTAATACTGTAAACATAAAGATTAACAATAAACCTTAAGGAAGATAAATCCTTCCAAATAAAACTAAACACGAAATCTTTCAAGATAAAAGATTAAGGTTTCATATGTTAAAATTATTTAGAGGAATAAATAATAGGTCATCCTTTGTTATACTAACCGCATTCCTTTATAGAGTCTAAAAAATTTTCTGGTGAAATATCATCATAAACTTTCATAATTGAGTTAACATCTTATAACTTCCGTCTCACACGGCGAAGTCAAATACCTCGACAAGAATGTGTTCCAAGTCAATGGACGCTGGCAATGCATGCACTCTGGTCGAGATTCACCCTTCAGGAGGTATGCACGAGTCGGGTATGTCTGTTCTATACGCAATCGTCACAATACCATCTCATCTCTGCATTTATTATATATGAGGGATTACATTCGTTTCATGTTACTAAATTTATGGAGTTTTCATTCCACACATTTTGCCAACTATATCCAACATGCCAATTTATATATTTTAAATCCATGTATGGAATCTTCCATTCAGAAACGGGTGACGGCGATGAAATTTCATAATATAACAACATTCATACAATTAGAAAAGTTTCTGGACAATGTTAATTTACAAACCGACATTTTTTAACGCACATCCGTTTAATAATCTAATCTCATGTACTATCGTAATTAAAGTTGGTGGCTTGCCTGGTCGATTTCAACGGTACTTTTAACACATAATTGGCTCAGTCATGCCGGGTAAATGGGAGCTACGCGCCTTCTCCAGGGACACACCGAACCAACGACGGGACATC
This sequence comes from Margaritifera margaritifera, assembly GCA_029931535.1. Taxonomy (NCBI): domain Eukaryota; kingdom Metazoa; phylum Mollusca; class Bivalvia; order Unionida; family Margaritiferidae; genus Margaritifera; species Margaritifera margaritifera. The sequence goes on from JAQPZY010001082.1 coordinate 254,342, forward strand.
AGTCATGTAAAATGCTGACACAATTTATTCACCCAATAAAATCCAAGAGCAGGCAAAACAATCACAGCACCATGCCTCATAGTCAACGATTGATTTCATGATGAGAAACTAAAAAGAGATTACATCTGTGAATCTGCAAAAACGAGACCAGAGTCATCCTACAAAATGAAGAAAGAAAGATCAGCATGATTAGTGGCTTCGCACAGATCCCCATCATTCGTGATATCAAGCGATATCAACTGGGACGACAAAAGAAATGTTTGTCCAAAGTATAAATCAAATACATTCTAACGTACTATCTTACCTCTTATCTACGGTACAAAACCCGTCATAACCTTCTGGACAGACTTTTCCTCGTCAGTCAGATCATTCTTTTTTGCGGGCAAGATACAGGTTTCAATTGCTTTGGACATTTTCAAGAACTCTCCTTTATCAAAACTGAATGTACCAGAATTAGATTCATATTATATGACCACCATTTCTAAATTTTATTTAATAGCAGCAATTACTTGTCGTGTCTCTATTTTTTAGCTATTCTATTTTAAGCCGAAAATCACCAGAGTGGAATAAGGTAAGAATGACCTTTGCACTCCAGTCTGTGCCTCGTTTAGGCTTGCCTTTTAGGTATCACGGTACCAATTGTTTTTCCATAGACCTTAATGTTAATGTTTGGTGAAATAAAAATACCTTCTCTTCTACTTTAGCATGCGTGTCACACACTGTCATAGAGAACAATATTAGATTGTCAATTTGACAGTGACAGAACCAGGTACTCCATGGCATTTAAGAGAGATAACTCTGCTGGAACTAGACAGGGGTCAGAGTTGTCCAGTCACACAGACACATTTTCAGGGATGTGTATCACATTTTTAAAAAATCATAAAAAATACAAAACATGATCTACATATGAATTAACATAATCTCACATGTTGCTAAGAGACTCAACTTTTTTTTAAGCCAGACAGAAACTACAACTCTTACATAATACACCAATCACAGCTAGTTTTGTTCTTTATTTCTGAATACAATGTTCCCTACACCTTAAGCTCCGCCCCCCTGGGCTTGCGCAATTGGTACCGTGATACCTAAAGCCAACCTTAATTTTTTCAATAATCTGTGATATTACTCGGGACTGTACAAGTAACAAGTGTACTAAGTCTCGCTTGTCAAAAACAATTTTATGAGGTACCAAGCTATGTCTTATATTAAGGTGTTTGAAAATGTCATTGAGCTGTTTCAACTGTTGTTTCCATACTTGTGCTTTACTACTAAAATCATCTTTTGGAATAAAATGAATTGTTTTAACTATGACTTGTGTCTTATTCATATCAGCACTTATCTAACTTCACTTTGGTGATATTGGAAAAATCACATTATGTCATATTATGTAATAACCAGGTCAAAGGTCAATGCACTCATTAGTATGTACCTCTCCTACTCCTAAAGGTACATTACATAAAAATTAAAGGACTTTATATGTCTTTAATAGACACAGAACTTAACATCATGGACATGTTGACATGACCCATATTAGTATTTAGTAAATGTTGTCAACACCTTTCACTGGCTTAAGATACATGAGGTCACTAACCAGTCCTTGCACACAGGGCAGCATCCCCCATCCCTTCTGTAACATAAATTAAAAGCTTTCCTCCCTTATGTAGTGACTAACATTCAAGTAATGAGCCATTCTGTGATCATACACTGTAGATCACAGCTTGTAAGCACTTATTTTTGAATTTGGGTGACTTTTTGGTTATAAAAAATAGAAAAATGCCAAGAAAGACTAGTAAGTGGAGCAATTCCAAGGGAGTTAAAAATAGGAGGAAAGTGTGTTTCCAAAACGGAAATGTACCTTATAATAAAGGAATCATATATGAAAAGAACAAAGAAGAGAAAATTGAGAAGAAAAAGTTTGTTCGCATTACCAAAGACAAATATGTGGAGGCAGTACCCCAGCAGTACAAGGACAATCCGAATGCACCTGTGCTATTACGTCCCCTACCAGCACAAAAACTTCAGGTGGAACAGTACGCATATCCATCTGAAATAAAAGGGTAAATAATTTAAATCATACAAACACATGTAATTTATATTGGTTCTACACGTCAAATTAAAAATAATTGGTTTCAGTTAAATAGAACCAACAAAATTTTGAGAAAAAAAAAATCTTAACCTTTAAGCTTTGCTCCGAGAAATTATTTAAGCAATTTTAATGTAATTTGCATCATGATTTAGTGATACTATAATATTGTATTATCAATCTTCTCAATATTGTCAGAAGCAAGTACTGAAAATGTGGCTTTTTATTTCTTGAAAAAAAATATGTATTATTAAGGGAGATAACTGAGGACAAAACCTACATGTGTAGTCATTTTCTTTCCATGACTGAATTTTCCATGTAATACAAATTATTTCACATAAAAGTGAATTAACTTATATGCATTAAAGTAAAGGCAAATATAATATCAGAAAGTGAAAGCTTACAAATTAGGGATCTACATATATATTTATAAATACATATACATGTAACAGAGAGCCTGAGGGTAGTTATGATTTAATTTTCTTGTCAGAGATGAGGAGTCTGCCACATATAGAATAATACATGTGCAGCAGAATGCAGTTATGTGGAACACTGTCTTCCGGGAACATGCCCAAATATCCCCAAGCTGTTCTGGGTTCTTACAATGGGATCAGAAGTCAGAAGAGCAATGGGGTCTTGCATGGAGGGAACGGGCAAAATGTGACCAGTGTGGCTACTTATCAGAAATGTTTAACCTCTATGAGGAAATTTCGAAAGAAACCGTTGGACGGAAGACAGCAAAAATCAACAAAGGATTACAAGTAGGGCTGACACAAGTGTCCATGGGAAATGCTGGCTTAAGGAAATTGCTCTTGTCTGCCAATATTCCTGCTCCTTTCACAAAGGGGATGCAAAAAATTTCAAACAAAATTTGTAATGAGATAATACAAGAGAATATTTTGGATATGAGGGCTCGGAGACAAAATTTAAGAGAAATTAATATGGCAAGGGGGAACCCACCTGATATCATTGATGTACAAGGAGATGGTTTGTACAATGATCCTTTGTATTCTGGGGTTGGAAAAACTCCATTTCAGCCAGCAACACAAGTATGCTACTTACAGGCTGAAAATGAAACATCAAATAATGACATTATTGCCCTAACTGCTAAAAATAAATTGTGTTCTCATCGCAAACAACACAAATTCGATGAACTTAATGTAAAAAACAAGAATTGTGATTGTACTGCAAATATAACTATGGAAACTAATATTGGCGATGAGGAAACTTGGGCCTTGGAATGTCTTCGTAACCTAAAAGAAGATAATTTTGAAGTGCAAAATATAACCACTGATCCAGACACAAGCAGCTACAGGGCTGCAGTGAACCTGTACAATGAGGGGCTCACTCAGACCATCCCTAAAAACTTTATCGATACCAGACATTTTTCAGAAAACCATAGGAAATATATAAAAAAAAGTGCCAACATTTGGTTCCTATGATGCCAGGGTGTACCAAAGCTGCTAGACAAAAAATGCGTGACAGGTTTGCCATTGACCCGAGTCAACGGTGTCGGGTGGAGTTTGAAAATGCATTTAATAGACTTCACGGGGATACTGACAGAGTCAAGGGTTGCCTATCATACAGTGTAGATGCTATTGTACAGTGTTACCAGGGAGATCATAGTCTGTGTAGTGATAATTCATATGCATGCAAGGGTAACTGGTTTGAAAAAAATCCATACTTACCATTCAATTTTAAAATGCATGTAACAAAGCAGTCAGAGGGCACATTGCGGGATTGTATTAATTATCGTTTGGGACCATTAAATCTGGAGAAAACAAAATTTAACACAAATACTCAAAAGGTTGAGGCAGCAAACAGGGTTATAAGGCGATCATTGCCAAGATATGCAACTTGGAAAAGAAATTTTCCTGGTAGAGCACACAGTGCGGTGCACTCTTTAAATAATGGACCTGGGGAATCCATAGTAAAACTATGCGATGCAATTGGATGTCGTGTTGCATCTGGGACTAGGGTCGCTCAGACACAAGCTCAGGAACAGAAGATTTTTACACGTTATAAAGGTTATAAAAAGTCACTGGCATATAAAAGAAGAAGACATGAGAAAAGAATTTATCTGTATAAACTATATGAAGAATTTCAAGAGGAAAAAAAAATACAAAAAAGGGCTATTATTGCCAACTGTTAAAAAGAAAAGGGGCAAGGAAGACCATATGTATAATAAATTACCAAAAATTACTTAATCCAGCATATCCTATATGACACAAAGTGGTCTATGACAATCGGAACACCTTCCTCGAGCCCTACAGTGTTCTCTGTCCTGGTTTATAGCATGCTGTTCTAGGACTAGATGGTTGCTATTTATACATGATTTATTATGACATATATGTGAAATATCTAATTGGTGACCAAAATCATCAATACGTGGTATATTGTGTTTAAATAAATTATTTTGTCGCATGTATGACATTCTATGACCTGCCTCCACTGATGCTGAACCATCCGGCCATACAACTCTCTGTCTGCCATAGCCATCTTTATCAAATGCACCCCTCCAAAGCCAACATGTGTTATTTCCTGAAGATTTTATGCATTTTGTAGCTAAAAGTCTGTCAATATTGGACCAAAACTTCTCAATATCCATTGTTTTTACCAGACGACGCTACTATAGTTTATATATGGCGCCTACATGTACATGTTACTATGGATACAATGCGAGGCTGGTATTCCCTTTAGGTATCACGGTACCAATTGTTTTTCCATAGACCTTAATGTTAATGTTTGGTGAAATAAAAATACCTTCTCTTCTACTTTAGCATGCGTGTCACACACTGTCATAGAGAACAATATTAGATTGTCAATTTGACAGTGACAGAACCAGGTACTCCATGGCATTTAAGAGAGATAACTCTGCTGGAACTAGACAGGGGTCAGAGTTGTCCAGTCACACAGACACCTTTTCAGGGATGTGTATCACATTTTTAAAAAATCATAAAAAATACAAAACATGATCTACATATGAATTAACATAATCTCACATGTTGCTAAGAGACTCAACTTTTTTTTAAGCCAGACAGAAACTACAACTCTTACATAATACACCAATCACAGCTAGTTTTGTTCTTTATTTCTGAATACAATGTTCCCTACACCTTAAGCTCCGCCCCCCTGGGCTTGCGCAATTGGTACCGTGATACCATATCGTCATCTGTTCACGGACGCCATACTGTGTAGACGTTTGCCTGAAGAACGGCACCAAGGAAATTGTGCCTGCAGCAACTTGCCGCATTAGCGATCTCCATTCTGCAGTTCATAATAAGTCTTGGTGTTGCACTATCCGTTCAATATATTTATTCCGTATTGTAAACTTTCCCCATTTTTTGGGGAACTTCGTTCTTTAATGGACCTCCAAGGCTACCTCCTGTATTCCACCCCTTGCGGGTGGAAACACTCACCCAATGTACTGATATACAACTGAGGTACGGGTAAGTCTCTCCGTTTTAAAAAATAACAACAGGCCCTGCCTAACATAGAGAACAGCGTATTCCTCTCTCTTCTTAAGAAACGAGGTCAAATCAAAGTCACCATTATCGGTAAATATTCGGCGTATATTATTAATATCCGCACCACGAACTGCGTTGTCATTGCACGTGTGTCTGCATGTTCTTCAATAAAATTCAGTGTGAAATATTTTATTTTTTGACAGTAAAAAGACCAGTTTATTTCTACGATATCAAATCCATCATTTACCTCGTGCATATAGGTACCTAATGCATACACAGTGGTGTACGTGATCCATCATTTACCTCGTGCATACAGGTACTTGATGCATACACAGTGGTGCACGCGGTACGCATTACATACAAGCAGGCGAGTTTAGCGTGACACAACAAGGTGAGTTTATTGTGATATTTATTAAATATTGTCATTACTTCTCTCTTTCAAAATAATGTCAGAACAGCCTGTGGGGAAGTGTGGCCACAAGAAGGGTTCGAGTGACACTCATCCAGACTGGATAGAGTGCTCAAAGTGCAAAAAACAAAATAATAATAATAATTTGCAATTTATGGCCTTCTGGCACTTGGAATCTAGTCGATTCCAGATGTACTTATCTTCAGAATTTTCTGTATTCTCTCTTAATTCTAGGCATTTGGGACCAACTTCTTTGGCGGCCTGCAAGGCTACGAGAAGTCGATCGCCTTACCCCCACACAAAAAAAGGGAGAAGTAGACGAACACTTCTCACGTTTAAGACAGTGTATACGCCTCAGATAGCGAGTCGCTCCCCCCTTTTTGGGAGGTGGTGCATCGCGACAACGGGTTGCTCCAACCCATTAGGGAAGTAGAGCACCGCAACAGAGAGTTGCGCCCTCCTGTTAGGGAAGTTGAGCACCGCGACAGCGAGTCGCTCCCTCCAGTTAGGGAGGTAGAGCACCGCAACAGCGGGTTAGAAAGAAGTGGATAGGATACGTAGCTGCCAAAAAAAGGTAAAGTTCGAAAACTGTACAGTTGAACTGCAAAAAAAAATTAGGAAGATGAAGCCTTCCAAATAAATGTATAATTAAGCACAAGATTAATTAAACGCAATGTTCAAATTCTGTAAAAAGTATATAAAATAACAGATAAAGGTTACATGCAAAATCTTTTACAAAGCATGAATAAAATTTGTATATTGTAACGTTTCACGGCACATCAGACCAAACAAAGTGCCTATGTCGAGAAAAAAAAAATAGCGCTAAAAATGTGCTCACCTCCACAACAGAAATAAGAGAAATAAGACAACGGTCAAGATAGAGCTTCGGGTAATCACCAATACGATGTAATCGGCGGAAACTGCATTAGTTTTAACTTCAAAAATTTGAACCCGTTTTCTTCTGCCAATTTCCGAACTTTGTTAATGCTCATCTGTAGTTGACGTTCAATAGTATGCATATTCTTTGATCTATATAATATCAAGTCCTTAGATATAATAAGCAGTCAGTTCCAGGATTAAGACACTTCATCATGCTGTTCCTTTGTAAGTTGAGTAGGGTGACTGACAATCTTCTGCCCTGAGATACATTCATCTCCTGAAGATAGTTTTCAAAAAAGATGCTGCCAACCTTAACTCTTAAGTTTATATCTTTTAAAATATTGGTGATAAATTTACGTAGGCGGCCCCCAAGACCTGGGTTGAATAGGTCATTTAGTATGCCGCACTTTCATGTAGTGTCGAAAGCTTCTTCAAGTCGAAAAAGACGCCAAATATATCTTTAGGAAAGCTTCTCTAATAAAGGCTTTAAGTCTGACATGATGGTCTATTGTGCTTCTTTGGCGTCTCGATCCACACTGGGCATCTGCTAGTAGTTTGTTGGATTCGATATACCAGAGTTGTCTATCGTTTATCATCCGTTCCATTGTTTTCCAAATACAGCTTGTTAATGATATGGGCCGATAGCTGGAAGACTCGCTGAAGTGTTTCAGAAGTTGATAGTGGATATCATCTGGTCCTGCTTAAGTGTTATGGCTCCATCAAGATAGTCTTGCAACTCTCTGCGAGTGAAAGGTTTATTGTCATCTTCACCATTAGCAGAGTTGAAATTTAGAGGAATCTTTTCTTTCAAGCTTTTTACGCGTCGCAAGTTTTCAGAAAAATTCTCTTTCGACGAGTTTTTCGACAATGTTTCGGCCAATGTATTTGATTTCTGGTACGGTTGTGATCATTTCACTTTTTTTTTTTGAGGGAGGGGGGGGGGTTGAAAAAGCTGCTTTTATTTTTGCCAATGTTTTTTGAATTATATTCCAGACCGATTTAATAGAGAATTGATTCATGTAGGGTTCATTCTAGAGACATAGCATCTCCATGTTTTTCTCTTGCTCCCTGTAATGGTACGACGAACTTTAGCACGATATATCCGGTATTTGTTCAGATTTGCAGTTGTTAGATTGGTACTGAAATGTTTAAGGGCACGTTTCCGTTTCCTGATGGCGTCTTTGCATGCATCACACCATGGCTTGCTGACACGGTTAGGAATCGCCAAAGTTTTTGGTATTGTATCCCCAGCAACATCCTGAAGTATCTTTGTAAATACCGGTAGTGGATCCACTACGTTGTCGAAACAATCAGCTGTAAATTTAGATTCGCAGAAGGATTGCAACGTTTCCCAATCTGTCTTGTTCAATTTCCATCTCTGCCCGGGTCCTTGAGGTTTGGGAATATTACGTCTTAAATATGCTCGAATGTGGTCACTACCACATAGGTCGTTACTAACTTCCCAAGAGAAGTAAAGTAAAATAAATGGGTTGCAGATCGTCCGATCAAAGGGCGAGTAGGATCCAGTGGCAGGATGCTGGGAGGTATACGACTTGTCATTAAAAAGATAAAGATTGTGTTCTGAAACAAAGTCTTCTATCTTCTTCCCTCTCTCATTGATATCTTTACATCCCCAAAGTGTTTGGTGGCCGTTACAGTCACCAAGCAAAACAAAAGGCGTCTATAAAATGGTCAAGATCAGATTGATTAAATGCATTGCTTGGAGAGAGAGTTTGATGTAACAACAAACGCATGGCTACAGTCTGTAAAATAGTACCGATATTAATTTGGCTGCGAGTTAATTATTTATGACATTGGATAGTCCTCCAGCGGCCTTGTCATTATTTCTTTAAAAGCTGCTGAATGTGGTGAAGTTTTTAAGATCAACTCTATCGTTTTCGTTTAAAAAGGTTTCCTGAAGACAAACAGCCATTGAATCATATTTTTGAAGCAGAAGACTAATTTCACCAATGTCTGCCTCCAAATGTCCGCAATTCCACTGTATTATGGTGTCCGACATACTTATCAAAGTTGTTAAGTACGGAACCTTGGGTGGTTTCCCCGGTAATGTATCAGGGGGCTCTCTAGTGTCTTACTCACCAGACTCCCAAAATTATTATAGAGATTAATATAATCTAGTAGATTCTTTAATCCTCTCCTTGTTTGGTTTAGAGCAGTGATTCTCAAACTGTGTGCCGCAGCACACTAGAGAGATTTGCAGGTGTGCCGTGAGAGTTTTGAAAAATATTTAAAATAGCTAGCGTTTTGAAACCTTGAACATATCGAAAAATTAAATGGTAAATCAATGCCGCAAAAGTTAAAAAGTAACATATATAAACACGCAATGCCTGTCAGTCGGTGGCGCTTCTGGCTAATCCCCCGTTAATTGTTTTTTAATCAACTAATTAAAAATCAATTAAAAGATATAAAAAATGATAAATTATTTATTTGTCAACTTCATAAACTTCTTTTAAGTGCTGGAAAAGAACAATATGTTCATTTTTATAATTTTCACGCCGCATGAATTCAAAAATATGTGAATTTAAAGTGGTTCTATGAGTACCCACACGAATTTTATTTTTGGGTTTACAACGAGACTAATAAGATTCTACGTGATTTGTTGATGCATTATTTTCAGGATTAACAATTAAATTAACGTAAAATTAAAAGTCTATTAGATTGTATTAGCCAGAAGAGCCCTTTTAACAATTTAACTTAACGTCAAATGAAAAATCAATTAACGGGGGATTGGCCAGAAGCGGCGTCTGTCATTTATTGGTTCCTTTCGTAACGCGAGACTTGTGCGAGATCTCGTGAGAACTCGATCGCTCTAATTATAATAATAGTCTAATAATATATACATAAAGTTTGTTCATTGTTTAGCGATGGAGAAATACTTAATCAAGACTGGAACTCTGAAAGAGAGACTGTTAAATGAAAAGCAAGGAAGCAAGCGAAAGTACAAAGAAGATTACATCGAGTATGGTTTCATCGCTTCGGGATCTGAAGATGCTCAATTGCCATTCTGTCTGATCTGCAACGCAGTTTTGTCGAACGAGGCGCTTGTTCCCAGCAAATTGAAGAGACACTTGGAAACAAAACATCCAGCTGTAAAGGACAAACCAAAGGAATACTTCGAAAATCTCGTGGCACAACAAAATAAACAAGCTAAGAAACTTACGAACTACATGAAGCTGCCCGAAAAGGGATTGATTGCAAGTTATAAGGTCGCTCAGTTGTTGGCAAAACGCAAGAAAGCGCATACAGTGGCCGAATCAATCATTGCGCCAGCATTAGCAATTGTCGTTGAAACTATGCTTGGAACCGATGCCGCCGAAAAAGTAAAGAAAGTTCCTTTGTTAAATGACACGATTTCACGCAGAATTGAAGACTTATCGTCAGATTTAAAGGATCAAATTTGCGAACACTTCGAAGCGCCTGACGATGAATTGTCTCTGCTGTGGTATCTTCAAGTTGATGAATCTACAGACGTTAGTGGCAAAGCTCAGCTGCTGGCTTTTATTAGATTCATAAAGGATGGGAAATTTGTGAATTAGTACTTATTTTACAAAGATTTGGAAACTACGACGAGAGGCGAGGACATTTTCCATTTAGTGAATGAAAACATTTTGTTCTTCAGCCTACAGTGGAAAAACTGTCAGCGTTTGCACCGATGGATGTCCTTCAATGCAGGGAAGAAAGAAGGGATTCGTCACTCTCATTCGCCAAGAAAATCCAAACGTGTTAGTTGTTCACTGCATGATCCACAGAGAAGCTCTCGCCTCCAAATCTTTGCCGAAAGATTTGGAGTTTGTTCTGAACCAAGTTGTTCAAGTTGTAAACTTCATCAAATCTCGACCGCTTGAATCTCGACTTTTCTCTCAACTCTGTGAAGCGATGGATTCAGACTATAAATGCCTGCTGTACCATACCAACGTTCGTTGGCTTTCAAGGGGAAAAGTGTTAAAGCGTCTCGTCCATCTCAAGATTGAAGTGATTTCGTTCTTAGAGGTTGAAAAAAGAGACTTTGGAATCTCTCTTCATGACGAAATTTGGTGGCTGAAGGTTCAATTTCTCTCCGATTTATTCGGCAAATTAAATTCGCTGAATTTAAGTCTTCAAGGACCTTTGGAAAACATCATCACTGCAACATCAAAACTGAAGTCATTTGATGAAAAGTTGTCGCTGTGGCAAAGTAAGGTCTCGAAGGGAGTCCTCGACTGCTTTCCTACTGTCAACGAATCTCATTCAAACAAGAAAATCATCCCTGAAATTCTGAACACACTGAGAGACCTACAATCGGCACTGCAGCATTACTTCCCATCACATGCAAGCGATGAATATGGATGGGTGATCAATCCATTCGGAAACAACGAAACTACAAATCTTACAACTGAAGAAGAAGAACAGCTCATTGATTTAAAAAACGATAAATTTTTTCAGTCAACATTTTCCGAAAAGAGCCTGGATGAGTTTTGGATCTCAATCAAGAAGTCATATCCTACAATCAGTTCAAAAGCAATCAAAGTAATTCTGCCATTTGTGTCTTCGTGGTTTTGCGAGTTTGGATTTTCAGCATTAATTGAAATCAAGAGAGAGACTTCTTAAAATCGACGATGAAATGCGAGCTTCTTTGTCGACTTTGGAGCCTCGCTTCAATATCATTTGCTCTCGAAAGCAGGCACATCCTTCACATTAAATTTAAAATTAAATATATATGTAAAAATAAATAAGTTCTTCACCACAAAAATTGTTAAATTTGTACAGGCGTGCCGTGAAAATTTTTAGATCTTTCTGGTGCGCCGCAAGACAGAAAAGTTTGAGAAACACTGGTTTAGAGCATGCATTACCACCAGCGCCGGATGAATCCTGCTTTTAGTTGACCGGATTTAACTGATTTCTCAGTAAGAGAGTTTGAAATCTTTTGTAGCACGTTAACTCTACGTCCACTGGGACCATTGGGTCGCTGCTCTTCACGTGGAATAGAATTTGGTACGACTCGACCTTGGAACCTAACTGGATTTGTGACGAAACGACCCGTATCACTCAGATGTACTATGGAGGACGATTGGCCGTATATAGCAGTGGTCCGCAACCCCCGGGCCGCGGACCGGTACCGGTCCGTGGATCAAATGGTACCGGGCCGCCCAAGGAACATTAAATTATTTCCATTTTATTTACTGTGGTGTATTTCTCTCGGGTTTGTGCGACTTTCCATGGACGAGAGGTTAACCGGGAGCTGAGAGACGTCACCTAAAGCCGGACCAATACCGCGCATGCGCAAAATGTCGTGATATCGGGGCGGTTTTCTCTCTGTTCACCGTTACTTTCTCATGTTTAACAGTGCTTGGTGTACGTGTATATTGTGTTTGCTCAAATTTAACCCACAAATTAGCAAAGATGAGTACGAAACAGACGTCGTTAGAAAGTTTCTTTGGGAAAAAGAAAAGGCCCAGTAAAGAGACAGCAGAAGAACCTTCAACATCAAAGAAACATAAAACTTTTAACAGACAATACCATGAGTCCTACCTGAAATATGGATTTATCGGGACAAGTGATTCCCACACACCAAAACCGCTCTGCATAGTTTGCGGCGACCAGCTCTCTAATGAGGCAATGAAACCTTCAAAACTGCTTCGCCACTTGAACGCCAAGCACCCTGGATTAAAAGACAAGCCCCTGGAGTATTTTGAAAGAAAAAAACGGGAACACGAAGGACAGAAGAAATGTATGAGGGCCACCACATCAATAAAGGAGAATGCACTGAGAGCATCATATTTGGTGGCTAACCGTATTGCTAAGGCTAAAAAGCCATTCACTATCGGTGAAGAATTGATCTTGCCCTCCACTAAAGACATTTGCCGTGAACTCTAGGAGAGGCTGCTGTGGAAAAGATAGCACATGTGCCTTTGTCGGCTAGCACTGTGACTAGGCGCATTGAGGAAATAGCCGAAGACATTGAGACACAATTGTTGGAGAGGATTAATACATCACCGTGGTACGCACTCCAGGTTGACGAATCTACAGATATCGACAACAAGGCAATACTACTTATTTATGTGCGATATCTATATCGAGAGGATGTGCATGAGGATTTGTTATGTGCACTATCTTTGCCAACCAACACCACAGGAGCAGAACTGTTCAAGTCACTGGATGGTTATATATCAGGACAACTAAAATGGTCCTTTTGTGTCGGCATATGCACAGACGGAGCTGCTGCCATGACCGGACGACTGTCTGGTTTAACTGCTCGGATTAAGGAGGTTGCATCTGAGAGTGAATCTACGCATTGTATCATTCACAGGGAAATGCTGGCAAGCCGAAAAATGTCACCGGAATTTAACAGCGTATTGATTGATGTCGTTAAAGTTATTAAGCACATCAAAGCACACGCCCTTAACTCGCGCCTGTTTTAGCAGCTTTGTGAGGAGATGGACGCAGAGCACAGATGCCTTCTCTTACACACAGAAATAAGATGGTTATCCAGAGGAAAATCGCTAACCAGAGTATTTGAATTACGAGAGCCATTGCAAAGATTTCTCTCAGAAAAGAAGTCACCGCTGGCAGCACATTTCAGTGACAAGTTATGGGTCGCAAAACTGGCTTACCTGTGTGACATATTCAGCCTGCTCAATGAACTCAATCTGTGCCTTCAGGGGAAAATGACAACTGTTTTCAAGTTGGCAGACAAAGTAGCTGCATTTAAAGCCAAACTGGAGTTGTGGGGACGGCGCGTGAACAGAGGCATTTTGGACATGTTTCAGACATTAGCGGGGATTTTAGGCGAGACTGAGCCTGAGCATTCATTCTCCCAGTTGGTGCACGATCACCTGTCTTTGCTTTTAAAAGAGTTCGAGCGCTACTTCCCAACCACAAAAGACCCACGAACTGGTAAGGAATGGATCCGCGACCCATTTGTCAACAAACCAGGCGAATCTAGCATGTCTGTGCAAGAAGAAGATCAACTGCTGGAGATTGCAAATGACGGCGGCCTTAAAACTACGTTCGAGACAACAACTCTGCCGGTGTTCTGGATTAAAGTCATGGCGGAATACCCCGAGATTGCCACCACAGCACTTAAATCCCTACTGCCATTTCCGACATCCTATCTGTGTGAAGCGGGGTTTTCTGCAATGACAGCAACCAAAACAAAACAACGGAATAAACTGGACATAAGCAACACACTTCGGGTGTCATTGTCTCCTATTACCCCCAGATGGAACCGTCTCGTTGCAAAGAAAGAAGCTCAGGGTTCTCATTGATTTAGCGTTCTAGTGAGTTAAAATGTTAAATCACTTTATATTCATTTTTTGGTGCAACTGTATTTTATTTTGAAGGCATGTTTAAATACAATTAAATTAAAATTATTAAATCAAAACAATGTAAAATATAAACAATCAACGTCCCCCCCCCCCCCCCTCAGCGGGCCGCGGTAAAATTATCAAACGTTGACCGGTCCGCGGCGATAAAAAGGTTGGGGACCACTGGTATATAGGATAAAATGTTGTCATCGTCTTTTTATTCACTTTTAGAATTGCACGAACATCACAGTGTTTCCCCGTTTTAATGTATTCAAAAAGAAAATGTTTTTTATTTTGGAAATGTCTTAAATGTTTCAATAGAAAACCGTTGATGGACAATGCTGGAAATTGTGAATCCGTGCGATTTTTAAAAAAATGAACATTTGGACTCCTGCTTTAATATTCTAGGAATTTAGGGGGTGGGGCGATATAAATATTTATACTTAAGTGTGATGTATTGACAATTATTGGCTAAATAATTTTGTTCCGTTTTTTTCACGTGAAAAACATAACCTTATATTTTCATGTGTGAAAATACAAGAATTCCCATCGTGACATGCGGCGCTTGATTGTGCGTCTAGACAAGTTATATCTGCAGAAAAATAAAGAAGCACTATGAGAGTTAGAACATATAAATGGAAACTGCATTACCTTTCAGACATAGAAATTATATTTTTACTGAAGAAATTTGACACGAAGATGTTCGCGTCGCTATTAAGTTATTTCCTCTTACTACCCTGACAACAACGATAAACCCGTTGTGATGCATTGCTGAATCGGACTTGCTTTGAGGTCAGATATGGTCAAAATAGTTTACAAAATGTAAAAAAAAATGTAATTTACTGCAACAGATTAGGTCATCCCAATCCTACCGCTCTCTTAAGTTGCCGATATTTATATGATCAGCCTATGAATGGGGTTGAAAATATGGTGCATTTACGAAAAGGGAGGGTCTGAAGAGCGAGTTTAATCTTCTAAACCTCGATTCTGGGGCAAGTTTGGTAAACAATAAAAAGAAATTTTCTTTTCCTGCGTAAATACCAGATACATTTCATCGTGTGGATACAAATCCCCGGTCAATGAGCATCGTAATGCTTACACCGATCACAGATCAACACTTGCCGAATTTATGTATGGAGTCGGGGATCGGGTCGAACCTCACCCCTTTCTCCACACTACCGAATTGTATTTATGCATTCTATTGAGAAAGGGAACTGGACCTACGCCTCCCCCCCCCCCCTTCCCAGTCAATCCTTATGGGATGTGAAGTTTCCCTTTCAAGGTTTCAATGGAGGAATCTTAATCATCATCCCTGAGCTCCATGGATGACTTCTCTGTGGCCCCCTAGCAGTACGGAGACCCAACCCTTCTGATCAGGATCATCTCGGAAGGAGACGGTAAGGCTCCCTTCCTCCAAGAAGCCTAGGAATAACAAAAACCGTTCTTGTCCTTCAGAAAAGGCAATCACAAGGAACAGTCCAGGCACTCCCTGTGAGGAGTCACAGGACGTCAATGTCCCTTATTCTTGGCCTTTCCGAAGAGAGATCGTTCCGGTGCTAATAGTCCTGCATCCCCTCGAGGTAGTGATCAGCACAATGATGCATTGTCTCTCCCAATACATTCTAATGAATTTGCCGCCTATCAGGAATAAAGTTTCACCCTCCCCTCTTAGGCTCTTCAGCTCCTCCCTACCAGGCATCCAAGGTGATAGAAGTGGAAGAGACATGGCCGTTTGACAAAGCGATAAATGATGTTTACCGCCTACTCCCCACCCCAGATCTTTGATCTAAGCCCTTGTAATCAATTACTTAATTTTTGCTTTCGATATCTTTTTTTTCTTTCTATTCATTCACATATATTTATGTGTATTATTTACTCTAGAGTGACAAAAATATATTTATGTAAAAGCTAAAAATTACATTTTGTAGAGAAACAGATACTCCCAATGTAAATGCTTTGTACAAGAATAAGAAGTACAAACTTAGGTGAAGTGTATTGAATATAATAAATTCTGATCCATTTATTTTATGCTTCTCGTGCAAGAGAAAACCCCAACAGACGCGAGACCAGAGCCACAAACTGCTCAAGTTTGATATGATTGACGCAGCATCAGGATTGACAAGTTCGCATCCAGTCTCAGCCTACCTGATGAACCCCGTCATTCACCAGAACAAGAAAATGTCCCAGCTACCCCTATTGGCCTATATATGGTAGATAATTCTGAAGACGACACAGAGTCACACAAATGGAGCACTATGTTACAATAGAAGACAAATCTGTTTTTGTGATCACCAGTTTTATTAATTTTGCAGCACAAACTGCGAGGTGCGAGTGGGCCCAGGAAGTGACTAGAGGAGCTGAGAACCAAGTCGTGGAGAATACGAAGATTTTATAGTCGCAAATTGACATAATAACCATAAGCAGTACGAAATAAAATGGTGTGACCAAAACTGCCATTAAGGATGAAAATAAGTGTCACTTTATAGTCAAAGATATTGAAGGCAATTACAAGATGTGCAGGTTTTTTATACCGGGTAGACATGGAAAGAATATACAAGTTTATGGTTTTTGATTGGCGCCAGCTTTTCCTCGTTTTAAGTATTGGTACAGTGCAGCCAAAAAACTGGATCAAACAGTTCGCAATTTCATGAAGCTCACATTCGACCAAACAACAATGTCACACCAATATAATCACACAAATCCTTGCTTCGCCTGAATCTGATAATAGTACGTGTGTATTTTCTTCAAGTTAACTTTGCATTCTTCATAATGCAAACATCAACTTACTTTCTTTTTGTTTAGGTGATCTGTAAACTTGGATGTATCTTTGTATTCAAGTATCAGGAGGTCATCAGATTTTCAAAAGGACATTTTTGACGATCATGTGGTTCAAGGACAAGTCCATTCGGACTACATACCAACTCTTAATACTTGGAATCCTCCCTATCGTGCCCCAGGTCCTCCAAAGCCCTAATTTATCCCTGCGATTAAGTATGCATAATTAAATCAAGGTTTGACTGTTTTGAGATTATATTTGATGTTTATGATAGAGGAAGAGTGAATAAATTAAAACCTCATTGGGTTAACTTTTGATCAAATATCGGTATTTGCTTAATTGCCCAACAAATTATAATCAATTAGACAAAACTGAAAAATATGGCGACTCGCAAAGCCAGTTGTCCAAGGTAAGTCAACCATATAACATGGAAACACTGGACGTGGACACTGTTCATATCTAAGACAATATGCGATGAGGTGATTCATCAAACGGCTAACAAGGTAAAACAATCTATCCTGGATGACATAAAACGTGCCGGTTATTATTCTGTGTCTGTAGACTCGACTCCGGATTGTTCACATAATGACCAGTTAACTGTGATATTGCGTTACGCAAGTCCCGCTGATGGTAAGCCCACCGAACGTTTCGTTGTTTTTCTACCAATTGAGAGCCATACTGGCAAAAATCTTGCCAAAATCCTCGTTGGTTGCCTCATAGATGACTGTGAGCTGGACTTTGCCAAATGCCGGGGCCAGTCTTATAATAACGCTGCAACCATATCAGGTCGGTATAATGGCATGCAGCAAAAACTGCGCGAGCTGAATCCATATGCAACCTATATTCCATGCGCTGCACATTCGTTAAATTTAGTTGGACGCAATGCAGTTGACCGCTGCCTTGAAGCAGGAAATTTCTTTGCCATAATACAGCAGATTTACACTTTTTTTTCTGCGTCAACACACCGTTGGTCAGTTTTGCTCTCGTTCCTAGAAGGCTCTCCGGTTCCAAAACGTGTCAGATACCCGGTGGGAGGCACATGCGCAGGCAACTAATGCTATATTAAACTGTTATGACGCAATACTGGATTGGAATCCATTCGTATTGATCAGTCACAGACAAGAGACACGCGACGAGAAGCCGGGATATTTTATCACATGCAAGAGCTAGATTTGTTATTATGCTGGTGTTATAGAACGATATACTTAGTAATTTTCGTGTTGTCAGTAAAGCATTACAGGAAAAGAAAATTGCGCTCACGACGTGTGCTAATCTGTATGCATCACTGGTCGCTTTTCTTCAAAATCAACGCACGCAGTTTGCTCAATATGAAAAGAAAGCAACAGAGCGACTGCCAGAAACCGACTATAAGCAGAACAAAATTCGCAGACGAATTAGAAAGCCACAGGTGAATGATGGATCTGCACAAGATGCCATGGAAACACTGACTGCAAGCAACAAGTTTCATGTATCAACATTTCTTCCTACTGTTGACGCCTTACTCTGCAACATCAACACTAGATCAAATATCTATAAGACAATGTCAGATCTATTTGCATTTCTTATTCAGTCAGACATGCCGAAGGAAGAATGTCAAAAACATTTACATAAACTGATCGAAACATATCCGCAGGACATTGGTAATGATTTAGTTGTCGAGTTTCCGATTTTTTAAGGTTACCTATGTGCCAGAGATTCTGGTGCAAATGTCAGCAATACTGACGCTTTGAAATACGATCATCAGTCTATGTACTGTGTCATATTTGAGGATAATATTCAGTGTGCATATCCAAATGTCGAGGTTGTGTTGCGCTTGTTTTTGACACTTACGGTTACTAACTGCTGTGGTGAAAGATAGTTTTCATCACTGAAACTGATTAAAAATGATATGCGTTCAACCATGACCCAACACCGACTGACTGATCTAACCATGTTGTGCAGTAATCGCGACATTCTTCGACAGCTGACCTTTGATGACATAGTGGAAACCTTTATTGCAGTCCAAGACAGGAAGAAATGTTTTTAATCATCGTGACAATATTGTAAGCTAAACTTTTTATTCTTCGACCATGTATATGGATAATAAATACTTAACACTGGAAGAGACTTAATTCATTTAGTTTATTTATGTTGCAGCGGCACAAAATGTTTACGAATTAAATAGCACACGACACGAGTCGTTACATAAATACCAAATAGGCCTACAGGCTACAGTTAATCGCACACGACACGAGTCGTTACATAAATACCAAATAGGACTACAGGCTACAGTTAATAGCACACGACAGGAGTCGTTACATAAATACCAAATAGGCCTACAGGATACAGTTAATAATAGCATCGGCTTCGTCATCGCCTATAACGATCCGCCGATATCTATGGACAAGGCATTGATAGCTATAGTTCCCTATGTTGGTTGTGCCCTGGGCACCCAAAGGCCTTAATCCGGCCCTGCATATTGGCATCTCGCTATGTACGCTGCACCGCTGGGTTCCATGACAGTTAATCACGCGACAGTTAATCACGCGACATTTAAACAACGACAGTTAATCACAGCGACACTTAATCACGCGACACATAATCACAGTGACAGATAATCACAGCGACAGATAATCACAGCATTATATTGTATTTTAAACATATTTTTAAACATTTTATTTCTATTTATGGGTACAATTACGAGTGTTGGTTTCTCGAGTTCATTTTTAAACAGGAGGCAAGTTCTGCTTGGATTCGATAGGCAATTAGAAACAAATCCGTTATTATACCCCAAATACGTATTAGTATTACACATTCGTTCCACATCATTAATTCTTGATTATTTTTTACAAAATTTTGTGTCGGCTTCACCTGCTTGGAATGGAACGCAATTAAAAACAACTCTGTGTTATTGTCTTCTCAGTTAAACAGGAGGCAAGTTCTGCTTGGATTCGATAGACAATTAGGCCATTGTTATCTTATCAATTAAACAGGAGGCAAGTTCTGCTTGGATTCGATAGGCAATTAGGCCATTGTTATCTTATTAATTACCTACTTCGACTGGAAGTATATAAACCATATAAATTCCAACATTTACATATTTTCCAAACATAACATTAAAATAAATTCAGTTAACATGGATAGCTTTACTTTTGGAACATCAACTAAGGGATGCCCAACGGTTATATGTGGAAACTGAATATGTAAAGTTCCGTGAAAACAAGAATGGACAGACGTATTGGCGCTGCAAGATGTTTCAGCGTTTCAAATGCAAAGCTCATCTGACGACAGAAGGAGATCGCATCGTAACCAACAACGAGCAGGGACACACACATGAAGGCAACATCGCTACATCACTCGCACGTAAAGCGGTTGCCGAAATGAAGAACAAAATGGGTGAATCATCATCCACGCCAGCTGCCGTTATAGGATCGATTTCACTAAGATTAGACAATCACGTGCTGATGGCGCTGCCGAAGCGATCAACCCTTACTCGCACTCTCCAACGCAGAAGAGCTATACTTGCCGACAATGAGAATGAAGTAGTGTTGCCTCCACCGCCAGCCGATACTAACTTCACTGTTCCACCACGTTTTGTTGACATGATCCTGTACGACTCTGGAGCAGAAGATGAAGACCGTATACTGATTTTGGGATGCCACGAATTACTCGACGGACTGGCGCGCGCTAAGCTGTGGCTTGCAGATGGAACGTTTGCAGTAGTGCCTTCTATTTTCTTTCAGCTGTATTCGATTCATTTCGAGCTATGTCCTGGCAATAATCCAGTTGCAGTATACTGCCTCGTCCGCAACAAGCAACGATCTTCGTATGAGCGCATACTAGTCCAGATGAAAATTATGATACCAGCAGCAAATCCTGAACGAATTCTTGTCGACTTCGAAACGGCTGCGATGTCTGCGTTCCAGGCCGCGTATCCTAATGCAGTCATATCCGGATGTTATTTCCACCTCTGTCAAAGCGTTTTACGTAAGGTGAATGACATCGGGATGAAACAGGAATACGAAACCAACAACGCTATCTGTGGAAGTGTCCGCTGTTTAGCTGCTTTGGCTCTCGTGCCGGAAGTCGATGTCATAGAAGCTTTCGATCTTCTCGCTGATGATATTGCTGATCTACATGAGCGCATGCCGGAATTGCTATCTTACTTCGAACACACCTATATCCGTGGACGACGCCGGGCTGGACGAGCAGGCAATTATGGACCAAGTATATTTCCGGTGCATCGTTGGAATCAACATCAGGCAGCAGGTGACGGCATTGCTCGAACAACCAACGCCGTGGAGGGATGGCACTATGGTCTTCAAACCTTATTTCAATGTCATCACCCTACTCTGTGGAAATTCTTAGATGGCATCTCTAAAGATATGCAGAATCAGAAAGCGACCTTTCTACAAGGTTTAACTGGAGTTCAGCAGATTCAAAGGAAGAAGTACAGGGAATTGAAGGAACGTGTGGCTCGTGCAGTTGGACTACATTTGGCTGCCGACGTGCTGCAGTATTTGCGCGCCATGGCTCATCTGTCTCATCAGTAAATTGCTCAGTTGTTGGAATAAATTGAACAAGGTACTATATAATTTTTTATTGAATTTTTTTTTATTGAATTACAATGATTTTACAACCAAAAAAGGATATTATAAAAAAAGTCAGTTATATATTGTGATTATCTGTCACTGTGATTATGTGTCGCGTGATTATGTGTCGCTGTGATTATGTGTCGTTGTGATTAACTGTCGTTGTTTAAATGTCGCGTGATTAACTGTCGCGTGATTAACTGTCCGCACACCGCACCGCTGTTATGAATCGATGCTGCCTTGATATCGCCACAAAGGAATTTACTATAATGTCACCTTAATCCTATCAAGTTCATGGAGTGTTTGTGGGTCCTACAGTGGCGAGTTGAACATATATATTACGCTCGATACTCCATCAATCCGTTTCAGATAAAAATTTAATAAAATTAATGCAAGTGAAGAGTGTCCAAATACATCTTATAAAACAATCAGTGACACACATGCTAACTGTATTCTTCAACGTTGATACTGACCTAGTTAATATCGACGGAAAGCGCCATCTACCTGTAGCCTTAAACCAATGAGTCCATTTTACATCCCAGATAAAATATTTGAACCGCTAGTGCCCTAGTTGCTCGATTGAATATATAAAGTACGAATGGAATTATAACTGTTTCACTTTCTTGCGTATTTAAATGTCTAGGAAATTTACCTAAAATGAAAGGACGTGTGATCCTTTTGCGTAATAATAATAATAATAATAATAATAATAATAATAATCTTTCCAAAGAAAAAAAAAACTTTCCTATCCCTAGCATTTATTTTAAAAGGTTGGCGTATTGGACTGAATACAATATATATTTACATAGTTACAGCAAGGAAGTCTTTATAACTTTCTGAGGTACTGGTCTTTTTGCAGTTATCCACGTCTCTGAACAGAGCTGCTGCATATGCAACAATGCTATTGTCTACTCTTTTAGGCACAAAAGTGACAGCGCCCCAAGTACGTACCTCTCTAACTTCAGTAACTATAGCGCGACCTACTTGAAAATCTTGGTGGACATCTCAAATTTAAGGCTGCCAAGCCCTAATAATTTGGTTGCCATAGAAATTGAGAACAGAAATCAACTGAGTGGGGAATTAAGGGCAGAAGATGAAAGTAAAATTTTTACTTAAGGATAAGTTCCAATGTAATTGTTAAAAAGTGTAATGTTGTTTTTAATAGTACATAGATCTGCCCGACTGAACTGTTAATGAACAGTAACCATCTATTTTACCTTCAGACCAGCCATTGAAATGGACTATCTGAGGATTTCAAAACCATCTCTTCGCATATTACCTGGCCTGGGATTCGTTGATAAGGGGTCTGTACCTTCATTTTCTCTTTATGAAAGTTTATATTAATAAAATCCTAACCATACCGGCGTTTGTGGTAACGGAGCTGAGCAAATTTTACTTTGATCTACTCGCACTGGACAAGTGACTTATAAAAAATCACTTGTCCTACTGAATTTATCAATAGTCCATGATTTTAAGTATTGTTAACATAGAAAACAGAGTTGCTACTGTCATCCATTTTATATTCAAATGATTTATTTTACAGGACGAACCTTATGAATTTACAGGAATATTTTATTAACTGCTTCCACATCTACAGCTAGAATCTTTTTTAAAAATAAATAATTGATCAGGATCAGAATATCAAGTTTTAAATATCTCACCATATTGTATGACTGCATATAGTACGCATAAATCTGATCTTTATCTAACAACATACTGTCATAATATATACTGGAATGCAGTAACATTTGTACAGTGAATACATCTGTTGATCCATGATCCATAAAGAAAATATGTATGCAGTACTGTTTTACGTCGCCACAGCACAGAAGTGGTTGTGTAGTGCCAATAACAGCTTGCGTTCCAAAAAATGTCAAATTGAATTTTTGCACATCAATTTTCGAAGTTAACCCCTTCCAAAAAGATGGAAAATTCAGTACAATTTGTATAAAATAACAGATAAAGGCAGCACATGTAAAATCCTTAAAACATTATTAAAATTTGTTGTATAAAAACTCATTCCCTTAAAAAGCTTAAGATTTTCTCGGGTGCTACATCAGCATACAGTTTCTACAAGCAGTTCGCGTCAAATTACTTACGTCTCGCAAGGTGGAAATCGACACACTCGACAGTAATGTGCTCCACTATCTGTGGACACTACAGGGTACACTCTCCGGTCGAGTTTCATCCTTCAGGAGGTATGCATGTGTAAGGTATATGTGTCAATACGCTATTGGCACAACGCTACCTCATCTCTCCGATTTATTCTATACGAGGAATACCACACACCAATAGTGGGTTTCATGTTCGTATGTTTGTGGAGTTTTCATTCCAAATATGTTGCCAAGTATGAGCAACATGCTGGTTTATACAATATTTGAAGTCAGTATATGGAATCTTCCATTTAGAAACGGGTGACTGCAAGGCAGCTTTGGCTGCTTGATCTGCCCTTTAACTACCCTTTATACCAATGTGAGTAGGCAACCAACAGTACATAATACATTTCACAGACAGACTGTATGAGAACATCGTGTTTCTGTAATATCTGGGATATTAACGGGTTGTCAGATTTACTATTATGCAAAGCTTTCAATGTGGAAAGGGAATCCGAAAAGATGATGCAATTTGTTTGTGGTGTTTTGTTTTTTTCTTTTTTTTTGTTCTGTTTTTTTTTAGAGGTTTCTATGTAGTTCAAAGCTTAGAGTATGTCTGTACTTTCTGCAGTAGAAATTGAGGTTTTATCCGGTAACCCGGCTCGAGATGGTGCCATGAGGTGTTCTAATGGCAGTTCCAACTTTCTCTCATTTTTTTCGAACCGTCAGTATACATGGGCGTTTGTCTACGATAGGAGGCTTTGATTTCATTGAATTTATTCTCAAAAAGGAAAGGATTTGTTGAAGACTTTTTGAATTTGCAAAGGTCAAAAATCTTTTAGTAGGTTTTGATAAGCACGGTGGTGATTAGGGAATACAGAATTTTTCAATATTTCCAACATTGATTTTTGCTGTTCTATGTGACGACAAATTCGTATGCCAAAAGGTAAAATAAAGGTTTGTTTCTGGACGTATAAGGTTTAGTATTTTGGCCTAAACACTACATCATATGTGGAGTAAGATGGATTAGATGATAGTTTGGTAGCATACTGAAGAACCAGTTTCGATCGTCTTGGATAAAGTGATGGTTCATTGGCCTCAACAAAGAAGCTTTCTGAAGGGAAAGTTCTAAATGCACCCACACAGAGCACTGTATTGGATTATGCATCTGCAGGTAAGATTTGCAAGCTGATCCGGACACAGTCGAGCCATAGTCAAGTTGCGATCTTACTCATGATCTGTATAACAGAAGTAAGATCTTCCGATCTGCTCACCAAAAAGAAATGTTTTCTAATAATTTTCCTAATATCCTAACATCATAAGGCTATGTAAGATGCCATCATATACATCTTTAAATGCCAATCTACATGTACTTCAACTACAACACTTTGATCTACATATTTAATATCTTCTTCAGTTTCTAAAGCGTTTCAAAAAAGTTTTAAGTTTCTAATGAAGTATTAGGAACCAATGTTGCTCAATGGATAGAATGGCGGACTCGGGACCTAAAGGTTGCGGATTTGAATCCTACCATCGGACCAGCGGGTCTCAGTTACCGTAGTGTGTACATTAGGCATGGCACTTTATTTCAGTTGTCACGGTACAAAAAATAACCTGTTTGCGTTGATGTGCAGTAAAGCACCAAGCAAGACTAATGAAGTATTGCCCGCTAAAGCAGTATTACCACTACCAAGAGTTTGAATTAGTGGTGTACTTTAGTAGTGTAGATATGAGAAAGAAGCAACAGTCAACCAGATTAAACCAGATACTTTTTGCAATTGTAAATATCCTATCCCTTTATGAGAATATTGCTGGTGCCCTCATATTTTTAAAACACAAATACCCCCAGGTCCCCGGAGCGTCATACACAGTGGTGCTGTATTGCACATTAACATGCAGAAGCTGGACTGTTGATATTTTTTTAAAAACAAATATACCCCCAGGTCCGTGGACTGTAGTATATATTGGTGATGTCTTACACACTGACACACAAAAGCTAGAGCACTCCCTTGTGTGTGTGTGTGTGTGTGTGTGTGTGTGTGTGTGTGTGTGTGTGTGTCTGCACATTACCTACATTATACGGAGGAAAATCCCATATTTACACACCAACATTAGGAGGAAGACTGACATTAGAAGGATGTCACCCTAATGTTTCCTCCTAATGCGTGTGAAGTAACATGTGAAAATATTTAAATATTAGAATTATTTTTTATTTTTTTTAGATTTTATTGTAATAATTTTTGGTCATACCAGCAGGCCCAAACTCTTGGAACGATGATACCAGATACAAATAAGTGTGTAATTTATTTTGACCTATATTGTAAGACCTGTCTTAGGAGGATCGGAAATAAATACGTAAAACATCTGGCTGAAAAGTCTATTTCAAGGTAGGAAAAGTGATGCCGTTATTATTTGTCTTAAATTGAAGCTAAATGATTTGTAAATGAGAGAATACACGCTTATTTTATGCATTCCTCTCAGCGTTGGTGTGTAAATAAGTAATACGATACGACCTCACAATGTTGATGTTTAAATAAGTCATACGATACGACCTCACAATGTTGATGTTTAAATAAGTCATACGATACGACCTCACAATGTTGATGTTTAAATAAGTCATACGATACGACCTCACAATGTTGATGCTTAAACAAGTCATATGATATGAGCTCTGAACGTTAATGGATAATCAGTTCAACATAGATACTCAACGGTTGCGTCAGGAAGTTATATTTGACACATACAGCCAGTATTGTTGTGACGTGCCGTTAAACTCTACATACATACATACATACATAGATACATACATACATACATACATACATACATACATACATACATACATACATACATACATACATACATACATACATATAACCTTGTATGTAGGGAGTATTCAGGTGTGTTAAATACCTTTAGTAAAGCGTAAAGTCACATGTCCAACATCACAGGTTCATTGTTTTATTATTGCAGATTGTGTTTAAAATGTTTTAAGAATCTTGATAACTGTTTCAGAATTCTTGTGGATCTGTATAAAATCCATTGAAATAATCAAAATAAAATCAGAGTTCGTGTTTAAACGCCGACCAGTCTACTGACGTCAGCGTTTTGCTGACCAATCAAACATGCTGACCAAATGCTAAAACGCTAACCTGTTTATCCTTGTAAATGTCCATTATTTTCATTTATTTGCAGATTTTCATCATAAACTTGGACGGTTTGTTTCTTCATTTGTTAAGAGAAGTCGTAAAATTATTGACAAAAAAAAAAACGAATTCCAAGAGCCATTTTGGGAAAACCGTTCTACCTGCATGTTAATCCACTTTAAAACGGGTGCGATCTGACAGAATGCTTAACGGAAATTATTATTATACTTTATTATTATACTTTATTATTATACCTATGCGACATTATAAGAAAATGCTTAAGCATATATTGTCCAATATACAAACTAACAATGATTAGGTAGAAATAACGTATGCTATTTGCTTGTAAAATTCCCATTTTTTAATATTTATTAGTACCACAAAGAAAACATCTTTTCATTTCAATCATAATATTAATTAATAATACAAACAATCGGGTTTTCTTTTTGTATATCTTTCCACAAATTGCAAGCCAATATTTAAGCAAACAGCGTCTATTCATGGCATAAATCTTGTCAACGAATGAGAGCAACACACAGATCAGTTGTGTATTTCGTCTTTAAGCCAGTTTTAAGGATAGAAATGGAAGTATTAAAGCTATAAAGTAAGTAAGACTCTTTATTATAGTAGCATGTGCACACAATGTATTTAGATCTTAAAGTAATACCTGGCATCATGGACCTACAAGTCACTTTTAGTAGATATGAATATAAACATTTTAAGGTGAGTGTAGAATAATCGTCACTACAAAATAATATTTTCCTTTCTTTTGCAAGGTTGTGGATATTTATTTCGTATCAAAAGGTAAAAAACTAATTATTAGAAAGTAAAAATAGTTTATACAATGCTACTACATACGTTTTGAGAAATTGTACACATACTAAATGAGACCTAAATACAGTCTAATCTGCCTTAAAGGTCACCGCCATTAAGCAAACACCTTTCTTCAACGTTACATTTGTTAAGGACTTCACATGAAACTGATAGAAGAAATTAACTTCTATAAAGCAACCATTTGTTTTCAGAGGCTACTTGTCACACTTTCCAGATAGGGTTCCTTAAGACAGGTTTTACTGTATGAATCCATTAAGACGTAATACACAAGCCAAAAGAGTATGGACATAACAAAGTTAAACTACATGTAAATAAAGCACATTACACTTTCACACCAGAGGATAAATATCATACCAATTTGTACCTGGTATATGTCGGTTTATTAAATAAAACGAGCCTAAATAATATGAATTTGTGTAAATATCGATCTTTAGCTTAAAATAAATTCTATAAAATGCAAGTTTGTCATGTTAACACCAATGCCTGGTTTTCATATATGACTCGTGAGTTTATTTTTGGAATTTAATGTGGTTGAGAAAATTATTAATGCATTTGACTAAATTTTGCTTACACTTTATATATTCTGATGAAGCAAACTCGTGAGTATTCTTTTAGCACAAAAAATTCCGTCATTAAGCTTCTTCGTAATAATGACTTGAAACAAAATGTTTCTCCAGTTTTCTACTAACCAGACCCTGCACCTACTAAACAACACCTACACTTACTCACCAGCACCTACACCTACTAACAGAGATGTAAGGGTAGGATGTAAAATAAAGAGGTTAAATAGAAAACAAAACCCTATAATCACAAGCGAAACTCTACAACCATATGCTACTACAACCCCTAAAATAGACAGAAGAGTTGGGGGGGGGGGGCATTCATTTTACACAGAAGAAAAAACAAAAGATATAGACCAGCACACACACAAATAATACAGAGTTACTGGCAATATTGGAGTCGTATCTCTGTTTCTGATAGATCTGGGTGGGCCTGAAAAGGGCCGTTGGGGTCAACAAAAGATTGTTAACACTGGTGACAGCTCTTCACTGTTCATCGTCGTAAGTTTCTCCGCACGACAGTTTCATACACCAACACTCTCCTCAAACACCCTATCCTTTCCACACAGACGCTTCTTTGCCATTGGGCAATGTCTGTGATACGTATGACCGTCCACGTTGACATGACATACACCGTGTAGTCCGGATTAAACAACATGCTGGAAGTAATGGTGTAAGATTCTACACACACGTTCATCATGTTGGCTGTCTTAAGAACTGCTGGCACAATGGGTGAATGCACCTCTATATATACATTGAATTTGAGCCTCCTCCAATCAGAATACGTGTCACATAGTTCAGATATGACGTGGTTTCTATCCACAAATCAAAACGTAGGGAATGACTTCGATTTGGATTTGGCTTTCTGCGACTTTTTATCACCGAAGGAATTTTGACGGTACCACATCCTTCTTCATCTCCTGCATTACTACCGTCACTGCCAGAATATGTCGATTTTAAAAAGAACCGGGAGGAATAGCTAGAGACCGAAAAGAAGAATAGACTTTGTACAAAAAACAAGGAGAGGAAAAATTAAAGCAACAAGAAATGAAAACGATGAGCGGTGAACAGAATAAAGTGAGTAAAAACAGAACTTCAGAAACTGTCAATATCTGACGGGACATTCTGTCTGAGTTAAAATAACTGAGAGCAATGTATGCAGCCTCTTTGATTAAACCCAAGAGAAAAAGATTTTCACATTCAAAGAATTGAAACCTTCCATAACATCGACTACATCTACTAGCACTGAGACGCCAGCAGCGGCAGCAACCACTACCACAGCTACAGCAATGAGATTTGGACGTGGAAAAGGTTTAATGCAGTTGAAACTGATGCTGAAAAGTCCATTTTTTTTGTTTTGTTCAAACCCAACTTTTATTTTTAAGGCCACCCATATCTTTCAAAAAAGGAGATACTACTCATTATTGCCAAATAAAAAAAAAACAAAAAAAAACAAGCAACACCCCTCTTTCCAACAAAAATATGTGTCTGTATCTTATAAATACACTTTTTTTAAATCATGACACTGACACCCGTACGTTTTGTATCTTTTCGTGAATAAGAATCACAAGACTTTTCAAACAAATCGTAAAAGTCCATTTTTGTTTTTCTTGTTAGTAATGTCTTGCTTTGGATTTCTTCGCTGTAATGGGTTCTTATGCTTCTTCTTCTTCGGAAATATCCTCTTTCTCCTCCTTTCCTTTACCTTTACATTCCTTTTGAAATTTCTTAGAATTGGGTTCTTCTGCTTGTTCTGCTTCTGAAAGCGCCTCCTTTTTTCCCTTTCAATACTTTCTTTTGACGTTCTGAACACTCTGAAGTCTAATGTCCTTTTTCTTGACAATGATAACAGGTATCTTTACTTTGTCTCTGGAACTGATTTCACCTTTATGAGAGGTTCCTTTTCTTTGACGTTGTGGACATTCTATAACCAATTGCTCTTTCTCTTGCCAGGTATCTTCACTTTTATCCCGAGTCTCTTCATAGGTCTTGTTCGACTATGCGTATTTTCCAATCACTCGCTGTAAGTCTCTGACCAGAAGTGTAATCTTTGGTTGCTCTTCCATCTTCACAGGTTGAACTAAATGCTATTATTCTCTTATGTTAGGGGTCTATATATAGGAAGAGAGAGGTAATTCTAGGCACATCAAACTTGAATTTTCTGTCGTCATGAAATTACCGGACCATTCCAAGGAGAAACCAGAAACAAAGAGTAGACGACGACGCTCACGTTCTGTGTCACCCGATATTGTTAAGAGAAGCTTTAGCAGAAGTTCACCCTAGCGATTTTGGAGAGGAAATGATTGATCCATATCCAATATCATCCTCATCCTCATCCCCAGAACCGAGAAAGTCAAGATCGTTCAAGAAAGAATGTCGTTCGGTAGTTCATGAAGATTATTTTCACATTCAAGGTATGCACAAAATGACTTCCAGAAAATTTAGAGAGTTCAAGTCCCAAGTCCCTGCAGCGAAAGCGGCTAGATTTATTACCGACTTAATGGAGTCTCTTTTGAATGAGTTTGAACGGTAGTGTCAAGGTGAAGATCAAGCTTGTTTGCGAATTTCTATCACTCATGACAGTTTTAAATCTCCTGTCTGGATCGAATTCAGTACACCTGCTGAATTAACATCTTCCAAAATCTTGGACACAATTCCACATATTAAAAAATACAAAAAATGGTATTATTGGTGGTTTGATAACTTGGTTTTTTTTAAGAGTGCTGGACATATTGTTTCTTTCGTTGCTAAAGATGGTATTGTAGTTGTTTTATCATTAGTAGGTTTGTTACTTACATTTTTAACAAAGGTAAAACAAACCATCTAAAAGAGTCAGAGGTTAGTAATTTATCTAAAAAGGTCAACGTTAGCAACTCCAGTAATCATTAGTATAAAGAAATGAGTGTTTGTTTATTTCATAATCAATATTGTTGTCTGACTTTTCTATATTGACATGCGTTCTTTGAACATCTGAGTATCGGATCGCATTAACAGAAGCGACAGTAAAATTACTGTCATCATCATAATCCCTCGTCTCCAAATAATCTTAATCCGCTCTCTCTTCTTTTGTATCCTGTACGATTTCTGATTATACTGCCCCAGATTGTTTATCAGCCTATGTAATACCTCTCCTTATTACCTTGGTATTAATGTTAGGTTAACCCCAGCTTAAACTAGTCACTGGATTTCTATAAATGGTTGCTGTGTCCAACGATACTACCCTTTCTCATCACAGTGTATCTTGGTAAAAAGATATCGTCACCACCAACAACAATTTCACTTTTGTGTCCTATATGCACTATTGGAATTTTACCGTTATGTTTTAATATGTGTCGTAACCTTGCTGTCCTAAAATTTATAGCTCCATTGGTTTCTTGACAATGTCAGATAATGTTGAAACAGTATATGGAATCGGTTTTTTGTGAAAATACACTGTTTTTCCACATTTCAAGTTTATTTCTCTTTTCATGTCTTTTCTCTAATTTGTTCATGTTTTCTAGAGAAATACCAGATTAATACTTATATTTATGTTTGTAAACAGTTAACACAATAACAGATGTAGACTCTCCAAACCTTTATGTACAGTTGTGTGTTATTCTAGCCAATTATATATGCACATCAAGTATTTGTTTTCTCGCTTGACGTGGTCGAATTCTAAAATTTTTGCAGTTCAAATTAAATTGTTTATATCTATGCTATTGTTATTTGTTTTGGATGCATCGTCATCAGGTAAAAGATAACGTACATTAGGCAACGGTTTTCGCATCTACAAATAAACATGAAATTTATAAACTAACTGTGATATGATTTTATCTATGAAATGCAATAAATAAATCCCGCAACCAGATGTAGCCTGTAGGCTGCCAAAAGTTCATGTCGAACTGTGATCTGTATCTTTTCACAGCGTCAGCACTTTCAAAGTTTAAAGTGTAGTTATCAAAAATGTTTTGTTGTTCGTATGCGAAAAATTGAGTTTCAACAGCACACATTTTTATGGCATTAAGTTCACCTGATATGTTGACCTTTTTTAAGGTGAGCTAACCAGTTTAATACATTAAATAGAGTAGCAGGCCAAGAGTAAGGTGTTGTACTTGTTAAAGTTTTCAATCTGGGATCCAATTATCTACCATAAGGTTTTAGCTTTGCTATCCTAGCAAAATGACAGGGTTGAACAATGTTCACCTATAGTTTGTACATGGAATTGTCTTTTCTTGTGAAAATACACTGAACCTCTATTTACAGTTTTTACCCATTCACATTTAGTTCTCTTTTAAGTTATGTTTCTTCTCCTAATCTGTTCAGGTTCTCCATTATAATACCAGATTAACATAGTTTCCTTCACACAGTCTTTGTATCTCTGGTATTGTGTAATTCATTTTTCCATTTTCCTCTATCATCATTTCTCGGTTGGATTTGTAAAATTTAGATATACCTTTGTTTCCTTAGGACACATCTCTTCTGAATATTATAGTACAATTTATTTCATTTATTTAAGTAGTGCAATTTCAATTACTATCAAATGAAAGTTCTCTGAAAACTGAATATTCAAAGTCTGTATATGAACACACTCTGTACTGGAGTTTGAGGTTGTTTTTTATTTATTTATTTTTTTTTTTTTTTTTTTTTGGGGGGGGGGGGGGTCTTCATCCGGATGGTGTAAAAATTCTTCCCATATCAACTGGTTAATTTTGTGTTAATTCTTTATAACTGAAGGTTTTATGAATGAGTTAAAATTGTTCATGGTAATAATCTTGTCCAGGAAAAATACATAATTGATCGAGTATTTGTATGAATCTGAAGAAGTACCTTCTATGAAAGAAATTTTTAAAAGTTTAAATGTTGCCATGATTGAATCAACCTCTGTGTGATCTTCATTACCCTTTTGTATTAAAAATCTCATAGACAAACTTGATATATTTATGTTATCTCATTTCATTCTTCTGTGATGTCATCTATTACAATGTTAAGACATACCATACATGGTATCACCTTATCAGGTTTTTCATGTATATTATTTTATTGTTTAACAGTGATGTTTTTTCTGTGTTCGTTCTTTTTCTTTTTTCCTTCTTATTTTGTGATCAATACAAATTCACGTGACATGCATGATTTAATTCCTTCATTTATTAATGCGCCGGTTTGTCTGCATTCGTTACATTCTAGACAATCCTTATGTTTAAAAACTCAAAGTTTTCATTCTCCTTCATGGTGCTCTCTATGTATTCTTCTTCCTTCGTCGTGTCCATTGGAGAGGTGTGTCTTTGATACATCATTTAGTTTCAAGTAATAATGTTTTCTGCTGGTTACCACCTGTTAAACGATTCATTATATTCTTTCCATTTGACAAGTACATACTTTTTACCTTTTGTACCTTTGGTCTTGAAAACCTTTTCATCTTTGTATATGTCATCTTCTGTTTATTATATAGACAACTCTTGTTGTAAAACATACGCTAAATATTCTCTCCATTTAAGGTTTCCAGTTTATAATCAACCGAAGCACCTAATATTACTCGCCTCATTTTGAATATTTCCTCGGTAAAGTTGCAAAAATAGCTTTTTGCAATTACTCTTTTATATTTTAAAATTCTGATTGTTTCACCAAATTTAAATTTACGAGTTCCGAATGTACCAACTATTAAAAAAACTGTATAGACGTCAATTTTGAAAAATATTCTACTGCTAAAACAGTATATTGTTTTGAAATTGTATACTGGTTACTTGATCACGTAGAATAATATTAATAATTATTATTATTATTATTATTATTATTATTATTATTATTATTATTATTTTGAAAATCTGAATAAAAGCAATATTTATATGTTATGCTTGTTTTAATGTCTTATCTTTGCCCCTGAAACCTTTAATTTTTTAAACTGTCTCGTAAAAACACAACTGATATTTAGTGACAACTGTGTCAGTTATTGTGGCACCATGGCTTATACTAAAGTAAAACAAATACAGGCAATTATTATTATACTTTATTATTATACTTTATTATTATACTTTATTATTATACCTTATTATTATACCTTATTATACTTTATTATTATACCTATGCGACATTATAAGAAAATGATAACGCATGTATTGTCCAATATACAAACTTACAATGATTAGGTAGAAATAATGTATGCTATTTGCTTGTAAAATTCCCATTTTTTAAATATTTATTAGTACCACAGAGAAAATAAATCTTTTCATTTCAATCATAATATTAATTAATAATAATAATATTTGGGTTTTCTTTTTGTAAATTTACTAAACAAAAGGAATCCTGAAAGTTTGCCTTGGGCAAGGTGGAGATAATTCTGCAAAGTCATCTCAAGTTCAGTGTACAACAAGTGTGTGTCATTTAATAGAGGTGTGTGATCTTCCCAATGTATGTGCAAAATACACCACGTCAATCAAATATCAATTTAGTCTTTCACGTCTTCTTGTGCAATAGAAAACAAAATCCACACAATGGGAAGGAAATAAATAACTTCCTTGAGGTGGAGCGCCTAATGTATGTAGATTTACATGATCCTTCTATTGTAGGTAATGTCCGTGTGTGTGTCTCTCTCTCTCTCTCTCTCTCTCTCTCTCTCTCTCTGTTGTTTTTTTTTCCATCTCGTGTAGTCATTGGATGTTTCGAAGTCCTTTGGATACGACAACATTTTTAAACCACTCATTATATTGTGTATTACCATCTTGTGTAGGGATATGATGTTCCTTCGCGGACGAGAACATTAAAAGTGAAATTGGAAATCACTAGACAAGCGTACGAGTAAAAATAGTGTCGTCTTCTATAATTTTCCAGTTATATAAATGCCATTAGGTTTTAACACCTCGCCAGGACTAGATGGAGAAATAGTTCATGAATGTCACTTATAAACGACAAATGAATTACTTCTGGCTGCAGCGAGGCTTTGTTTACTAACTATTTGACTTCAGCTTCTGGTTTGATCAATTAGCAATACTATTAAATTACTTAAGACCTAAATGAAGTTGCAACTACAGTACAAAATATTGTGAAATCAATCTTTTACTATAGTCTTGATTTGAAGCAAGAACGCAAAGTTGTTATAAATAATGGTGTAGTTACAGACGATATACTTTCGAATTACGTATTGATGTTTCTCTCTACTATTTCAAACTGCACAGAGTCAAAGTTAAGAAAAGATCTTGCGGCAAGTGCTTTGAAGTCTTGCTAAAATAAAATGCTACAGCTGTAGTTTTGAAAATAAGCTACCGTGATTTATTTGAGAGAATTGTGTAGTATCACTAAGGCTAAATGATACAGGAGACTATGATTGTTATATTCAAACATTGTTGTCCCTTTATGATAAGCCTTGTAGTCTGCTGATATACATGTAGTACACAGCATTGGTAACTAAAGTCTAAACATATATGCGTTGCATTTCAAAGCCAGAAATCTACGCGCGACCATTGCTTATGGTGAAAACAGTTTCTATATAGATTCAGAACCACCGTACTGTCTACAGACAGGCCACTACATAGAAAGCAGATCAAATATATTACGCGATCGAAATAAGCGATTAGGAAGAGTTTTAAAAGGCTTACAAAATAAATGTGATAAATTTGCATTGTGCAGCCAACGCACAATGATCGAGTGACACAGTCCCTATATGTAGGCAACAAGCTCAATAGGAAGTCACATGTAAAAATAAAAAGACATGCAAACAAAATAAATAAATTTGATTGTGCGGCTAACGTACAAAGGCGCGTGGCACAGTCACTATATGTACGCAATGTGCGAAGCACAAAGTACAATCATGGAGCGTAGATAAATATCTTTTTCAGAAAATGTGCACTCCTCCTGGGTGTGGTAAATGGTGCATTTTCGATATACTAGTAGCTCGATATAACTTCCCCCTCAACCCGAGAAGAAATATATAAACAGTGAGGTGGTTATTTTGCTACAATATGGGATTTTATGATAAATGTCAAAGGTTTAATATTTTAAATACACACGCAAAATAATAAAATATATATGGAAACAACTCTACTTAAATAAATCGAAATAGTTAAATATATTAAAATATTTCTACTAAAATAAATCAAAATCTAGACTTCCATAACCGATAAACCAATACCAAAGCAAATTAGAAAAAGATCGAAAGCTAGAAATGATTTGAGACGCAAGAGTAAGCAAAATCTAAGCAGAATTGTTACTAAAAGATTTAGCGCTTCATTTAAGAGAAATTTCAACGAGAATAGATTTTGCAATGGTAACAATCAAGATTTGCATCAAATTTTCAATGACAGTGAACCTTATTTGAAGAAGATCATCAGAAGAACAATTCGACAATTTGGCTCTGTAAAGATACAACTAGACTGGACAATCAGACTTAGGAAAATGCACATCCAGGAGGTAGAGAGAGTAGAGTATAGAAATTGTTACCGTGGAACAAAGGCCTATGAACATACTAAACAGAAATCAAATTGGTAATGTCATTGAATATTTCTCCGGCATTGTACATACATTATATGGGCAGAAAATAAGTGTAAGTACAAAATGATCCTAGACAAGGTTGATTATATAATAATGCACAGACATGTATCAGTCGCTCAGAGGAAGTTCAAACATAGATTTGCCTGAATGGTTTATGGACAAAAACGCTTGCCTAAACGTAAAAAATACAGACGGTAAGTGTTTCTTTTGTGCCATAGAGTGTGTATTAAATACACAATGTGTTATTGTACATAGTCCATCAAAATACAGCTTAGATATATACCGTCAATGGTTTAAAAACTTGAAGACAATTGAGAAGTTTTAAATGAATTTGATATATCTGTAAATGTGTATGAAGGGAGAGAAGTTACATCATTCATAGAGAAAAATACATGTCAACCTGTTAGTCATATTTCAACATGGTGATCCTAATGACTACAAAGATGGAAGGTATCAATATACTGGGAAAAAAAATTGTTTTCTTGTTGTTCAATATTGGTGTCATTGCAGATAAATATGCATCTCAGACACAAATATATATGTCAAATATGCAATTTGTTTTCAATATACCAAAACAATTATCACAACACAAAATAATATGGCACAATGTATATAATTCGATAAATATCCGAAGAGGGTTTTGTTGTAAAATTCAAGAACTATCAGCATCAATTAAAAAAAAGTTTCATATTTCATTTATTGTAATTTTGAAAATTGCGTCGTGTCAGAGTCTAAGTGTAAATGCAAAAAATGACACACAGTTGCATTGTTGTTTCTTGGGCACATGTGGAATCGGGCCAAAAGCAAGGTGCACTTCTCATATCTCGCTGAAGGTGATTCAGAACTCAACAGATTATCTGGCAGGGGCAACGTATGCTGTCAGCACAATCCCTGATAATAAACACATTCCATCAGAGTTCTGTATATAACTGAAATTAATACACAAAAATAGTTTATATATATATATATATATATATATATATATATATATATATATATATATATATATATATATATATATATATATATATATACAGAGCTTATTAAACTATTACGATGCGTTGAGTAAATTCTGAGAAACTAATGTATCGAAAGTTAAGAACGAAAACTGCAAAACCTATGGTGTCCACAGAGGAATAAAAACAAATATTATAATTCAACAAATATATGTTACATCTGTGAAGAAAAAAAAACAAATTAAGGACAAAGTTTCCTACCACCATTACTTAACAGGGAAATTTTGAGGCCATGGCCATAACAAATGCAGTTTAAATTTTAATTATCCAAAAGTTCTTACCACTATTCATTCATAACTTGTCCGGTTATGCTAGTGACATTTTCATCAAAACATCAGCTAAAAGTTACTCAGATGAAGAAGTGAAAATCATACCGAAAAAAGACGATAATATATTTCATTCAGCAAACACTGCATAGTTGATAGGTTCATGATAGAAGGAGAATACATAACAGTTACAAAGACAATTAGGTTTGTAAATAGTCTTGTATCTTGGGACAGTCTATAAAACAGCCAGCTAAAAATTTCAGTGAGATACTGAAGCAGTTTACAAATATGACACCTAAATATTTCAGAAAAGACATTTATCTATAAGAATACATGGACAGTCTTGAACGGTTTACTGAAACAACTATACTACCAATATCAAAGTTGTACTCATCACTTAACGATTCATATGAATATATACAATTTTCAATACGTTAAAGATGTAATGGAACATTTCAGCCTGAAAACACTGGAAGATATACATGAATATTACGTAACGAAAAATACATTAATGTTATATAGCATTATTGAGGTACTTAGGAAGGTCTGTAAGAAAAATTAAAAACTATACCCTGGACACTATTATAGTGCACAAGACCAAAACATGATGCCTTATTAAAGATATCGGGTGTAGAACTTTTAACAAACATGATGTGTTTCTGATGATTGAGAGTGGAATAAGAGGATGAATTCCACATAGATACTTCAAAGCAAAAATCACGAAAACTATCTGCAAAAACTGGTCAAATAAAAAATAATGATTAGTAACGAAAGGTCAAAGTGAAGGTTATTCATGATGTACAAGCTCTATGCATGGGCCATAAGACAATACATGCCGGGATTTTTTTTTTATTATTATTATTATTTTTATTTTTTTAATTTTTAAGCATTCAGAAGGACCGCTGATGAATAAATTAGATGGATAGCAGAGAATGTGTTCGAAATACCAGATGGCTATGATTGTGCCTTAATTCACACATACAGGGCATGATACCGGTTCCATTCTAGAAGGAGATTTCGAGACTCCTTTACACTCACATCATTGTTACAAGAACTACCCGTTAGCTCCAGAGAAATTAACTCCAGATAAAAATTATTTATCTCCCTTGCAAAGGAAGATGATTGGTGATTATAAAGATGCAAAAGCAACGGTATCTAAACTTTATTGTACATTGCAAAAACAAAGAGAAATACGTCATTCATTACATCAGCTTAAAACTTTGCGTACAATTTCGTAAAATATTGAAAAAGACGTACAGAGTTGTCCTTCTTTGAACAACAACCATGCTTTTAACCATACACTGAACTGAATACAACTTTGAGACAAAAAGCAACAAATGATTTCAAGAAATACTTTTTCTTGAAAAAGAGATTCATGAATATCACTATGTTAGTAAACAGATGGGAAATCTAAGGAAAAGAACAGCAGTAACATTTTGTATATATGAAAATTTAAATATGTACAGGTGAAAAAAATATTAAAAGTCAGAAAGATTTATCATTTGCAAGTAGAACAATTTTTGACGATGAATCAGTGTTTATCAGTCTGAAAAACAAAATGGTCAAATGAACAAAACCAGTTGACGGGGGATTTACAGTTGTATAGTTACAAAAATGGTCATTGTACGAATTTTACTCCAACAAGTTGAAAAACAAATAGGGTGATAAAATGAGACTGTTAGTGATAGATACTGATTAATTGTGTATCAACACTGATAGAGAAAACCCCTACAGTTACATGAATAATGACGTCACGTTCTAGACACTAGTGACTGTCCAAAGAATAACATATTTGGTATGCCACAAATGAATAAGTGTCTGGACTTTTCAAGAATGAGCTGAATGATGTCCCAATTAGAGAGTACTTTGGGTCAAGATCAAAACTTTATTCATTCAGGACTGATAAAAACAAAAAAGAAAGTTTGTAAAGGAATCAAAATATGTGTGATCAAAAGAATTTAAAATTTGATGTGTACAAAGATTATTTATTTAATCTCAAAGGAAATTAACAGGAAATTAATTTACTAATATCGTACAATCTTAACATATATGGCATCAAAGTCCAAAAAATAGCATTGTTTGCGTATGAAGACCAACGTATTTCTGTTGACAAAGTAAACACATTACCTTACGGACATGTACGCACACTGTATTCATAGGGAAATTCAAGTCTCACAAAAGTTTATTTATTTTGCTCACTGAAAGTACCTATACTCTCTGTGCATATCATCTGTGATGAGATCAGTTTCAGCTAATATAGTTTCAATTGCTTTTTTGTCCTTGGTTTCGAACAACACCAACGACCTAATATTTTCTCAAAAATCTTTGATTGTAGAGTTGTACATTTGTACCATCAACTATACTGATATTTCAAGGCGTCTACCACTAAGAGCTAGTTTGGTTAGGTTAGTTGCTTTTTTTCTCAATCGTCAAAATTGCCATAAACAAAGTAATGACTCCTTGATAGACAACAGCTAGTAGCTCTAGCCACATATCTAAATTATCCTCGGGAGCTATTGCAATCAAATTTTCATCTCTGAGTAATCACTTTCTGTCGCGAGTTTTGTTGTACAGAAATGTTGGACAGTGAATAACGATGTTGTCAAAAAAGTCGTTGTATTCAGTCTCAATCATATATAATGTAAACATAGTCAATTAGTCACTCCGCATAGTATCATCTTGTGAGGCTCGTTCAAATAAATTTAAACATGCCTAAAACATAATTGATTTTAGTCAATTGTTGTGAATGTTTACCTTAGCATCAGACAGAAAATAAATATACATTTGTTGTGCATCTACATATTCTTGTCAGTTCGGTTGAAAGTTAATACCTTGTTGAACGGTAGTTAATTTAAGACCACTAGAGTGTAATATGTTATCGTGTGTACTTCTCACGCTAGATGCAAGGGTACCAGTGTAATATGTTATCGTGTGTACTTCTCACGCTAGATGCAAGGGTACCAGTGTAATATGTTATCGTGTGTACTTCTCACGCTAGATGCAAGGGTACCAGTGTAATATGTTATCGTGTGTACTTCTCACGCTAGATGCAAGGGTACCAGTGTAATATGTTATCGTGTGTACGTACTACTCACGCTAGATGCAAGGGTACCAGTGTATTATGTTATCGTGTGTACTTCTCACGCTAGATGCAAGGGTACCAGTGTAATATGTTATCGTGTGTACTTCTCACGCTAGATGCAAGGGTACCAGTGTAATATGTTATCGTGTGTACTACTCACGCTAGATGCAAGGGTACCAGTGTATTATGTTATCGTGTGTACTTCTCACGCTAGATGCAAGGGTACCAGTGTAATATGTTATCGTGTGTACTTCTCACGCTAGATGCAAGGGTACCAGTGTAATATGTTATCGTGTGTACTTCTCACGCTAGATGCAAGGGTACCAGTGTAATATGTTATCGTGTGTACTACTCACGCTAGATGCAACGGTACCAGTGTAATATGTTATTGTGTATACTTCTCACGCTAGATGCAAGGGTACCAGTGTAATATGTTATCGTGTGTACTACTCACGCTAGATGCAAGAGTACCAATGTAATATGTTATCGTGTGTACTTCTCACGCTAGATGCAAGGGTACCAGTGTAATATGTTATCGTGTGTACTACTCACGCTAGATGCAAGGGTACCAGTGTAATATGTTATCGTGTCTACTTCTCACGCTAGATGCAAGGGTACCAGTGTAATATGTTATCGTGTCTACTTCTCACGCTAGATGCAAGGGTACCAGTGTAATATGTTATCGTGTGTACTACTCACGCTAGATGCAAGGGTACCAGTGTAAAAATGATTAACACTTACGTTATTAATTTCTGTGTTTTTGTTGTTTATCACAGAAACATATTGTGGGTTCTGAAAACTGTTGCCTGATTCGAAAACCCAGGGAATAAACCATGTTTAGCAGGTCTTTTGTAGTCATAGAAGACTAGGGGGTGGGGGGTCTTTGCGGAGTTTAAAAACGTTTCTGGGTCACTTTCTCAGCTCTTTATACAGTATCAAAAACCCATTAAGCTCATCATTCTAGGACAATCAAAGGTAAGGTTCGTCAAACGTGTAGTGAATGCTATGTCGATGATTATCTCTCTCGTAATGTGTTTGAGCGAGAAACCAATTCCATTTCTATTTTTTACAATTTACCGATTGAGCAATCGATTCTGAAATAAGCATATCGTACTGTGAACAAATTGTTTTCAGTTCGTAGCCTTGATTACTACCTTCTGTCACTTCAGATGATTTTGCAAAAGCTGTGCTAAATCTAAAAATTCCGAGGAAGAGCACATGAATACAGTGGACAGTGATCTATAATAATCTGAATGTCAAGCGGTATCGTTAGCCCTTTTCTGTACAGAAACAAAGATGTATAGCTTTATTATCCGTCCTTATCATAACTCTCTCAATGTATCGTTCATAATACGCGGTTCAGTCCTATTTGTACTCAGTGAAACGGGAAAGTACAAATCTTGGTATGTCATTCCGTAGGACATGGTGATTCTGCCCAAATTGTTTACCATTCCATTATCGACACCTGCTTTACCTTTGTATCAAACGATACGAATAAACTACACAGTACAATCGTGATATTTGGACTTTGCGGTGGAATTGTTATCTGTAAAGTTTATCAAGATTTAATACTGCTAGGGGTGTATGTGAAACAATGATGTATTGGATTGGGCTGTTTAACCCTTAGAGTTATCTTCTCCTGGTTGTATGGAGTTATGTATCTACCGTAATTTTACATCTTTACCAGTTACTGTGTTAAAAAAACACACGTTGCCTTTGGCAAGATAGTGCCGTGCACATATATGTTCTGCTTGACTACCTACATAAACGTCTAAGACTGTGATGCCTCGCCTATGGCAAACTTTCAAAGACATGTCGGCAACGTAAAGACTAATACTCATCACAGGTGCAATGAATGTGTGCTCGTACTTTGCTTCATCATTAAAAGTCAGGTAAAAATCATTAGGTTGTCTTGGTTTTTCAAGATTTTAATTTTATTTTGGGCGAGTTGATGCATACAGAGCAAAAGCAATGTCCAGGTCTGTGTCACCTTATCTGTTTTCTCAATCCTTCGTTCAAGTAATCCTGTGTCTATTATCTGTTTTCATTAAACTATGCAGTGTTTCTCTGTAATTCTTCGATACTTTATGGTGTCTAAGTATTTCTTCACTAGATCCATTAAGATAAATAATTTGAACAGATAATTGCTTCCTGTAAACGCTATACAGTTACCTATTGTTAATCCAGTAATTACTCATGTTGCAGATATTTACTATGCTGAAACGTGTGCCGAAAGCAAACGGACACAAAGTGTCTGGCGCAATAAAAGCTATAATTTTGCATACGTCACTTTCTTGTATTTATGAGCAACAAGTTTTGAAACTACTGCCAGTATTTATTTATATCCGTCTGCAAAGGTGGTACATCTTTGTCTCTCAACCCAATTATTAAAGCATTGTTCTCTTCCTGATAGTATGTACGTGATTTTCTTTTACACTTAAGATCGTCGCCTACGGCGACTTCTGCTTTAACGTCTAATGGGTAAAAAGCACGTTGATCGTTCCTATGGTAAGAAACTAAATTGACCTTTGTAGACATCAGCTGTTAATGTTTCCAAATTCTTCGTATGATAGTTTCACATGTCTATGCCCAGAAGAGGCTTGCTCAGATTAATCCTAGTCAAGGGAACACTCAACTTCGGTCACAATCCTGAAGTAACATTTCTTTTTTATTTTTCTGACATTCCAATCGTTATCATTGAACTGAGCCAGGGTCACGACGTGTCGACATA
The DNA here is from genome assembly GCA_029931535.1 of Margaritifera margaritifera. Lineage (NCBI taxonomy): Eukaryota > Metazoa > Mollusca > Bivalvia > Unionida > Margaritiferidae > Margaritifera > Margaritifera margaritifera. Next base: position 298,019 of record JAQPZY010001082.1, read on the forward strand.
TTCCAGTCTGAGTGGTACAGTGGTGCTCTGATTGTTAACTTTAAAATGGAGAGACCTTTTTAATGAAAATAAAGATGTATCTTTCCTCATTGATCACGTATGAGATTTTTATTAGTCTTCAAATACGATTGTGAGCAGTACCACCCCTTTATCGTAATGGATTAACCATTAATGTCCAACGAAAAACAACGGACCTAATCTGGCCGAATGATCCTCTCGAAATGGTATTGTTTGGCATTTGCACTGCTCCAGAAACATTGTGTATAAAACTGGATATATGGCAACGAAGGTTAGTCTTGTCTAAACACTAAGACAGTTAACTATTGCTCCTCAAATAATAACTATTGCTGCATCCATTTATTGTGCTGAAAAGTGTGCTAAAGGCACATGGACACAAAGTGTCTGGCACAATAAAGGCTATCGTTTTGCATACGACATTTTGATGTATTTATCAGTAGCAAATTTGTAAACTGCTGCCAGTATTTATTTTCCATCCCGTCTGAATAGTCGGTTTAGGAAACATTTGTCTTGTCTACTTGTCTTTAACCCAACATGAATGAAACGTCAACGAAACTGATATTTTGAGTTTGGTAGTTCGACAACTTCAAAATGCCACCTCCTACCACCACCCCTGCTTATCTCTCTGTCACACACGCACACACACACAAGTATGAACACAACACAAACATTCAGCTAAGAATGATATCCTTGTACATGGTAATGTTGAGATCCTTCATAGAGTCTACACTCACTTTGCAAAAATATCACTGTGTCCCATTCAGATTTAACAAACTAAGAGAAATATATCATGTTAATGCACACTTTTGGTATGCTTTACTGATTGGAGTGTAGCGTGCAAAGTTAATTTTTTTTAAATTTATGTTATTGCTTTTATGTTCAAAAGAACCCATTTACATGTTTGGATTACAAACCACAATGATTGACTTCTCGTGACTTTAGTAACACTGCCTTTGACGCTATTGAGATATGGCGCAATAACTGATTGGAGACCTTCGGCTTTTTTCCAACGCTCAAGTCTGTTCTTCACTGGTACCGGGCCTAAATTGGCAAGTCAATATCGAAGGCCGGTAACTGGTAAAATATGTGTCTCCCGATTAGTTAGTCAGTGAAGTCATTCGCAAAACAGACACGTTATTCCCATAGCGGCTAATTTGGAGACTTCCTCCTGAACTGCGGGGATTTGTTTGGCAGCTTCAAATCGGCGCGGAGCATCATGGAGAAAAGGTACCGAGACTCTGTATTCACTAAGATGGAGGATTATAGTTATCTGCGGACTCGGGAGCATCGGAAGTGTGACGTATGTTGTCAGCGAAAAGTGTGTTCCTATTTCTCGACAAACCTCCGGTCTTTAAAAGCATGCATTATGGAAAATCGATATATTGATACAGGCGTTCTCATATGTGTTCGCTTCCCCAGCGAGGCCGAAACTGCGCTCGCTAATATGAAATATACAAAACCTCGGAGAAGACAGCACAGTTTCAGTCAAAAGCATTTGTTTTCCCAAAGGATTGAAGGCTACGCCATGTTTTATTCATTATTTGGTTACGAAAAAAAAAAAAAGAAGAAAAAAAAACATTTTTTAAAATTAATAATAAGTGGCAGCGGGCAGGAGAAGTAGGTCAGGTAATCTATTTATAGCACGAATACCGTTACTTTTGAGCAGCTGTGGCATAGTGTTTTTGTACGACTACTACCGTATATACTCGCGTATAAGCCAATACCAACTGCAAACTGCATAGAACCAGATCTGTCGTCGCATAATGCGCCGGCAGATCTGGGTCTATGCAGTTTTTAAGGACTAATCAGTAGAATAAACAACATAGACCCTGATCTGCCTGTGCATTATGCGACGGCAGATCAGTGTCTATTTTGTTTGTATTTGGACACGGATTATACGCGAGTAACTCGGTACTTGCTATCAAGAGGAGGAGAAAGTGACTTCATATGATCTACTGATCATGGGATCATTTTCGGACTCATTTGCATGCCCAGATTAGTATAATTTCAAGTTCCCTCAATTACACGTTTATTGAATGTACATGTATATCTAATTGCAGTAAATCTTGCAAGCATTATTCCTCGAGATTAACTGATCCTGTGAATTTAATTCCACAAAGAATCATGCTATATACTTTTTTAAATTTCTGAATGCAACCTAGATTAACATCACGTAAACTTGCAAATATGCATAACTGCATAGAAGCCCTATTGTTGTGTATACAAAGTCATCTGTAGGAATCTATTTCTGAACCGATCTGGAATCGACACCGTCTTAGCCAACTGAAACTGCTGTAACAACAACAAAAAAACGCGTATCCCGCTTCCACAGATCTGAGATAGTAATTTAGTTTTGCACCCGTGTGTCAGTTTGCCACTTTGACCAATCAGGTGGCTTAATATCTTCCGAAATTAAGATACTCCGCGTCTTGACGGGAAGCAATATATGTAGACCCTATGCCTACAGAGTCGTACATGGTCGAATGATCACACACGACTTTAATTCAGAAATCATCGAACAGACTCGCATAGTGAGTCTACTAAATGGGCTCTTCACATTACAATGGATGACTTACACGTAGACCAATGAGTAGGAAGGATGATGAAATACAAACATTTTCGTTTGGCTTGAAACCCCGTATTTTCGAGGGATAAGCCCTCGAAATCATGTTGTGCAGGAAATTTAAGGAAATGGCTTGGTTTCAGGATCCTTCCTAACAATTGTATGTACGTATGTATGTATAGTCAACGCACGCACTTTATATATTTAGGAACTTCATTTATCTACGTGTATAAACACATACTACCTTACCAGAATTACATCATACACTTGTCTAATTTGTGTACCATATTGGCACATTAACTCAAGCCGTTTTAGACACACTAAAAAGCATACAATGTTCATCTTAAGTTTCTTTGACTAGCGGTATTAAGATAAATTTCAACTTAGTTTTTCACCCATGTTAAAATTCGCTTCCGTTAAGTCAAATGTCACAATTAATGTTCCATACGTAAAAGAAATTCACTTAAGGAAAAATCATTATACATATGTGAAATTATTTTTTATTGAAATAAAATCTATCCACGAAGCAACTAAAAAGTTCACATAAGTACAATAAAGAGACACTTTCACCAAAGTGAACAAAACTTTGGTTATAGTGAAAAATACTTTCATCGAAACTGGAGTTTATTTATTTATTTATTTATTTATTTATTTATTTATTTATTTATCGTTTTCGTTTGAAGGATTAGTAACTGAAGTCACTAATATACTGAAGCTTCCTTAAACCGGCCCTCTGTTGTCCGGCCTACACTGCTCTGCTACACCAGATAGTTTGGTCCAGGCCCTCTGTAACCCGGCCTACATGCTAATTCACCCAATAGTTATGTCCCGCCCTCTGTAACCCGGCCTACACTGCTAACTCACCATATAGTTTGATTCAGGCCCTCTGTAACCCGACCTACACCGCTATCTCACCTGATAGTTTGGTCCCAGCCGTCTGTAACCGGCATACACTGCCAACTCACCAGATTGTTTGGTTCCCGCCCTCTATAACCCGGCCTACACTGCCAACTCACCAGATAGTTTGGTTCCCGCCCTCTGTAACCCGACATACACTGCTATCTCAATTGATAGTTTGGTCCCAGCCCTCTGTAACCCGGCCTACACTGCTAACTCAACAGATATTTTGGTCCCAATAAGACTAGAGTGATCGTACCTCAATATACTGGTATATTTTATAACAACCGACAAATTCTTTCTGTCCTAACAGTGTCCGGTTTAGGGAACTTTCACTGTATATCTATTTTGTGCACACTATATTTTAATATAAACTTGAATCGGACATGTTGACATCCATGTATTTGTTTTTTCTAAAACAAGCAAGTGGACAATTCAAAAAGAAACTTTATTGCATCCCATAGTTGAAGTAAATGTGCATGAAACTTTTCAATGCATTACATTAGATGACAATACTAGTTGACATACTTTTCTAAAATAAAATTTCAATAAAGTCTCTCCCTCCCTCTTCTATTTCTCTCTCTCTCTCTCTCTCTCTCTCTCTCTCTCTCTCTCTCTCTCTCTCTCTCTCTCTCTCTCTCTAAACTGGCTCCACGTGTACAGTACAACAGTACAAGGAATAACAAACTTGAAAAGATTGATAATAAACTATTCAAACATAAATACAAATGTCAGGATAACACAATTATTCTATACTTAATCCGAAAAAAAGTATCTAGAAAATAAAATAATAACATACTTTTTTCACAATTACAGATGGTCAAGGGCGACTTGAAATATACTTCTTCTAGGAGTGACCTAAATACTATAACAACACCCATCAACGAGTTTTAAAAGTGGCACAGAGCATGTGCTAAGTTATTTTCCACTTCCCTAAGTGACCCAAGGTCGTCCTAAGCTTTTCCGTGCACTGCAAGTTAGGCCGACCCAAGAATGTCCTGGGACCCTTAGCTGGCCCTGGACTATCTCCTAGAGATGCCAGCAATTAGGCCGGCATGGGGTCGCCCCTAGGCCAGCGTAATTTGTAAATGTGAAAAGAAAACAAGTCCAAGGCCGACCTGAGCTGGCATAAACTGTTAGCGTGAAAAGAACGAACGAAAGAAAGATAGATTGATAGAATGACATGACTATGTACTGTTTTATAACACTCACTGGAGGTAGTTAGTTGTAAGCAATATTTTAGAACAATTAATTACTCTTTACATTTGTCTAAGTTTGAAAGTAAAACAGTGCCAGCTTATATCATACTTAAGGAGTTTGTTGAAGTAAAATATATAAACAAACAAATGTAATCAGCAAGAACTCTGTAATATATCCATTCTTTATTCCTTCTAGCTCTTTCGTCTTATGGACGTGATTTCTCTGGAGGTAGGTACATTATCCCTTCAAAGTATTTTTGTAAGTAAACAATTTGACGTCTTTGTTATGTGAAATGATATTGCTAGGCACAATGACAGAGACTTAGTGCAAGAACGAATAACGAATGGATATATTACTTATTCAAAGACGTTGTTCGTTTGATTATCGAGAACTGAGAGTGGATTTTCTAAATTTTTTTTAAATACCCCCTCTCTGCAGTAAAAAAAAGCAAATGACGAATAGAAATTACTGAAAGAATGGAAAATTCAAACTGAAGAGATCAAGATTAAGGACAGATTAAGTTCTCGCGGAAAAAATATTCCTATTTCATACTAATAACTGTACTCAAATGCCACTAAATAAGTCAGTACCTAATTTATACTAATAACTGTACTCAAATGCCACTAAATAAGACAGTACCTAATTTATACTAATAACTGTACTCAAACGCCACTAAATAAGTCAGTATAAAACATAAGAAGGTCGTTATAAACCAAATATCAATTTACGCCTTTGAATACATATGTGAAAATAAAACACTGCAGACAGGCGTTACACTAAAACACAAAATACTGTTATTCTTCACAATTTATAAACAGTTTTTGTTATATCCAAATGCAAAGTATACTTCAGGTACAATGCTAATATCGGCATTATCTAATACATGTACTACCCTAGAAAAATGTTTTTTTACAAATGTCTATGTAAAAATAGAGACTTCTTTCACATTCTATGTATTTACGATAAAATATTTCGTCAGGTACCTAATTATTTTAAGTTAAATAATAATAATATTTAATAATAGCAAAGTCTGCGACAAAAATATTAATAATTTCTAAAATATAAATTATGTATATATATATATATATATATATATATATATGTGTGTGTGTGTGTGTGTGTGTGTGTACATACACTCTGACTCTTTACGTGAACATTTTATATTATTATTATTATTATTATTATTATTATTATTATTATTATCTCTATTTCAGTATACTGCTACAAATTCTCATGAAATTCCCTTTAGTACCTCCTCCACGCTTAACTTTACGGGGATATCATTTTTAGTACATATTGTACTTTCTGGTCTCACTATGCATGATGTCTGTCCTTTGTCTATAACCTGAAATTAGGTCAAAGCAATTTGGTTCAATGTACGGATAACACGCATTGACGTGATCACCGTACCTTTCAATTGTTGTACAAACTTTTGCAATTTTGATCCCAACAGAAACAATACATGTAGTTTGTACATTTTAATACTGTTTTTTATCTGACTTTTCTTTTACCATTATTTGCCTTGTTTGGGGTGGGGTTGGGGGAGTGAAGGCAGGACGGGGGTGGGGGCAAGATTTCCCCTGTCATTCAAACCAGTAAATAGTTCAGGTTTTCCCTTGGCTTTTGTGTTATCTTACGTGTTTTGGGGGGTTTTGGGGTTTCTTCCTCTGACGAAGAGCTTTATATATATATATATATATATATATATATATATATATATATATATATATATATATATATATATATATATATATATATATATATATATATATATATAATTTGAAATAAGCAAACAGTACCGCAATGTTTTGTTAGATTTGTATGCACAAGTCTTAGCAATGGAGATATCTCTAATAGATATATATTTTTAAAAAATCAGCAGCGATAATCACATTGACCCTTTCATTAGTGAAAAATTATTAGATTGAACCAGGTATTAAAATTACAGACAATTTTTACACTTGATCTCAGACTCAACTTCAAATTCTGACATCTGACTGATTCTGACATCTGATTGATTCTGACATCTGATTGGATTGGTCACTGATTTGTCTGTAACCAGATCATCGATTTCTATATCTAAATTAACCTATACTAATTCACCCGCAAATTATATTTCAAAGTCCATCATCCTGGAAAAGCTTTGTACTTGAAAAATAAAGATGATGTATAGTGAAAATTATCTGCTCTTAATTGATTTTGCTTTTCGCACTCCACTTAAAGTGCATTGGCAGATATTGAGACAAATAACTATGACTGGTGTTAAATCTGCTTATAGGCGATTGTGGTTGTTGTTATCAACAGAATTTTTTTTTTTTTTAATTCTAAACGCTACAAAACAGCTACTTTTTATAGAGGTAGCCAATTTTCCAATAAGGTCTACTACTCGATGCAAATTTTCCTCTTCTTCCATAATGTCTTGAACATTTTTGTCGATGATCTTGATTTTGTGGTATCTCTTTAAACAAAAATTATATTAAATATCGTTGAATTTGGAATATATCTTTTATGTACGGATCAGCGTCCGTGACCGGCCCCATTTCATTCTCATCCAGCTTATTGGAGCAATGCACCTGACACTGAATTCCCTCGAATAAGGCCCCTGCACGTGACTCCGTCCCTAGAAATGGAAAATCATGGTTATTGAAATAAAGAAATAATTTGCTTTTCATATTCATATCATCAATTTGTTCATTAATATAAATTATTTTTTTACTCTTTACCGAGAATTTTCTCATTATTAAAAAAAGTATACAGCAAATAATTATTTAATTAAATCATATTTATTTTGCGTCTCTCGCACAAACAGAATCTTAAAAGCAATCAAAAACTCTCCAATATTCTGTTGGCAACTGAGCTGGTACTGAAGGTGTAGGACACATGAAAACCTAGAAGAAACCACCAGCGTTATATGGGCAACTAAAAACCTTTACACGTTTTATCCACGAGAGTTGAACCCTAGGCCGCAGAAATGTAAAGCAAGCGTTGTATCGCTGCGCCATCCGGACCATTGGATCTCAAAAATGAATGCCAACGCATCGTTTACTAGAGGCTTTTTTTCACTAGGGGCGATAACTCTTGCACCTCTGTTTCCACTCCCAGTTGAAGCGTCTTACTTCTCATTTCACGAATTACGTGAGTTCAGACGAGACTATTTTGTTTTCTTTAATTTAAAAACGTTAAAAATATAAATTTACCAAAAGCAAATAAGTACATACATAAGTCAATAAATTGGAGAAAGCGTTGCATCAGGTTCGTTCGAAAAGTGCACGTGCAATTTAGCTCCCATTTACTCGGCATGATATAGCCAATACTTTATTAAAGGTGCCGTTAAAACCAACAACACGTTATGAGGATGGCATCATTCATAATATGACATATGTTTAATGAAACGACTTTTTGATGGAGATAGCTATAACACAGTGCCCCAAGCATAAATCTTCAAATTTTAATTGAACACTTCAAGAACATTCAAACAGGGTAAAAGTTATCAGTTGCAAAGTCAACGAATGCGAAAGCAGACCAAGAGCGGCAATCACTCACATGGATATTAAAAAAGCTTGCTCTCTTGGTTTATTTATCTAGTACCGCCATCCTGACAACACGTGCTCTTTGCCAAACTGAAGAATATACGCACAAATATAATCAATAACCATTATATAAATGGGTATGTATGTATGTATGTATGTATGTATGTATGTATGTATGTATGTATGTATGTATGTATGTATGTATGTATGTATGTATGTATGTATGTATGCAGTTGCGGCGCGAGGGTTTGAGGCGCCCGGGGGAAATGTTCTTTAATGGCGCTACTCCTTATGGCGCCTCCAACCTCCAACCCCAAACCCAACCCCCAATCTAAGCCTTGAAACCGGGGCGGGGGGGGGGGGGAAGCTCCAGACGGTGTACCCCCTCGCCCGACGCCCGGGGGCAATTGCCCGACTCCCCTCGCGCCGCCATTTTATGTATGTATGTATGAATGTATGTCAGCACAATACTGACTATATAGTGCCGATTAAAAGTTTTAAAAATGTAAATATATAAAAAAATTGCAAAAGGAAGATAAACCCTTCCAAATAAAGGTAAACTTGTATTCAAGAAGATAAAAAGGAAAAGATGTTAACATTTTTGAAAAGGTACATAAAATAAAATATAAAGTTAAAAATAAAAATGTAAATTCCTAAAAATACATGGTCAAAATGTGTTATCTAAACTGCATTCTTTTAAAAAGTACAAGATTTCTTACATGGTACATAACCATAAAGTTCATTGTTCAAGATCTGTGAGGCAATATAAAAAGAAGGACTTGACACCAGTGAGCTTCGCAAAGGAAGATAATCCGCCTTTGTTTCTACCACAGCCTACAAGTGGCCAGTGAAAGGAAACTCTTTAACCTATTTGCATATTATATATCAAACGGTTCGTGCCAACACTCACCGGAAAAGGTTACATTTTTATCCAGTGTATATGTGATTTTCTAAGGCAGAATTGCCAGCGGTGCAGACGTAAATTGTCCTGTTAACTATCGTAAAAGCCGTGCCAACAAAAGCTGACATCTTTTGGTGTAAATATTTCATGCAACGTTATATAATAAAATTTCGGACAGCAAATATTGAAGATTTCAAATGACTGAACTATAACTGAAGGACACAAGTTGAAAAATCATTTAAGGGAAAATCCAGCTTTGTTAACACTATTTACCGTATATACTCGCGTATAAACTAATACTAACTGCAAACTGCATAGACCCAGATCTGCCGTGATATAATGCGTCGGCAGATCTGGGTCTATTCAGTTTGTAAGGACTAATCAGTAGAACAAACAACATAGACCCTGATCTGCCGGCGCATTATGTGACGGCAGATCAGGGTCTATGTTGTTTGCATTTGGACCTAAATTATACGCGAGTATATACGGTAATTCTCTCTCTCTCTCTCTCTCTCTCTCTCTCTCTCTCTCTCTCTCTCTCATATATATATACACACAATGATGGAGTCGTGTTCAGTAGACCTGACAACGATGACACGGCAATAACTAGCTGTCCCTGTTACACGTAACGAATGTTACACGGCCCTTCAGCAAGAAAATGGTGAAATCCTGCGTCGGAAAATTTGCAAAAATTAAAGGCTGATGTCTCCTAAACATGTGTGCTCTTATTGCACAGATGCAATAAATAGACCTGAACGCTATCAATAGAGTACATATTATTTCTTACACTTAATTTTTCTCTAAAGTGTAGACACAGTAGCATATTTTTTTTTTTACAAAAGACTTGAAAAGATATAAAAATTGTACAGCGGCTTTTTATCCCCCTCTCCTCTCTCTCTCTCTCTCTCTCTCTCTCTCTCTCTCTCTCTCTCTCTCTCTCTCTATATATATATATATATATATATATATATATATATATATATATATATATATATATATATATATATATATATATATATATCAGTATTTCGCACTCTTACCTGTTTATCAAAGGTATGATATCTGTTACTTCCCAACATCCAGTGAATACTCTTCACGGATTTGGTTGGTGATTGACCTCTACTAACAGGAGTGGGGGTGGGTTCGAAAGAGGGGTCGCCAGACATGTTGTCATCTCTTTCTGGAGGTCTAACTATGGAACTAAATAGGAAAGAAAAATCTTTATCTCAGTGTTCAAAAATACATAGGTTGGAAACAAAAGCCATGTAGACACTGGAATGAGGAACATAAAAATATCATCTTCTTGAAATAATTCATGCAGTTATTAATACAAGCTATTTAAAGATACACTCAAACAAACATCAAACACGAAACTATATATCTTCTATCACTACACAGATCATTGTTATGGAGAGAGAATGCATAGAGGTCTTGCGTGAAAAACAATAGTCCCTCAAAGTGACTGACGCTCTACTGTTCGAAAAAGAATTCCATGAATTCAAGACAAGACCATTTTCCTCTTTTTAACTGTTGAGCGTTGAAACAAGCTCTGATATTCTTGAGCGATACGATTTTCAAATTAGCCACTATGGCAGCCATATTGGATGTAAGATCTAGATACCATTAGAAGACATTGGTGAAATCCCATGTTGATAATAGTGACAAGATTTTCAATATGTTTATTGTGGCAGCCACATTTGATGTCAGATCGGCACCATTTTCATTCAGGACCAGCTAGATATCATACTTAGTCACATGTCGATGTGTCTTTCCATTCAGAAGGAGTAGCAACAAAAAGATTTTCAAGATGGCTGCCATGGTGGCCGTACTTGATTATCAGATTGGCACCATTTTTATTTGGTACCAACTAGACAGTTTTATTGAAAACCCCACGTTAATATGACCATATATTCTGGTGGAGAAGTTATTACAAGACTGGCCTCTGTTGAAGCCATAATGGATGTCTGAGTGGCACCATTTTAATTTAGGATAACTAGATATCATAAGAAGTCTTCTGATGAAAACCCTATGCCGATATGGTTTTCCGTTCAGGAGAAGTACCGACGACAAGATTTTCAATATGGCTGCTGTGGCGGCTATATTGGATGTCTGAGCAGCACCAATTTCACTTAGGACCAACTAGACCTTGGGATAAACACGTTTTTAACGTTTTATGGCAATCCTCTCAGTAGTTTAGGAGGAATGACGATAACAAACTTGTACTAACGGACGAACGTAAGACGTCAGGCGGCGGACAACAGGCGATCCCTTAAGTTCTTCTGGTCTATGACCAGGAGATCTTAAAGGTAGAAGGTCATATCGGACATTTCACCTTAAGAAACTTACATGGCGGTAGATTGTGCTACGTAATGATGCGAAATTGGAAGAAAAGACAGTGTTCGTTATTTTAGCGAGTATTCCCGAAATTAGTAATATAAATTTTCAACTGACCGTCTCTAAAGAGAATACAGTGTGCTAAATAAGTAGTAATAAACAGAAAATTCTCCACCCCAAATTTCATTGTTACTACCATTGCTTTAAATTAGTAGCCAAGTTTTTTTTCCAGTACTAAGAGAGAGAGAGAGTATTAAGTTTTCGATTTGACAATTGATTTTGCTATTCGTTTTTAACCAATGGTAGCACGAACGTGATTTCATCAAAAACAATCTGCTCCGATCTCTGGTATATAATTTATTGGTCACAAGCCAAGGAACTATTCGCGGTCATCTAAGATTGTCTATTGTTATTTGCTGGTTGGCTGTTGGTTTCCATCCTCCCTTTCAGCACTTTATTTGGCTATATCATGCCGACGAAATTAGCGCTAATTGTCTTGCCCAAGGACGCACCGAGGCAGCCTACCTGAGCTGACCTTGGTGGTTATTAAATCCGCGACCCTTGGATTACGAGTCTAACGCTATAGAAACTGAGCTACCGCGTCTCCCATTGACAGACAAATTACCATTGAAATGAATGGCGATCTTCGTGGATCTCCCTATCGATGTGCCATGGTATGGATCGTGTAGAGGGCGCTATTACCGCGTTCTTGAATCGAGGCACCGCCATATTGGGATGGCGGAAATGCTGCATGAGTGCCTGTGGTGGAATCAAGACTTTTACTTTAGGTCCCAGTTCCGGAACTCTGGAAAGAAGATACCATACATCAATGTGTTTCGTGGAATAATTACTGTGTTACTGTGTTTCGTGGAATAATTGTAATAACTTGTGTAAAAGTTGAAAAAAGTCACGTTAAACAGATAAACTCAACATTTTCTTTCAAGAGATTGGGTTTAATTAATAGAATAAACCAATCGATATCTGACTTCCTTTATATGTGTCTGTATTTTCAACACGTAACCTCCGAGTGATAGATTCTTATAAAACAAGAGTATTTGCATGGAACGGGATAGAAGATGCCATTCGCTGTTAAAAGTAAGTTGGTCTGTATTGAAATATGATGACCCATTTATAATTCTATTAAAAAATATGTTAATTTCCTTTTGTATAAAATCGAAATGTTGCAACTGTATTTATGACTTTCGAAGGGAATGTAAAAGAAAACGTATATTCCAGCCAAATTCTTGAATGTTCTGTTTGCTTAGAATGAGGATAGGGATGGGAAATGTCTTACCTGATAACTTTCTCGTAACCATACCGGCTCCAGACCTTATTGCTGTGTTCAGACTGAGAAGCATCTACCACAGGGGACGCCCCCTCCCTCAGGGAAATTCGTGGCAGGCGATACGGGGTCGGCCTGGCGATTTCATCGTTAACCGGAGATATGGAGAATGATGCCTCCCGACTGGTTGACAAGCCAAAGCGACCACTGTCTGGAATACCGCGTGACTTACTCCATCTGAAGCATAGATAGAGAATATAAAAATTGCTAACTACATACACACAAAAAACAAACACGAAAAATATACATATACTTGAACATCGCTTTTATGAACAATTCCATAATTGTTCATTTTAGTATGGTATATGTTATTAGGACACGTTCTATGTAAATATGTGTCTAATGGGACGCAGGGATTCTGAAGAGCACGGTTCGTTACGACGAGAAACTACCGTATTAGCAACTTCAACCACTGTCGTCAAGGCAACCAATCTAATTAATTATACCGTATAGTCTTAAGTCATCAGGGTGAATGTAGGATGACCTTAATTCATCAGGGTGAATGTAGGATGGCCTTAAGTCATCAGGGTGAATGTAGGATGACCTTAAGTCATCAGGGTTTTGTTCGTTTTGTTTATTTTATTTTTTTTCCTTGTGTGTGTGCGGGGGGGGGGGGGCTGCAAAATACGGAATTTACTAATCACCAAATCAGGCATAACAACACCTGCTAATTAACACAGCGGTTTTTTTTGTGTTTTTTTTTCTTCTCAGAAATATCGTACTAGTTGTAAAACATGTCAAACATTACGCCTGGTGATATTAAAATTCCAAAATCATTTGATCCATTATGTTCAAATTTCAATGATCATAAATTGTTATTGTTATTGTTATTGTTTTCTCTAGCTACTGCAATATTTTGGTTGTGTTGGGCTAAGGCCACTTTATGGAAATTTAGTGCAAAATCCACGTGTCATGGGCTAGGAAGAGACAGAGACAGACAGACAGACAGAGACCAAACATGCTGCTCTAATATGACTCTGTCCAAATATGAATAAATAAACAGTAAGGTTGTTTGTTTTGTTTTGTTTTGTTTTTTTGTTGTTGTTTTTTAATCAACGAATTTCTTTTAAAAATTTTATATTTTTATTAGACAGTACTTTTGGTTCATAGTTAAATGTTGCTGAAATCGAGGTGAAAGATAGTAAAGTTATGACGGTTTGAATTTGTATATGTTATATAGTAAAACTGGCCAAGGTCTCAGACAATCAGTTGACCAGGTTGTTTCAGTGGTTACCCTGTTGGACTCGCAAGCGAAAGGGTTCAGGTTCGAATCCAACTATCAGATCAGCTCGGGTCTGCTATCATGGTGTGTCCTTGGAACAGGCACATTATTCCAATTGCCTTAGTACTACCGTATATACTCGCGTAAACCAGATACCAACTCCAAACTGCATAGACCCAGATTCACCGGCAGATCTGGGTCTATGTAGTTTGCAAGGAATAATCAGTAAAACAAACAACATAGACCCTGATCTGCCGGCGCATTATGCGACGGCAGATGCATTTGGACCCGGTTTATGGTCGAGTATATATGGTAAATAGTATTAAAAACAACATAGACCCTGATCTGTCAGTGCATTATGCGACGGCAGATCAGGGTTTAAGTTGTTTGCATTTGGACCCGGATTATATACGCGAGTATATACGGTAAATAATCTATTTGTTTTGCTGTGCCATAAAAAAACCCAATCCAAACATAAAACAACACAGACATGAAGATAGTCTTGTATATTGACGAAATAAAGATAATCTCCATCGTTCCTATATATTATTTTTAAGCCCTTAAATCCTTGCAAAAAATACAACAACAACAAAAAAATGGCTGGAACTTATTTCACTATGTCATTTTGCCAGAATTTAATTATTTAATTATTTTTAAAAATCAAAGTCTACCATGAACTGCACATAGTAGTGTCAAACAAATATATTTACAAATACATTCTGATATTCTGATAGATAGATAGATAGATAGATAGATAGATAGATAGATAGATAGATAGATAGATAGATAGATAGATAGATAGACTGCTTTATCAGAATGAAAAATATAAAACATTTTGCCAGGAAATTGTATATTTCTTTATTCCCAACATGCTTAATATTGACTGCACGAGGTGCGGTGTTAGATGATTAAATATTACATCTCTGCGTTTCAAATACATAACAAGGTTTCCTTTATTTATGGTACTTAATTTGATGATAATTACACACGACAACCCTTGTCGGGTTTATTGACAGTTGTACAAAAGGCAAGTGTTGACCTTTAATCTCAACCTCAATAGAACTATATCATCTCTATCCATAGAAACATAGGTACATAACGTTATTACTATGCATAACATTGATTCAATGGAATGTACTCTGATTACAGCCACCCCCCTTAGTGCTGAAGACACTAAAGAGCCAAATTGTGGTTAATATATAATTGACATACCATACAATAAACATTAAAAATATTAATGTGGTCCCATGACACAAAGATAATAGTCTGTGATCGTAATAACCGTTACAAATTTTAACTGAGCCAGATAAAAAAAAATGGTTTATTTTTAGATAAGCCACAAGTGCCAGTCATTTTACATCAGGGCTTTCAAGGTGGTTTTAAGTCGCTTGTTACGCAAGGAAACGAAACTTTATCTTGCGGCGGGGTCAAAACGTTATGTAAATTATTTTTTTAGTTTCTAAAAAAATCAGATTTAATAAAAGGATATCATGTCTGGTATTAAAATAACATATTTTAAAGTCGTGCTTTCTGATATAATTATAGCAATTGAAACGTTTGATCTCAATACCATTAAAATTACTTTAATATAAAAATGTTTATGAAGGTCAACAAACAAAATTGCGATCTATTTGTCACGACTTCGATTGAAGGTATACACGGCTATCGAGAAACTACATAGAGTAAGATTTGTTATCGTCAATACGTCTATGAAAAGCAAACAATAGTTTGTAAACATTGCATTTTTTCAGAGGAACAAGGGAAACAATAATATCAGAAGTCATACGCGATTACAACTTAGAATCAATGACATTCAACTGAAATAAATAGAGCTGTAACGGCAAGACTCTACATGCATCGTAACTATAGCCAAGAAAAAATATTATTATTCCATTTAAAGAGCGACATAAATTATATATTCTGTAAACACATGTCAGACCTTATAGTAATCTTCACCTCTTGCTAACCACACCAAGTACATACATACGCAAATTGGCAATACGTAATTTCTAAGGCAGACTTAATGACAGGGAATTTGAACTCCTATCTGAAATTCGATATGTCAAGAAAGAAAAGATATTACATTTCAAAAACATTACAAATGACCACATTTATCAAACAGCTATTTCTCTTGAATGTTTTTTTTTTTTTTATAATTATTATTATTTTGTTAAAGGATCAAAAATGTGATTTAAGTAAATTTTAATACTAATTTAGTTACAGATAATATACCTACTAAGTGCAAATATACCCAAAAGTAACTGATGTAACAGTAGTACTACATAAGTGTACAAGTAATTATTTTTTATTTTGACGACACATTATATTTTAATTTTTAAACAATGCAATCTCTTCAATAATTGCTAGCTTTTGAACATATTACTCTCACTACGTTTTTTAACAAAAATGTTTCATGCATATTTTATATATGATGAATATCTGTATTCCAAAACAACAGTAAATAGTCAGCGAAAAAGTACATAAAGGAGCACTGTCCTTGTTCTTTTGATTAACAATAGACTAAATTATTTTTTGTATTTAACATATATTTCTATTCAAATTTTAAGACAAAGAAATTAACGGTTTTTACAATAGGCTCTAGGATTCTTAGTGAGGTTTGACTGGGCCTGAAATTAAACTGATGCCTCTGCGATATCAAATGGCGTACTGGCAGGCCATCTTAAAAATAATGTTACTGTTTCTACTTTTAAACTGTTAGTCATATTAAAATGAGGTCTTTTCTTTCACGAAGGCATTCATCACAACATGATTTAGTCTGTGATGAAAACCCTATTGATATGACATCAAATATGGCTGCCGTTGTGTCCATAAATAAATCTTGTTATCGCAAATCATCCTTAAAGGTTTCACAAGAAATTGTCATGGCAACATTCATCAACACGTCTACCGTTTATACTCGCGTATAACCCGATACCAACTGCAAACTGCATAGACCCAGATCTGCCGTCGCATTATTCGCCGGCAGATCTGAGTCTATGCAGTTTGTAAGGACTAACCAGTAGAATAAACAACATTGACTCTGATCTGCCGGCACATATCATGACCATCTGGAAGTTCTCGGCAGATGATCCTGTATGACTTTCTACGCTCTTTATCAAATCCTCTATCTTAATCCCTGTCTAAATTTAATGGCACATTTAATCTGTCTATGTCATAATAACAATTAATAAAAAAAAAAAACGTTGAACATATGCAGTCTTCGCTAACCAAGGGTCGTCGATCCACATCAACCCTTGGCATAGTTAGCTCGCTGAAATGGTGTTTGAACAAGTGCCCTCTATCAGATAAAAGAGTTCCTGCCCATAGCAAGCGAAATCAATGAGAAAGGTCGTTACGTGATCTGTCAGATCCTCAATAAGGCGTTTTCCACGTGCGTTGACTGGGAATTAAAAGTTGCTTACAATGCTTAAATTGAAGAAACTTACGTACGACATGTGTCGTTTTGTACGGAGACGGCTGTGATTATTCTTAACAATCTCCCAGTTAAATGTAACAAGTGATCTTATTGGATCAGCTTCTTTGAGCTGCATCCAATCAGATAGCGGAGCAGTATATATACCGTTTCAGCTAGCTAAATATGCCAAAGATCAGTGGTGCAAGTAAATTTTAACTTTTACAGGTACGGTACCGAACCCCGACCCCGTCATTCCGGTACGGTCGTACCGGCATCTTATCGTTACGGCGTACCAAACCGTACCGGCTTACTTGCACCTCTGCCAAAGGTTGATGTGGAACCAAATGGATCGACGACCCTTGGCTGGCCGAGATAGTGTAGAATGTGCGTTGGGTATTTATAGCATAAGTTCCTTCGTGGGAACCCTATTATTCCTTTATGGCTCAGACACTAGTTCATACACAGAATCGCTGGTAACATAAAAAATGAATAAATAGTTTTTCATAAAAAAAAACAATATTTTGAGTGCACATGAAAGCATCTGTTCTTTGGACCGGCCAACTCTTTATCCAACTTATTAATTCAAGAATAAGAATGAACGAGTTAAAGTTTTTAAAGCCTCTTTGAGAAGTACATTGGAGACCAGCGTGAAACGTCTCTCCTTATATGCAAGTAACATTAACAAAAAATAAAAAATAGAAACAAAACATTTTATCAGGGACTGACATTCAGTAAATGGTATTGCAACATTTGAAGCACCACAGCTTTTTCATGGATTCTTTTAAGTGTTAATAACAATTAATAATCAAGCTAGAAAAAAAAGTCAGAACTGTTCAGATCGTTTCCTAAACTAGCAGGGAGTCGCGATGGCTCAGTTGTTAGCGTGCCGCACTCGCAACAAGAAGGGTGAGGTTTGAATCTTACAATCGGATCAACCCTGATTTGTCTGTGGCAAGGAACTTTGTTCCAATTGCCTCGGCGCTAAATTCACTTAATGAGTTGATGTGCTATACAAGACGAAACTAAACCTAACCTAAACTGGCAATATCAAGACGAATGTTTATATAGAAGAGCACAAAATTATTCTTCAAAAGAGTTATTGAATCCTTGCAATATTTTTCCGAGTTATGTCCCGTAAAAAAAGGATGAAACAATTTTTAATCTAAATGGTTCTTTTTCTTTCATTCTTTTTTTTTTTTCTTTTTTGAACAAGAAATCGGACTGTATTTATAACATTAAAGAGTCTTTAGCTACACACTGGCTCTTCGCTTGCTGCCAAAAAAAAAAATATCTTCTTAGAAATACCGCGAGTCTTTTGTTGAAAATTTGACAGAGACACCTGTTGTCAAACCGAAAAACCCGCTTTACAATTTTAGGTCTCTGTTTTATCACTTGTCATTTTATTATTATAAAGAATATAGAAGAAAAAGAGTTAAAGTCTTCCTATGAACTAAGCAAAGTCCTCCCTGTGAACCAGGCAAAGTCCTCCCTGTGAAACAGCAAAACTCTTTCAAAAGAATCCAACAAATATAATTACTTAAAACAGAGCAAAAGTTTAGGATATGAAACGATGACGGTTGGTTGCTTGGTTGGTTTTTAACGGCACTTTGAACACATTATTGGCCATATTATGCTGAGGAAATATGAGCTAAGCGCCTTTCCTAATGAAAACTAAAATAAATGATAGCTAGATATATAGATAGAACGAGGACCATAAAAAGTATCCCATAAAGAAATATATAATCATCCTCCTTGTGGCAAGCGCCTTCAATCAGAAACCTACAATGGTAGAAGCATTTGAATCAATTCAAACAAAGAAACAAACAAACAAAAATCCATTCCTTCGTATAAGTCGTACAAAGAATAGGAATATATAAACTTCAAAGCATATTTTCACGTAGTGCTTAAAATAGTAACTCATTCAGATATTTGCTGTGAATATCCTGTCATTTAATTTTACGGTTTGTTGATTGATGAACATAAAACGTTGTGTACAATACCATGCAATGGCACACTGCACAATCATTTAATACCTCAATGAATATTTGGCCCACAAAAGAAACAATCAGCTATCGAGTTTCAGTAGGACATACCTGCTGATGGCCAATAGGCTGAATGCAAATAAATATCTAATAACAATTACAGCAAGTGCGAGAGGTAACTGTTCTATTTAACATTTTTAATATATTATTCAAATAATTATACAATAAGCAAATTTTGTTTTGTATCAATTTTGTTTGACATGTTGTGTTCAGGTGTTTGAGCGCGCTCACGTATGTATGTGTGTCTGTGTGATGTCTATACAAGATAGTCCCACTCCCGGTTTACTCTTTGAATTTAAATTCCAATTTTACAATTACAAATCGTGAAAGGAAAAACTTCATAAAGAAACATTATAGTTGAGCATCTCTCTCTCTCTCTCTCTATCTTTCTCTATCTCTCTCTCTCTCTCTTACCTTATATATATATATATATATATATATATGTGTATATATATATATATATATATATATATATATATATATATATATATATATATATATATATATATATATATATATATATATATAGACATTCTCACAGTTTATGCACCAGTTGCCCCACGGAACGAGTTGTCGCAAGACCGCTATGTATTCGTCATCCTGTACAGTATTTTTGTTGACAGCAGAGAAATATAAACTTTGGAATATAAGTAATATTTTCCTCTGGAAGCATCGAAAATAATTCATAAAATCAAGAATAAGTAATCATTGTGCGACAACGGTGTCTGTACGGCAACAGGTTCAGACCCTCTACCACAATGATATACAGTATCTAAGCAGGCAAGACAAGGTTATGTGTTCTGTACTGACATTTCTCAACTGACAAACATAGATATAACAGAGGAGGTGTAGTACAGAACAGATACAATCTGATATTTCATAATTATCTGAAAAATATGTCCCATGAATGAATTTCCCGTGCTTTGAACGCCTTAGATCAGATTATGTCTTTGTGTCTTTACTGAATGTCTTATATGTTCGCTGACTGTCTGCGGGTTCATTTGTGAGGATCTGTTTGTATGTCATGGGGCAGGAGAACGATATTACGACCACAAGCTCAGAATTGATTGCCTTTCATTCGATGCTTTCAAGCTTTCACTGGTTTTATGATTTCGTTTTCCAGATACTAAATCTATTTAAATCTCGACTGTGTCCTGAAAATTAAAAACCATGTCCTCTGATTTAAATTCAAAATTTTCTTGCAAAGAATTTTGATTTGTATTGGAACAACACTGTTATTAATATATTGAAACTTCAGTTCTACAGACTAAATTTATAACGATATCAGTTTGTATGTGTTATATATTGAAAACCATCTAGATGTCGGAGGTCCTGGTGCTCAAACGCTACCTTAGTTAGTATGCAATTACTTCCACGCGATTCACAATATGATTGGTCTGCAGTCCAGTGGGATCACTTATAAGCAGCAGTTGATTTCCATTTTTGGTAGTTAAATTACCTTCACGATACTGCAAAATCAAGCTACATAACATTTTTTTTCACAACCTAAAATTTCATTATCAGAGATTTATCTTTTTAATATGGTATTCTTATACAAATTTATATATCACTCTGAAAACCTTTATGCGAGAGCAAAATGTTTGTATTGCATTATAATACATGTTTGTATATTCTCAACGGGTTAGATTCCGGCATGGAGTGAGCTTTGGTGCAGGAAACCGAAAAATAAAAAACTGAAAAACTCAGAGAGATCACCACATACCCTAATAAGTACCGGACAGACGAATGAACCCGCAACTGCAAAGATGCAAAGCGGACGCGTTACCGGTACGCTATCCAGGCCCAAAAACTCCAAAGATCGGAGTTCATTGAGACATGTAAACAAGTTTTTAATGTCGTAAATCTGCAGCAAACAGCGTCTTCCAACACACCCTACTGATACGCATCCATACCCCTGTGTTCACCCCCACCCTACAAGCCATTAGTACCAACCAACCCCCAAACCCCGAACCATGGGGGATATGCTTAAAATTCCAAAACGTTTTTGTACATCTGCCTAATCATTCCCCGAATTCTTACTGGCAAGTCTTTAACTCAAGCGGTGTGGTATGCGTTGCGTGACACAACAGGTGCACAGGAGCACACATAAAACTGTATGCATGTACGCATGAACAGGTTAAAAATGTAAATAATCATCGAGTTTTCCTAAAAACAAACATGGAATAATGCGACCATTTCACAGCTTTATCCACAATTATCAGACACAAAATAATTTACAAGTATACTTTTGTACAGGTGTGCACATACCTGAGAACGTGACTTCCTTTGAATGGATCCGTCAAAATAATTGGTTTGGTAGCTACAAACTGAACTGTCATATTGTCTAAGAACAAAGCAATTTTGTTCGAAATCCAAAACACAGTCTTCTTTTAAAATTCCAAATCATTCTTCAAATCCTTTCTGTCGTAGCTTTCCAGACAAGACGCGTGCTCTCTGAATGCATTGCAAACCAATATGCAAAAACATGTTACCTGTTGAATTCATATTCAGGTATGTACAGTCAGCAGGTAAATAGTAGCCGTACATTACAGTCACTGCATTAAGGCTAGGTAAATAGTGGCCGTGATTGTCATAGTCACTGTACGTAGGCTTACAAGACAAAGGCTGAAAACTAAGCTTATAATTTCGCAACTACTGATTGCAAATTTGAAGGCCAGATTATCATTATTAAATTGCGTGTCTAACTATCTCCTAGCGGTTACGGAGTTACGAACACTACAGCTGTATAGCTGATTGCTTTCGACAATACACATCAAGAAAAAAGCAAAAGATTGTAAGAGTATCCTCGACTAGGTTATTATAAGTATCCGTCTCTAATTTAAACCGGACGTCATCACCCGTGTTATGTTTAATGAGCGGCAAGTGTCCGGAACGGAATTTATGACAATGATCCGACTCAAGATTTAGACGATGTGTTAATGATCCTATTGATTCGCTCCGTTCTGTTGATGAGAGACGAACAATCATTTCATTTTATTTCCATTAACAGTCAAGCCTTTGTTTCGATGCACTTGATTGATGAAACGAAACTATAAACTCAGTGTACTGCGATCCAACATTATGTGAGAACAAGTTACAATAAAGAATTTTTTTTTCTCTGATTGTGAACCCCGTCATTTGAATATATTCTCAAGTATTGCTTGTTTTACAGACAAGTACGAAAAGATGCCCAAGGGCATGGTGTATTTTCTTTAATCGCATGACTACTCTTATTTAGTTTAATATACCCATATAATTTTTTGCGATTATTTCTGTCGTGTACACGGCATGACGTCATGAAGCTGACGGCAATAGACTATATTTATCTCGTTCTCGCTGGGAACGAGACTATTACGGTCCAACCACTAGATTTCTCTTTGAAAGGAATTTGTAATAAATGTATTCCAGCAAGATTTATCTCCCTTTGAAACTCTTCTTGCAAAAGAGATACAGCGTTCTTTTAAAAACAAATTGCTGTCAATATATTTCGTTTTATTGCTATGAAAGGAAACTTATATTCGTTGTATTGAACTTTGCAAATAAAGATTTTATTTATTTCCTTTCAAAACAAATTAGACATCTACAAATGTTGCTAGGTTTTTGTTTGTTGCCAGGCTCTCCGGTGCCTATTAACGGCACGTTTGTGACTTGAAATATACAACTGTGACGTCGACCAATGAAAACTTCTTTTGCATACATATATAATCGGAGATATGGATACATATATAATCGGAGATATGGATACATAAATACCCAACGCACGTACTAAGTCTGCCCATTTGTATAGATACAGACTACAAATGGAACAGTGACTCAGATTCCGAATGTATTTTAAAGTCATTTCTTTACATTATTCTGCGGTTTAGTTAATCAATATTGTTCGTCATGAGATAATTTAAATCTTACATTGTGCTAATTCCAAATGATATTTGTGAAATTCGTCCACTAGTTTCAACATTTTGCTCGCCAAGGCTGGCAAAAGATAGAAATTATTTTACTCGCTTCATTTGAAATGAGCATTCCTGTTGGATCCTCAATGTGTGAAAAGTTAATTGCTACATCTAATTGTACTTTTTTCGGAAATATATTGAAATGAACACTTATAAAGTCAGTTTTGTTCCATCAGCCCACATTACGGGCTCTGAATATCACAACGGTGTTCGGAACGAAATTTATGACAGTACGCTCGTATTCAATCACGGTTCTGACTTCTACTGTATTATTATTATTATTATTATTATTATTATTATTATTATTGTTGTTGTTGTTGTTGTTGTTCTTGTTCTTGTTATTAGTATTAGTAGTAGTAGTAGCAGTATTCAACGTGCTTCTTTTATCCTCCAGTTTCCTTTGTGAAGACTACATTTTTTAGTATTTCCCACAGCAAATTCTATCATGACAAATACATAAGTTTCTGTTCAATGTCACATAAAATATTTTACCCGGGACGTAATTTGTGGTACTTGAGAGATCTACAGTTCTGTTACTAGACCAATTTGGGGCATATCTGTGTGTGCACCGCGTCAGTCCTTAGTTTCCCAGTGTCAAAACGAGCTAAAGATCTTTCCTTGCTAATCGAATACACTTAATTTTTTTTTTAATATTATTTTTTTTTACATTTTGATAAAAAAAAAAAATCATCCAAGAACCTTTTGGTTTTTGTAACCTATCTCACACAAAGATATAGCTGCCTTTTTCGTAGATTGTATCTTCATTTCGAAGGGGTAGTTTCCTTTTTTACTGTTAATACTCTTCTCGCTCCTGGCAGTTGCGTTAAGTGTGTGTGATGTCTTCGTAAGTGTCCTTTGTCCACTGATGACAAAAACTGTAGCTTGAAATTAGAAGGCATACTAGTACCCGAAATGTTACCAATTATATATATAGATAGATAGATAGATAGATAAATAGATGGATGGTTACTGAACCCCCACGCCCAAGATGTGAGAGAGATTTCAATAGCAACCTCTTCCTTTCAATTTTTTCTTAAATGATTTTAATGATCTTCATTATTTTAAGTATTATATGAATAACTGCTTCTTAAGTTATACAAATTATCCGTGAGTAATATATATGTCATGTCAGTCACATATATTCGTATTTCTTGAGGAATTAGCAAACATTAAAATTCCTGCGCAAAACCTCAAAAGCAGCATTGATGCCGAAGTTAATCGGATAATTCGCACTCATTCTACCCCATCCCATCCTAACCTCGAAAAAAAAATCTTCATGGAAAATCGATGTTCGTCTCAACTCTGACATAGAAACCGATTAGATGTACAAAGCTATACATCATGTTGGTAATATCAATATCACAGTACACATATCATATTGCATAGAACATATTACACAGACTATATTACCCAGATCATATAACACAGACCATACTGCATATATCATATTATATAGATCATATTACATATATCAAACTACACAGACCATATTAGATAGATCGTATTGCATATATCATATTGCATATATCATATTACATATATCATATAATATTACATAGATCATATTCCATAGATCATATTCCATAGACCATGTTGCATATATATATATATATATATATATATATATATATATATATATATATATATATAGACATATTCCATATATCATATTACATAGACCATATTACATATATAATATCACTTAGATTGTGTTATCTACAGATTGTTAGATTCCATATGCAAATGATAACACATGTAAAACTGACAAAAGTTCGATTAATGAATCAGAAAATCATGAAGACAAGAAGTAGGAGGAAAAGGAGAATATGAAAAATGAATATGTTACAAGGACGTGGCACGTGTTTACAATCACGTTAGTACTATGTTTAGTAAAATTTCAAATTAAGTTAAACATTACGAATAATTTAGATGGCACTTTCAATATTCCATGCAACTGATACCTCCCTCTCTCTCTCTCTCTCTCTCTCTCTCTCTCTCTCTCTCTCTCTCTCTCTCTCTCTCTCTCATATACATATACACACTAAATTCATTTTCGTTTCTTTCGTCCTTTCAACCAAACCTTTTTAAATATCTCCACTTCTCCGCAAAGTGATAACTTTGGTTGTTAAGTTTAATTCAATGAATGCATAGAAAGCACTTGATAATAACCTTTGATTTCACTTTTTACAACATAAAGTAACCAATTCATAGCTCCATAAATAATTTATTTGCTTTAAATACTCAATACTCCATTCAGATCAGCATTTATTTTTCTGTTCGAGAATGGAAAAGCAAACAACCCCATAAAGACTCTGTTTAATCAAATGAAAAATGTTTGTTTTACATCTTGGGCCTTATCAAGTGCTCCTCCATTTAAGTCGAGTATTCCTTTAATACTAATTTCTCTGTTTGCAATATCTTAAACTTGTTAGAGCAAGATATGCTTATGTAGATCAAAATTGCTAGAATAAGAGACTCTAGGGACTCACATTTGTCCCGAGAGACAAATGCTTTGGGCCGAAGGGAATATAGTTTTGAGTTAGTTACAGTTATAGTTTTGAGTTAGTTACAGTTATAGTTTTGAATTAGTTACAGTTATAGTTTTTAGTTAGTTACAGTTATAGTTTTGAGTTAGTTACAGTTATAGTTTTTAGTTAGTTACAGAGTAGTCATGAGGTAAATAGTAATTTGCGATTTCCGACTTCGTCCAAGACAGTGAGAGCTATATCGCATTCGACTGACGGTGGATTGCACCGTACAGCATTCGACCGGCCATCGTATTTGCTACACAGCAATAGACAGACGGCGGAACAATGGACAAACGACGGAAAGTCAACGACCGTACCGTCATAAGTTGAATGAGGCGTAGCGCGTATCGTTGTCGGTCTAATGGGAAACAGTGCATTTTTGTTGGTCAAATCCGATATATGTCTTTTACCGGCTAAATCAAAAGAAACAGACGCAACTGGTAATCATCCAGTATCCTGGCGCTCATTGCAGTTGACCCCTCGGCTGAGGGTGGCATCCCTCAACCAACTATCGCATAGCAGAGATTTCAATGGACCGCTGACCAGTTTGATAGCAATCTAGGTGTAAGATCGTTAAAAATTTCATAGCCGGACAAGAGCCATCGTCGCAAGCCACATACGATAATCCTCTACGCTCCTTTATCACCCGTGGCTGCCTATACTGAGATTTCCTCTTTTTTCATTAGTACACATAAACAAAAATACGTCATCAACAACACACTGAAACAATCTCCTACACATCCATGAAAGTGTCCGTTTTATCTATCAATAAGTAGTTGTGCTTGGAAGAAAGACTTTGATTGGCTCATTCAAACAGCGTGAGATATTTATTCGCGCTCGCACTGATTGGTTAAGCAGGTTTATATGCATATTCATGAGAAACGAGGAAATCTCAGCACAGGCGGCCACGGGTGATAAAGGAGCGTAGCGGATTATCGCCCGTGGCTTGCGACGATGGACAAGAGCTTGTCCAGTCGATTTGGAACAAGAGTATGCTATACAGCAAATAAAAATTCCACTCTTTATAAATTCAAGATTTTTCTTTTTTTTTTCCATTAAATGTTCACAATATATCTACAATGATTGTTTCAATCACTTGAAAAGTTTCCAAGTGATAAGCCCTGGTTTTAGAGAAATGAATATGCAAATGAGTAGGCGGCGCATTCTCCATTTTTCTGAAAGGTCATGTCGTGTGTTTAAAAAGGCTACCCGTGTTACCCGATTTAAAGAGAACGAAAATTAAGCATTCTACACTAACAACAGATTTCTACACTAACAACAGATGATTCTACATACCAGTATTGATTTGTGTAGCAACTAAATGCATGCATTGGAGAATTTGCAACTCAGAGATGAAATACATTGTGGGTAAAAAAAAATTATATACAAAATAAGAAACCAACAAAAACAACGGAAGGTAAAAGCACTTATTGAAATGGTTTACATACATGTACTCGCGACTGACGCGAGAGTAATAGTGTTTCAAGAAGGCGGCAATTGGAGTAAACACATTCACTCTACAAGTGTTCATCCTTTTAAATATTGCACTAATTTGGAAAATCTAATTGGCTATCATATATTGTATCTAATAAATTTGTAAAAACAAATTTGTTTGTTTTTATTGTTTCTTGTCCAAAAATATGACAAATTTAATTGCTCACATGCATATTGAAATATAATGAATAAATAACAATGATTCCGTCCGCTATGAAGGCAATTATCATTGAATAAATAATGCATTTTTTTCGAATGTACTTATTAAAATAAATAAATAATTAAATAAAATCATGTTTAGGCAATGTACCAAACATTTATGTCAAGCATTCAAATTGATGTCTACGCATTAGTTTCCGTACATTTTAGTACGTTAGGACTCTATTGATGTCTAATCATAAATGTAATCCATGTTAGCACTTAATAATTCGTTTCACGTGTAATGCAGAGATTTCAGTTCATTTTACAACTTCTGGTCTATATTGATGTCTAAGCATACGATTCCTAACATTTAAGAACTTCTGGACTCTTTTGATCTCTAACCATAAATTTCTGTCTATTTTAGAACTTTGGGACTCTATTAATGTCTAAGTATAGGTTTCAGTTCATTTTAGAACTTCAGGACTCTGCTGATGTCTAAACATATATTTCCGTACCTTTTAGCACTCCAGGATTTTATTGATCTGTAAGCATAATTTTCCGTCCATTTTAGCACTTTGGGACTCTACCGATGTCTAAGCATAAGTTTCAGTTCATTTTAGAACCTGAAGACTCTACTGATGTCTAGGCATATGTTATGTACATTTTAGTACTTCTGTTCTCTATTGATGTCTAAGCATAATTTTCAGTTAATTTTAATACTTGAGGACTCTACTAAGCATACGTTTCAGTTCATTTTAAAACTTGAGGACTCTACTGATGTCTAAGCATATGTTCTGTACATTTTAGTCCTTCTGGACTCTACTGATGTCTAAGCATATGTTCTGTACATTTTAGTACTTCTGGACTCTAGTGATGTCTAAGCATATGTTCTGTACATTTTAGTACTTCTGGACTCTAGTGATGTCTAAGCATATGTTCTGTACATTTTAGTACTTCTGGACTCTACTGATGTCTAAGCATATGTTCTGTACATTTTAGTACTTCTGGATTCTGTTGATGTCTAAGCATAAGTTCCCATCCATATTAACACTTCAGGACTCGATACTGAGCCTGACACAAAGGGAACATTTTCATATGGATTTTATTATGACTAATATGATACTGACTACTGTGCATGGCAAATCCAAGTTTTTATTATTATTATTTATTTATTTATTTATTTTGTTTTGTGTTTTTATAAACCAAGATCTACGAAGAAGCTGTCTTATGCGATTGAAAAATTCCACGTATATTTAAACAACAATGTCACATGCGTACAAAGTACAACCCTGTCATTTGCACAAAATATCATTGTCGTTGCAAAAATAAAATCGTACTATCAGAACTAAATATTGGTCACATGAGAACGATACATAATTTCTTTCATGCTGAAAAAAAACACAAATTTGTTCATACGACAAAAACATTGTTTAGGGAACATCATCATAATCACCATCATCATGATCACCATTATTATTAATAACACTAATATTAGTATTATTATTGATAGTGATATTGTGTTGCTGTTGTTGTTGTTGTTATCATTTACTGTTTTGAGTACTATTATTATTGTTTTTGTTGTTGCTGCTGCTGTTGTTCAATAGATAACTAATTTCCATACTTTCTTATAATGTTTCTGTTTTCAAATTATCCAACTTTTAACAACGACTGCACTTTTTCACAATGTTATCATTACAATAGAAGTAGCAGAGCGATATTGTTGTCTTGGGTCTCATCCTTTAATCCCGCCTATTTTACCTGTCCTTGGATGATATTGTTTTTTATAAGGATGGGATCTTTTCTGTAGTAGTTCTTACATGTAGTTAAAAAATCGCAATGTGATGACGCAATGTGATGAGAGTTAATTCCCTTAGATAATTTTTTCAATTTACATTATCTGAGGAATGCTGAAGCCAATGAGTTCGTGATCACTCAAACATAGCACGACTAAAATGCTAACAATCACCTGTAAATTAAATGCCTGTCTTGAACATTTCTCTAAATGTCAATGTAATCGATTCTGAACATTCTCATTTGCGTTTGACGTGTGTTATCATGTGAGTTGTAAGAGTTACTTCCCTTTATGGGTTGTGAAGAGCCATGTTCAATGCGGTCTATTATATTGCAATACACCATGCTTTAATTCGTATACAAGGAATGAAAATCAAGACGTTGGTTCAATAAGAATTGCATCTCACTCTTAAATTAATGTTTGCTCTTCAACACCAAGAAAAAACTTTATAAAACCTAGCGGCTTTATTGTGAAATTTTGTTTTCAGATTTGAAAGAATTCAAAACCCGGCTGAGAAAAAATGTTCTTAATAGGAATATGTATTTTGAAATATGGTACGATTCAAATTCATGACTTAATAATGGTAGCGCCAAATGCTAATTAAAAAAAAAAAAAAATTAAAAACTCAAAAATATCAAAAGCAAAGAAAACAATGCTAGATGATATTTTCGATGACGTTGATTAAAAATCCATCATATATAAAAGCAGGCAAGAATCCACTTTCTGGGCCATCTCTTTTAGACCAAGTACAGAGAATTAAAACGAGACACTGCATCAGTTTCTGGTAATACAATAAGCCAGCAGAAGTGTGTCGACACACTGTATATTGCCTTGCGGGAAGATTGATTTGCTTTGTCAGTGTGACGTACTTTCCTCGTAATTTTAATTTCCTGATAACACTTCCAGCAATAAGAACAGATCAATTTCGGGAATCTGAGGATAAAACTTTATTTCTGTATCTCCGTGTATCTGTCTTTTCCTCCGTCCACAGTTATGATTATCTGTCTGTCTTTTGGTTTATTTATTTCCTCAGTATGTCCCCGTCCTTTTTGTCTGTCCTGCTGCCTAGTTATATATGTCCTCTATAACCGTCTGTATATTTCACTTATACGTTTAAATTTATGTCATGGTATCTCAGTCTTACCAATCTGATCGCATGTCCTTCACTCTTCGTCCGTCCACCTATTCCGTCCGTTCTCTTTGTCTGACCGTCTGTACGTCTCCCCTCAAGAGTCATCTTCTGCTCGGTATCACCAAGTGTTGAGTACGCCTCTGCCTCTCTCTCTCTCTCTCTCTCTCTCTCTCTCTCTCTCTCTCTCTCTCTCTCTCTCTCTCCATTCTTCTTTCTTCTTCTTCATCTTCTTCTCAAAACAATTTGAATTTTGTACGGACGTATGAATGGACAGAACTGAAGAAGAGGGGGAACAGCAAAAGACCGATATTTTCTCACCAACATATATTGATATGTAAACCAACAAATATAATAATCTATTCATTATGGAAAGTAGTTTAATGGTTATACAACGTACTCTGATAAATGTACAGTTAACCAAATGATGCAAAATCAATAATAGACATTATATATGTCACTAGGTTTTGCACGTTATATTTATAAAAACAAAAACAGCTGCACATAAACAAAACCACAAAAACCCCCAAAAAGAAACAAACGAAAAATCATCATCGTTGTAGGTTTTGCAAGTTATATCTATAAAAACAAAAACAACTACACAACAAAAAACACAAAAAAAGCCCCCAAAACAAACAAACGAAAAAACATCATCGTTGTAGACATTGTTATGCAAACATATTGAGAAAACATATCGGCAAACGTGTGATAGATAAATAGGTAGATAAATAGGTAGATAAATAGGTAGATATATAGGTAGATAAATAGGTAGATATATAGGTAGATAAATAGGTAGATAAATAGGTAGATATATAGGTAGATAAATAGGTAGATATATAGGTTTTCAGTATTTATTTAGGTGGGTAGGTACGTGCGTGGGTAGCTAGGTTGATACGCGGGTAGTTAGGCAAACAGGCAGAATGCTAGGTAGATAGTAAGGCAGGTAAATATGTTGGTTAGTTTTTGTCTTGCGATACACAGGTGAAATGTAGGTGTCACTTATCTGATTGCGTTGTTGTTGTTGTTGGCGTAGGCTCGAACCTTAAGTTGTTTGCATTTAGCTCAGTTTTTCTGACACTATTGTATGTAGTCATAAAATTGTATGGGTGTATTCATTGTGAAGGGTGCTGCTTATCACAAGCTAAAGGAGGTCGCAGTGACCTACATTTGCACCCTCTAGTGATTACACTAAGCTTTTGCATTTAGCTCAGTTTCTCTGACACTGTTGCATGTACAATCATGAAAGTTGATGGCTGTATTTATCTTAAGAGATACTTCTCACCACGGGAAAAAGCAGATCACAGTCTCCTGCTTTCGTTAATATTTATTTGCTCTAGTGACTTTGGAAGGTTTGTGGATTATGCCTCGACCGAGCAGGCGAGAAATGGAATTCCGCAGAATTTTTGTTTGGTTTATGGGTGTGTATATATGGATCGGTGGATGGGTACGAATAAAGGAAGATAAATCAGTAGGTAGGTAAGTAGTTAGATAGATACTGGGACAGGTAAGTAGTTAGATAGGTTCTGGGACAGGTAAGTGGTTAGATAGGTACTAGGACAGGTAAGTAGTTAGATATGTACTGAGACAGGTAAGTAGTTAGATAGGTACTGGGACAGGTAAATAGTTAGATAGATACTGGGACAGGTAAGTGGTTAGATAGGCACTAGGACAGGTAAGTAGTTAGATATGTACTGAGACAGGTAAGTAGTTAGATAGGTACTGGGACAGGTAGGTAGTTAGATATGTACTGAGACAGGTAAGTAGTTAGATAGGTACTGGGACAGGTAGGTAGTTAGATATGTACTGAGACAGGTAAGTGGTTAGATAGGTACTAGGACAGGTAAGTAGTTAGATATGTACTGAGACAGGTAAGTAGTTAGATAGGTTCTGGGACAGGTAAGTGGTTAGATAGGTACTAGGACAGGTAAGTAGTTAGATATGTACTGAGACAGGTAAGTAGTTAGATAGGTACTGGGACAGGTAGGTAGAGTGGTGGAAGTATGCTGAGATTTGGAGGGGGCAAAATAAGTCGGTTAAAAGATAGGTATGTGTGAGGTATGCAGATTGGTATAAAGCCGGTTGAACATCCATTAGGGAAATATTATATTGCTTATAAATGCATGTGCTGACAGAGTATACTCACATACAGTGATACTAATATTATCAAACAGGTTAGAGATTTTATAATTCGTTCCAAGCCAAAATCGGACCCATGTTGTGAGTGACGGCACGTACTCGTGAGGCAAGTGGAAGTGTCAACGGGAACAAACTCGTAAGGAAAGTGGATGTGTTAACGGGAACAAACTCGTAAGGAAAGTGGATGTGTTAACGGGAACAAACTCGTAAGGCAAGTGGAAATTAACACTTAGCTGACGCACAAAATCTATCTATATATATATATATATATATATATATATATATATATATATATATATATATATATGTGTGTATACATACATATGTCTGTATGTATACATATATGTATGTAGGTGTGTATGTATATATATATATATATATATATATATATATATATATATATATATGTATATATACATATATGGGATGTACATATATATATATATATACATATATATAGATATATATATACACATATATGGGATGTAAATATATATATATATACATATATATATATATATATATATATATATATATATATATATATATATATATATATATATATATATATATATATATATATATATAGTTCAGACTGGTACATATGCAGAATTTAACCAGTCAGTAGTTGAGCTAATGATTTAGGACGAATCTGCCTGTCCCCTAATTTGAATCTCCCCTTATTCCTTACATTCAGCTTCCAAACCCCTGCTGTTCTTTGGGAAAAACGCCAATTTATTATGAATTTGTCTCCTGCTGCGAAAATTGGACGGCTCTACCTGTCTGCTCTATTCAACATGAAAGAGCGACTAATAGATTGTATGCAACGATAAACCTATTTGTTACAGATAATTATCGTAGAAAACCGGTAACATTATCAAAAACAAATACCTGCTTGACATGTATGAATATACTCGATCCAACCCGATGATAAGTATTTGATACCCAATTTTTAATTAATGATGAAATTTTATACATTCACCTTTTTTTTAAGTTAAATAAACTTTTTCTTTCAACAAATGTTGCAATAATTAATGTTCAGTTGTTAAAGAGTCATCCTTACGTTGTCTGCCAAAAGACAAGGAAGATCCCTTGTGATATATGTATGTATGTATGAAGGTATGTAAGTGTGCGTGCTTGGATGGATGGATGGAGGGACGGAAGTATGTATGTATCCATGTGTTTATGTCTGTATGTATGTATGTATGTATTGTCTCCGTCTATCTTTCCGAATAAATTGTGCAATACATTTGTTTGCTCCATATAAATAATATAGAATTTATGCAATGGTTTTAATTCTATCGTCTTCGTCTTCTCATGTGAGTATATACCTGCTATAAATCGCGCAAAGTTTAACGCGAAGAAAAGAAGAAGAGAAAAGGAAAAAGTAACCAGACTTATTAGTAAGCGAAGGCTACCTAAATAACAATTAATGGAGACCTTTGAGGTGACTATATTATAATGATTGACATTACAGTGACCTTGACTTTGAAACCTGGCACAGGAATCCTGCATTGTAGTGATACTTATATCTGCATCAAGTCTCATCCAAATATTTAAAAGTAATTTAAAAGCAATGGAATGGGCATGAAGATGGTCAGAAATTTCACTGTGACCCTCCTTTGACCTTGGCTGCTTGAATGCGGTAAGCGACACACTGTCTAGTGTGTATGTATACGTAATATCTTCAGAAGATAAGTTGTACTGTCTGGACATTGGAGGTGCTCTTTATAACGATCTTATTGTAACTTTTGATATTTCCCTAAACATGGCCATGCATCTGAGGAACGAGTACAGTACGCGACACCCTTTTGGGAATTGATACAGGTCTTCTTAAGTTATCATCGAAATATCTCCAACGGAAAAATAAAGTTACAACACGGAGACGAAACCTGGGCAGAATATTGGATATGAACTTGCTGTAACCTTGACCTTCCAGCTAGAGTCCTGAGTAGAGTACGCGACACACTTCCCAGTTCAGTATATAACATTTTAGTCTCTTTTCTGATGATAGTCGAATAACTTCGACTGTCAACAAGAGACGGAAAACACAGGACATTCCGAGTATCTCCGATCATGACGTAAAATCTGGATAAAAGGAGTTAATAGTTTTCAAGAAGTTCAAAAGTAATAAACGGAAGCGGAAGTATAGCAGAATGACGAATGTTCAGATGAATGGACAGGGTATACTTCCATGCAGGGCCGGATTAACCCCTAGGCTAATAAGGCTATAGACTTAGGCCCTCATATTTTGTAGGCCCTCCTTTAGGCCTCCATTCCAATATGTAATACTATACATACTTAGGTCCTTCCCTCCTATTAGCCTAAGGTCCCTCATAACCTTAATCCGGTCTTGCTCCCATGCACCTTCCCCTATATTTCGTGGGGGGGGGGGGGGGGGGGGTAAGAAATAGAATTAAATGCAAAACGATAAACTTCTAATCGACTGTTACGTTGATTAGCTGAAATAAAAAAATAATGCTGACAAGTCTATGTTTTCCTATTTTTTAAGACGTATTTGAAGCAATTAGTTTCTTGAGCTTAATGCAAATTTCAAGCAATTAGTTTCTTTAGTTTAATGCAAATTTCAAGCAAAGTCTAAAACGTACACTACATGTAATCGACAAATTTTGTTAAGATGAAATCAATAACAGAGATTAATTTTAAAGCAACGTCTGATATGTACACTGTTTGTAATTAAATTATCTTACCCCTGTGTCCCCAAATGTCGACGCTTTCTGAATAAATAAAACTATGGAATTTATTAATACATTTATGTTGATTCTTCTGT
The DNA here is from genome assembly GCA_029931535.1 of Margaritifera margaritifera. Lineage (NCBI taxonomy): Eukaryota > Metazoa > Mollusca > Bivalvia > Unionida > Margaritiferidae > Margaritifera > Margaritifera margaritifera. The sequence continues at coordinate 333,444 of JAQPZY010001082.1, forward strand.
ATATATCATCAAAGACAAAAGACAAATAAACGAGCCTCTAATCTAGAAGTAAAACGTTTCGATTAAACTAGTATTTATAAAGAGAAAACGCAAAGAAAAATAGCATTGTAACAAATGTTGGACTGATATAGTTTTAAATATCTATATGTGAAAATGCGAAGACAAAAATGCTTTATTGTAATATGGACTTCATTAATGTGTGTGTGTGTGTGTGTGTGTGTGTGTGTGTGTGTGTGTGTGTGTGTGTGTGTGTGTGTGAGAGAGAGAGAGGGGCAGAAAATTTATATATACGGAGGAAACAAGAAAAGCAGATAGAGATACAAAATGAAGGACGAATGGAAAGATATATACGGAAGCAGGATGACACAATAAGAGAGAGACAAAGAGAGGAAATGAATCAGGTACATACGGATAGATGGACAGACAGACCACGCACATGGATGGACAGGCGTTATATCAGACAGAGAAATAGACAGACAGACGGAGATAGACAGAAAAGAATAGTCCGGTACTAGATGGATACAGTTAATGATTCTGCATGTAGGAAGAAAACATACAAATATCTAAATGTGGGTTATAGGATAAATCTGTTTCATATTTCACACCATATATCAAAATCAAAATCTCAACTCTAAGATAGGTTTCATATTTCACACCATATATCAAAATCAAAATCTCAACTCTAAGATAGGTTTCATATTTCACACCATATATCAAAATCAAAACCTCAACTCTAAGATAGGTTTCATATTTCGCACCATATATCAAAATCAAAATCTCAACTCTAAGATATGTTTTTCGCCATGTGGATTTTAATCCCGCTGCTATGTAAATTAATTTATTCATCCAGATATTTAACTTGAACATTGTCTTTAATCTTTAAAATGTTCTCTAAACACTGAGTATGAGTCATATTCTTGTTCGTCATTCTGTAAACACTAAGTATGAGTCATATTCTTGTTCGTCATTCTCTAAACACTAAGTATGAGTCATATTCTTGTTCGTCATTCTCTAAACACTGAGTATGAGTCATATTCTTGTTCGTCATTCTCTAAACACTGAGTATGAGTCATATTCTTGTTCGTCATTCTCTAAACACTGAGTATGAGTCATATTGTTGTTCGTCATTCTGTAAACACTAAGTATGAGTCATATTCTTGTTCGTCATTCTGTAAACACTAAGTATGAGTCATATTCTTGTTCGTCATTCTCTAAACACTGAGTATGAGTCATATTCTTGTTCGTCATTCTCTAAACACTGAGTATGAGTCATATTGTTGTTCGTCATTCTCTAAACACTGAGTATGAGTCATATTGTTGTTCGTCATTCTCTAAACACTGAGTATGAGTCATATTGTTGTTCGTCATTCTGTAAACACTAAGTATGAGTCATATTCTTGTTCGTCATTCTGTAAACACTAAGTATGAGTCATATTCTTGTTCGTCATTCTCTAAACACTGAGTATGAGTCATATTGTTGTTCGTCATTATATAAACACTAAGTATGAGTCATATTCTTGTTCGTCATTCTCTAAACACTGAGTATGAGTCATATTGTTGTTCGTCATTCTATAAACACTGAGTATGAGTCATATTGTTGTTCGTCATTCTATAAACACTGAGTATGAGTCATATTGTTGTTCCTCATTCTATAAACACTGAGTATGAGTCATATTGTTGTTCCTCATTCTATAAACACTGAGTATGAGTCATATTGTTGTTCGTCATTCTATTACGAAGATGACCATGACACCACTGACTGGTTTGGTTTCCGTGAGTACGTGAGTTTCTGATTAGGCCAATTTGTGCTTTGAACTGTCTGTGGCACGCTGGACAGGAGATGCCGCCTGAGGTTGCTTGATCAATAGAAGACGTGATGCAGTTCTAAGATTTACGCTGCTCGCGCTTCTGCACTGCCTCTGCAGTTCTCCTCAGTTCAAAGTCTGTAGCTCCAGTATGGACGAGACTGCGCCAGGTGGACCGATCCTGTACGAGATCTTCCCAATACTCAGGGTCAGTGTTGAAGTGTTTCAGGATGACTTGAGGGAATCTTTGAAGCATTTCTTCTGCCCACCCTGAGATCGCTTTCATGGAATTGCCGAACCATTACGAAAACTTTCTCTGGCCAACCAAATTTGGCCTTTATTTTCCAGAGGCCCCCACGACAGACTGTGTCAATGTCTTTTGTCAGGTGGATGAATGTCGTGTATGGGTTGGGGTTCTGTTCCCGGCACCTCTTATAGAGTTGACGAGCTGCAAACACCATGTCTGTGGTCCATCGTCCTTTCCTGAACCCACACTGACTCTAAAGCAGGAGTCCTTGATCAATGTGATGCACAAGGCGATTCAGCAGAATTCTGGCGAGGATTTTGCCGGCTATTGACAGTAAGAAGATGCCCTGATGGTTGTCGCAGGATTGTATGTAGCCTTTCCGCTGGTACAAGTGGACAATGGATGCATCCTTGTACTCCTGGGGTAGGTGATTTGCCATATGACAGCAGGTCGATTTCTTTCTAAGTTTCAGTCAGCTATGGAGGATCTGTAAGTGATATGTTGATTTCCACTTCTGGTAGTCGATCAATTGCCTCCTCACTCACAGATGATTGTTGATTGAGAATGTTGTTGAAGTGTTCTGTCTATATTTGTGGTATCTTTTCTTTGTCAGTGAGCAGTGTGGTGCTGACAGTAGTCAGTATGGAAGATGTTCCCAATGACTGTAGCCCGTAGTTTGTCTTCAAAGTATCATAGAAGTTCTTCATGTCATTTCTGTCTGCGTAGGACTGAATCTCATCTGCCTTGTTGCTCAGCCATGAGTCTTGCAACTCTCTGGGTTTGAATTGGACAGTCCTCTTGATGTTGTTGAATGCTGCCTTCTTAGATGATGAAGTACTTTCTTGTATGGCAGCATCGTTCTCATCAAACTAATCTTGACGTTTACGTATGGTGGGACTGGGGGGTTGGGATGCAGTTGAGTACACAGAGACTCTGAAGGATGCCCAGTTTTCCTCAACATTATCGGAGTTCGCATCAATTGTTTCCAGTTGGCTGCACAGTTCTGGGACAAATGCCTGTTTCACATTCTCCTGTTTCAATTTGGAGACACTGAGCTTCTGGGACACTTTTTTTGCCTTTGGTCGTCTGCTAGGCTGAATATGAATATTGGGCTTGGAGACTATGAGTATGAGCCATATTATATATAATCAGTATAACAAGACCAAGTCATATTATATAAAATCAGTATAACAAGACCAAGTCATATTATATATAATCAGTATAACAAGACCAAGCCATATTGTATATAATCAGTATAACAAGACCAAGTCATATTATATATAATCAGTATAACAAGACCAAGCCATATTTATATATAATCAGTATAACAAGACCAAGCCATATTATATATAATCAGTATAACAAGACCAAGCCATATTTATATATAATCAGTATAACAAGACCAAGCCATATTGTATATAATCAGTATAACAAGACCAAGTCATATTTATATATAATCAGTATAACAAGACCAAGCCATATTTATATATAATCAGTATAACAAGACCAAGTCATATTTATATATAATCAGTATAACAAGACCAAGCCATATTTATATATAATCAGTATAACAAGACCAAGCCATATTATATATAATCAGTATAACAAGACCAAGCCATATTATATATAATCAGTATAACAAGACCAAGCCATATTGTATATAATCAGTATAACAAGACCAAGCCATATTATATATAATCAGTATAACAAGACCAAGCCATATTGTATATAATCAGTATAACAAGACCAAGCCATATTGTATATAATCAGTATAACAAGACCAAGCCATATTTATATATAATCAGTATAACAAGACCAAGCCATATTGTATATAATCAGTATAACAAGACCAAGCCATATTATATATAATCAGTATAACAAGACCAAGCCATATTGTATATAATCAGTATAACAAGACCAAGCCATATTATATATAATCAGTATAACAAGACCAAGCCATATTATATATAATCAGTATAACAAGACCAAGCCATATTATATATAA